>CM056194.1:178142014-178530209 GCA_029692085.1 Gymnothorax javanicus
TAACGGTAAAGACAACTGTGTAACGGAATGTAATCTTGGGATGAAATCATGCCATCTTTCATTTTATGGGGACAGCTCAGTCATTTAGGGTTCAGTAGGCCCTATACATGAACCTGGGGAGCAAGCCAACAATGATGATTGAACCAGTGAAGGTTTTCTAAGTTTTGAATGTCGTTTATGAATTTAAAACCACTTTCTTGAACCTGCACTACGAATGTGCAATAATGCATTTAATTTAATCGCTCTGAAGGAGCTGAAGTTTTTTTGTCCCATTACAGAGGCTACTGACCCATATTTAACCCCTTTGCACAGAAGCCAAATCTGGCTATTTAGGTGTTACCTTATTTAAGGCTTTATAATTCAAGACTGCAGCTTCACAGACAGGAAATGAAAGGCTCAACTGAGTCTAGACACTTGAAGCATTTAGAATACCATCATATTTCAGTTTATTTTCATGATTTTGGTAGAGAAAAGGGTCTGCAAACACACAAAAAAAATCTTCATGAAAATTCAATATTGAAATAGCAAAAAAATAAATAAATAACACCGAGAATTGAAAAACTGCTGGGGCTTAAAACTGTACATTTCTGGGATCATAAACTCCTTGACCACAAGTATAATTTATCTTGAGCATTACTTTCTAGATTACCTGCTTGCTATGAGCCAAATTAGACAGCTATCCAGGTGGCTCCCCAAAGTCTGAGATCCCTTAAAATGGTGCACTGTCATAAATTAATAAAATAATCATATATTTAACACAAACAAACTTTTCAGGCATGAAATTCAATATGAACTAATGATTTTCTGGCTGAGTTTAGCGTGAATTTATCAATATCAGTGCAGTTGAACATCAGTGGTCACCAGTAACCTCTTCAAACACAAAACAAGACTTTTCTCCAAAAATAAAGTTGAGAGTTTTGTCCATTTTTCCCCCAAGCCAGCACACATACTCATTAAATGAACTACTGATTAAACAGCCAGAACATTCACCCTGCAATGAAAAGCTAGCAGTTCCAACTTCTGAGCTCACAACCTTATTTCAAGACATTCTACACCTTATAAGGAAGAAGTATCACTCAATAACTCAGTAATATCTGACATATACCTTATTTTAACTGAACAGACATTCCACTTTCAGGGAAAATCAAACAATATATGCCTCCCTAGATTCAACAAAATGGTGCAGTGAACGTACCAGGGGGTCCACCGAAATGCATGACCAGTTAACGTTTTAAACAGGAAAAAAAACCTCGGCATTCGATTTTGTTGAATACGGTATACATTTCAAAACAAAAAGCAAAAGTAGCAGCCTAACCTTGCTTCATTGAACAATGGCCATACTCCTAAATTCACATACACATAGGCAAAAATGTACAACTCCAAACACGAAATAGTTGGGCGAAATGTAAATTGTGAATAAAATCAAAATGCAATGACTTTCAGATCACAAGCCAATATGTTATTCACAATAGAACATAGATAACATATCAAATGTTGAAACTGAGACATTTTACGTTTTTATCCACAAAATGAGCTTATTTCAAATTTTCTGGCTGCAACAGGTCTCAGAAAAGTTGGGACACAGGCAAAAAAGGGCTGAAAAAGCAATTAATATATAAGAGAATCAGCTGAAAGAACATATAGCTAGTAATTTAACTGGCATCAGGTGTGTAACATAATTGGCTATAAAAGGGATGTCTAAGAGAGGCTGAGTTTCTAAGAAGTAAAGATGGCCAGAGGCTCTCCAACCTGAGAAGGTCTGCGTAGAAAGACTGTGGAACACTTTAAAAACAATGTTCCTCAACGTCAAATTGCAAAGGCTTTGAATGTCTGATCACTGACAGTGCACAACATCATCAAAAGATTCAGAGAAACTGGAAAAATCTCTGTGCGTATGGGACAAGGCCAAATACCTGTACTGGATGCCCGTAATATTCGGGCCGTCAGATGCCACTACATCACTCACCGGCATGATTCTGTCATTGACATTACTAATTGGGCCCAAGAATACTTCAAGAAACCACTGTCTGTAAACACAGTCCGCTGTGCCATCCACAGATGCCACCTAAAACTCTATCATGCAAAAAGGAAGCCATTGTTGAGCATGATCCAGAAGCGCCTGCATGTTCTGTGGGCCAAGGCTCATTTAAAATGGACTGTAGCAAAGTGGCAAAGTGTCCTGTGGTCAGATGAGTCCAAATTTGACATTCTTGTTGGAAATCATGGGCGTTGTGTCCTCCGGGCTAATGAGGAGAAAGATCACCCCTCCTGTTATCAGCGTTCAGTTCAAAAGCCAGCATCTCTGATGGTATGGGGATGCATTAGTGCATATGGTGTGGGACACTTGCATGTTTTAAAAAGCACCATGAATGCTGAAAGGTATATAAAGGTTTTAGAGCAACATATGCTCCCCTCCAAATGATATCTATTCCAGGGAAGGCCTTGTGTATTTCAGCAGGACAATGCAAAACCACATACTGCAGCTATTACAACAGCATGGCTTCGTAGTAGAAGAGTCCGTGTGCTGAACTGGCCTGCCTGCAGTCCTGATCTTTCACCGATTGAGAACATTCAAGCATAATTAAATGAAAAAATCCGTCAAAGGAGACCCAAAACTCTCCAGCAGCTGGAAGCCTGTATTAAACAAGAGTGGGATCAAATTCCAATGGCTAAACTCAAGAAACTTGTCTCCTCAATGCCCAGACACCTCCACTCTGTGTCAAAAAGAAGAAGGGATACTATGCCATGGTGAACAGGCCCCTGTCCCAACTTTTTTGAGACCTGTAGCAGCCATTAAATTTGAAATGAGCTCATTTTGTGGACAGAAATTGTAAAATTTCTCAGTTTCAACATTTGCTATGTTAT
The DNA here is from genome assembly GCA_029692085.1 of Gymnothorax javanicus. NCBI lineage: Eukaryota > Metazoa > Chordata > Actinopteri > Anguilliformes > Muraenidae > Gymnothorax > Gymnothorax javanicus. The sequence continues at coordinate 178,144,880 of CM056194.1, forward strand.
CTCTGTTCTATTGGGAATAAAGTACTGGCTGGTATGATTTGAAAGTCTTTCCATTTTGATTTTATACACAATTTACACTGTCCAAACTATTTCGGAATTGGGGTTGTTTTTTTCTGACAAAATGATTACGTACATGTATATGTGTCTGTGAGCTGTGTGCTGACAACTTGCATTGCTCATTTATAATTATTTCTTAGTGGTCATGAAAATCGTAGTCCAAATGGCGACGACTTAGGCAGGGTTAACTGTACAAGGTGCCTTTGTCCAATATGTGATAATAGTCACACTTTCTAGATTTTTATAATCAAAAGCACTACTGCTAAGACTTTTAGAAAATAATTTTTTGAGGGTTCATAAAGTTTTATTATCCTGGTTTAAATTGTTATTTTCTGGTTTGTTGTTCAATAAAATGCAATACTTGATTTTTCAAATAATTCTTGGCGTCTTTCTTTAATTGTTACCTGTACAGTGGTGTGAGTTCATTTTGTTTGTCATGAAGTCAACTGGGATGAAGGTTTTCCATCTCAGGGTTCCAGCTCCCCGTATTTTATGTAACTAAATAAAATTGCTCCAGAGGACCCTCAACTGGCTTCTAAAATATGTCATAAATCAAATCCAAATGCATACACTCCGAATACATGTGCATGTACATGTATGTTGTTTTTCCAGTAAATTAGCTCCAGATTTTCTCAGGACAGCTGCAGCCCTGGACTCCCTATTGTTACGTGCTCCGTCATTTGCCAGTTGTTCTCATCAATGACAAACCTGACGAGTTGTAATCCAATAACGGTAAAGACCTGGATAAATGTCTTTCCCGTTATTGGAATAACCAGGACTCTGCCATCTTCTATATAATCATCTGCTATGAGACAAACTGTCCTCTCCAATGTCACATCCCCAGGGTCTGCCCTTTATCATGTCTGCTTTAGAACAAGGGCATCCATCTGTTATGTGCAAGTGTGAATATCTATCCAATAACGAAAAAGATGGGGTGCAAGTCTTTACCGTCATTAGAGTAACGGTAAAGACAGTACCACTGAAATAAATTTTTTAATATTTCTGTGAAAAATAATAATCTAGCATTGCTATTGCACAACTGCAGTCATTATCATGTTTGCCAACTGTAAATATGCCGAAGTCCAGAAAAGCTTACAACTTTTTTTTACCAAATGTCTTTTCCGTTATTTGTCCCTTTTTGTGAAAATGGCCCAGATTCAGCCCTGGTGAGGTCACACGTTGTGTTGCACGCGTTGCTATGGCTGTGCTTTCAAGCCTCTCCTCCCTCCTCCCACCCTCTTCCCTCGCACCACCCCCTCCGCCAAGCCATGCCTCTATCTTCCGGCCAAGTCAAAATGTCGAAATTTTCTTGCGAGAGCAATATTGGCTTGATAAAAAGGGCAAAATAAATATAAATGTTGCGTAATTTTTGCAAATTACATAAAAACATTATGTTTTAGACCCAAATCACTTATTTTTAACGGGTGTAAATACCAGGTAATGGATCCTTTAAGCAACAATAGCAGAGCATACCATGATGAAATTGGGTCCTCAGAGTTGAACTATACTGTCAGTGTAATGTGGCATTACCTAAAATATGGCGGGTTTCATTTTTTCAAAATTCATCATTAATCTGTCCTTAAAATAACCATTTAAAGGATTAATGTTGGAGTTAATGAGTTTTACATGACACATTGGCAGAAATCAAGAAGAAAGAGAGGCATTTTGAGCCCGTCTCATGAAAATGACATTTTTAAAAAAACCACGTCATATTACGTAGCCGAGGGGACAAGCTGAACCTGGCTGTGACATTTACCACACAAGCACCTGAAAGAAATCAGGAGAAAAAAGACTTTCATTTTCCCCAAAAATTATTCAAAATCGGTATGATACAACCCATGTGACACAGGTTTAGTATCACGTGTGATGCAACTTCTCGCGTCACGATTGTTCAGATTCCGTTCATTGGCAAACGTCAACTAGAACGTTTGCAAAGGTAACTTTACCAATTCTACTGGAAACCTTCACCATCGCTGACGTTAGCTTCGAGTTTGCGGTTTATTCAAGTCAGTGGGATGAAGAAGTCATTAGCTAGCATGCAAACGCTTTTGGCCAGTAAAGTCATGAGTGACATGTGCAACTTTTATCGTAGATGCTCAAATTCATTAATTTAATGGCAAAAAGCGTAAGAACACAAGCCAGCGAATTAGCAATCCCATTTACTTGAATAGACTGCTAACTAGAAGCCAATGCTATTTTTCCATTTTCCAAATATACTGGTCACAAAATATAGGGGATATTCAAATTTGACTAACTGTGGAAATCACCTGAATTTAGATGTTCATGAGATTTTTGAGCATGTTTGTGGTTAGCCATTGGCACATTTCCATACGTATCCCATAAACCGCTAGGTTTCAAAATTTGCAGAAACAGGGCGCCCAAACGCATCTGGGGTGCATGTGAAAAGTAACCTCAGACCTTCAGGGTGTAACTGCTATCATGCACATGCTTTTTGTGCACATATGGGTGTAAAAGCATGCCTGGAGCAATACTCATCCCTCATTTCACCACTTTTGACGATAAGAAGAGTTCGGGAAGAAGAATGATTATGGGCCATAGGGATGCTCCAGGCCGGAAGAACCCAGGCTAACACAGCCAGACAACTGTGTGTCTCGCAGTCCATCACGAGCAGACTGTGGGCACACTATGTTGCCACCGGTAGAGTCCAGGACAGACCTTGAAGAGGGCGTCCCAGATGCACAACCAGGAGAGATGACCACCAGATCGTCAACAGAGCCCTGTGTGACAGGCGACTGCATGTGACACAGCTGCAACAAGGGCATTTACAGGCTACAGGAATCCTTATATCAACGCAGACCATATGAAACTGTCTGCATGCTGCCAACCTGCAAGCCAGGCAGCCATACATTTCGTTACCCCTCTCAGATTGTCATCGGCAGACAAGGAGACAGTGGTGTCAACAGCATCAATGCCCAATGGTCACCTGTAATGTTCAGCAATGAGTTATGGTTCACAATGGTCATCAGTGTGTTTGGCATCGCCCAGGTGAACGTCATCAGCAAGCCGCTATGATTCCACATGAGCGGTATGGGAGAGGGTCAGAAATGGTGTGGGGTGGAGTCACTATGACAAGCAGGACTGACCTCCACATCTGCCATGAGAGAGTCACAGGGATGTACTGCCATGACATCATCATCACTCCACATGTGCTTCCGTTTACACGCTGTCATGGAGCTGGATTCATCAACCAAGATGATTATGCCTTAGCTCATCGTGCACGCGTCGTCCTTGACCATCTCCAAAGGCACCAAATCCAAACCTTGCCCTGGCCTCTGATGTGCCCTGACCTCTCCCCCATAGAACATATATGGGATATGCTGGGACGACGTGCACAACGGCGCCACCAACCCTGTCAGGACTTGGCACAGCTGGGTGCAGCATCTGAGTGGCAGAAAATTCTTCAGGCTGACATTGGTCACCTCATTAGGAGCATGCGGTCTCAGCGTGATGCTTGTTTGGATGCTAACGGCAGACCGGCTCATTATTGATCACTATGTGACTTTTGGGGTACCACCCCATGTGACACTTTGTACCTCTAGAAAAAATTCTCAATTAAGTGATGATAAAGTGTCATGAACCTCATCTTAAATTGCTAGCCAATTAAATAACATGGTTTCAAAATTTGGAATAAATATATTTTCAGAGTTATTTATCTTTTCTTTTCAGTATCCCCTACTTTTTGTGAGCAGTATAATATGACACTGACATTCATGGGATAAATCCATCCATCCATCCATCTTCTTCCGCTTATCCGGGGCGGGTCAGGGGGCAGCAGTCTAAGCAAGGATGCCCAGACTTCCCTCCCTGGACACTTCCTCCAGTTCTTCCGGGGTATCCTAAAGGCGTTCCCAGGCAGCCGAAAGTGACATAGTCCCTCCAGTGTGTCCTGGGTCTTCCCGGGGCCTCCTCCCGGTGGGGCATGCCCGAACACCTTCCCAGGAAGGCGTCCCAGGGGCATCCGATATAGATGCCTGAGCCACCTCAGCTGGCTCCTCTCGGCGTGGAGGAGCAGCGGCTCTACTTGAGCTCCTCCCGGGTGACAGAGCTCCTCACCCCTATCTCCAAGGGAGCGCCCCACCACCCCTGCGGAGGAAACCCATTTCAGCCACTTGTACCGAGATCTGCTTCTTTCAGTCATGACCCAAAGTTCATGACCATAGGTGAGGGTAGGAACGGATTGACTGGTAAATTGAGAGCTTTGCCTTTCAGCTCAGCTCCTTCTTCACCACAACAGATCGGGTACAATGACCGCATTACTGCTGCCGCTGCACCGGAATCCGGCCTGTCAATCTCACGCCCATCCTTCCCTCACGCGTGAACAAGACCCCAGATACTCAAACTCCTCCACTTGAGACAGGAGCTCTCCTCCAACCCGGAGGGGGCTTGCCACCTTTTTCTGGTCGAGAACCATGGCCTCGGACTTGGAGGTGCTGATTCTCATCCCAGCCGCCAAGACTCGGCTGCAAACCGCCCCAGTACATGCTGAAGGTCCTGGTTCGAAGGAGCCAACAGGACAACATCATCTGCAAAAAGCAGAGATGAGATCCTGTGGTCCCCAAACCGACTCCCTCCGCCCCCTGGCTGCACCTCCAGAAATTCTGTCCATAAAAATAATGAACAGAACCAGTGACAAAGGGCAGCCCTGGACGGAGTCCAACATGCACCGAACAGGTCTGACTTACTGCCGGCAATGCGAAGCAAGCTCCTGCTCCGGTCATACAGACACCGCACGGCCCTTAGAAGAGGCCCCCGGACTCCATACTCCCGAAGCACCTCCCACAGAATGCCACGAGGGACACGGTCAAATGCCTTCTCCAAGTTCACAAAACACATGTGAACTGGTTGGGCAAACTCTCATGAACCCTCAAGCACCCTGCGAGGGTATAGAGCTGGTCCAGTGTTTCACGACCAGGACGAAAACTGCATTGTTCCTCCTGAATCCGAGGTTCGACTATCGGCCGAATTCTCCTCTCCAGCTTCCTGGAATAGACTTTACCCGGGAGGCTGAGGAGTGTGATCCCCCTATAGTTGGAGCACACCCTCCGTCCCCCCTTCTTAAATAGAGGGACCACCATCCCGGTCTGTCAGTCCAGAGGCACTGTCCCCAACTGCCACGCGATGCTGCAGAGGCGTGCCAACCAAGACAGCCCTACAACATCCAGGGACTTGAGGTACTCAGGGCGGATCTCATCCACCTCCGGTGCCTTACCACCGAGGAGCTTCCGAACTACCTCAGTGACTTCAGCCCGAGTGATGGATGAATCAACCTCTGGGTCCCCAGCCTCTGCTTCCTCACGGAAGGCGTGTCAGTGGGATTGAGGAGATCCTCGAAGTATTCCTTCCACCGGCCGACAATATCCCCAGTCGAAGTCAACAGCTCCCCATCTCCGCTGTAAACAGTGTTGGCAGGGTGCTGCTTCCCCCTCCTGAGGCGCCGGACGATTTGCCAGAATCTCTTGGGGCCGACCGATAATCCTCCTCCATGGCCTCCCCGAGCTTTTCCCATACCCAAGTTTTTGCTTCTGCCACCGCCCGTGTCGCAGCACGCTTAGCCTGCCGGTACCGGTCAGCTGCCTCAGGAGTCCCATGAGCCAACCAAGCTCGATAGGACTCCTTCTTCAGCTTGACGGCATCCCTTACTTCCGGTGTCCACCACCGGGTTCGGGGATTGCCGCCACGACAGGCGCCGGAAACCTTACGGCCACAGCTCCGAACAGCCGCGTCAACAATGGAGGTGGAGAACATGGTCCATTCAGACTCAATGTCTCCAGCCTCCCTTGGGATCTGGTCAAAGCTCTCCCGAGGTGAGAGTTGAAAACCCCTCTGACAGACGGTTCCGCCAGACGTTCCCAACAGACCCTCACAACACGTTTGGGCCTGCCAAGTCTATCCAGCTTCCTCCTCCGCCAGCGGATCCAACTCACCACCAGGTGGTGATCAGTGGACAGCTCAGCCCCTCTCTTCACCCAAGTGTCCAAGCCATACGGCCGAAGGTCAGATAACACGACCACAAAGTCGATCATTGACCTCCGACCTCGGGCGTCCTCGTGCCACGTGCACTGATGGACGACCTTATGTTTGAACATGGTGTTTGTTATGGACAAACTGAGACTAGCATAGAAGTCCAATGACAGAACACCACTCGGCTCAGATCGGGAGGTCGTTCCTCCAAATCACGCCCCCAGGTAACACTGTCAGTGCCCACATGAGCGTTGAAGTCCCCCAGCAGAACGATGGAGTCCCCAGTCGGAGCACTTTCCAGTACCCTCCCTATGGACTCCAAGAAGGTCGGGTACTCTGCACTGCCATTTGGCCCATAAGCCGAAAACGACAGTGAGGCACCTGTCCCTGACCAAGGCGCAGGGCAGCGACCCTCTGCTCACCGGGAAAACTCCAACACATGACGGCTAAGCTGGGGGTTATAAGCAAAATCCCACACCAGTCCGCCGCCTCTCACCGCAGGGCAACTCTAGAATAGAAGAGTCCAGCCTCTCTCGAGGAGTTGGGTTCCAGAGCCCAGACTGTGCGTGGAGGTGAGCCCGACTATCTCTAGCCGGTACCGCTCGACCTCCTGCACAAGCTCCTTCCCCCCCAGTGAGGTGACATTCCATGTCCCCATAACTAGATTCCATGTCCAGGGATTGGGTCGTCGGGGCCCCCGCCCACGACTGCCACCCAAAACACATTGCATCGGCCCCTTCTGAACCCTCCCGTGGGTGATGGGCCTACGGGAAGGCGGGCCCATGTCGCTCGTTCGGGCTGTGTCCGGCCGGGTCCTGTGGGTGGAGACCCGACCACCAGGTGCTCGCCTGCCAACCCCAACCCCAGGCCTGGCTCCAGGGTGGGGTCCCGGTGACGCCAATCCGGGCGACGTAAATGTCCTTGCTGTATTTATATCCATTAGGGGCTTTGGAACCGCTCTTAGTCTGACCCGTCGCCTAGGACCTGTTTGCCCTGGGAGACCCTACCAGGGGCAATAAGCCCCAGACAACATAGCTCCTAGGATCATCCAGGTACTCAAACCCCTCCACCACGATAAGGTGGCAATTCAAGGAGAGGGATAAATAGGTTCTCAAATGAAAATTACCACTTTTATTGCATGGTGTTAAATTTGATATCTTGGGTTCACTCATTGAAAATCGTCAGTATATCTCCTCTCTCCTCAGTAGTACAACATAGTTGAATAGTGTAGTAATGTTACACAGTACAACATTATTGGTAAGTAATACTCCTGCCAGTAAATTGTCCATAGAAGGTAAACTTTTGTGGCTATTCATTTTAATATTGTGACTTGACAAGGACTATCTATCATGAGCTAACGCTGGCTGTAGCTAATGGTAATGAGCTAATATTAGCTATAGCCAGACTCACCAGGACACCTGCCCAATTCTCTATTCTCCTCATAGCACAGCTATATTTCTCTATAGTGGCAATTATTCCTCATTCTTATCCACTTGTTCTCTGTGATGCCCGACAGGCTCAAATTATATGGTTGTGATCCGTCATATTCATGTAAAAAGACGTTTTCAGCCTCTTCAGTTTAAAGATCAGCACGGTAGTCCATCCTTTATAATTGTTTAAATGTGCTGCGTTTCCCTCTGCTGATGTAGCGACCGCAAGGTCCATTTTTAGACATGGAAGTTAAGTTCCTCAGAAAAATGCATTATTGCACCAGTGCAGTTAATATTAAACCACTTTTTAACCAAAATTATGACTCCAACTAATTTTCCTACGCTTTGATTCAGTGGGCACTCTAAGCTGCAGTATGCACTTTAAGCTTCAGAGACTGAGAATAAGCATGGTCCTTGACTAACCTGACAATTGTGTGGAGAATTGCCACTCAAGATGGAATAATATCTGTGACCACACCTGATCTGTGCATGTGAAATGGGAATAAAGGTAAAAAAATTGTAACTGATCAAAGACTGAGCCAAAATTGCACCATCTTCAGTCATAATCTAAAAACTCTGAGCAAATCTCTGAGCTGAATGTAGTGGTGTGACCCCATGCTCAAAATACACCGCCCATTTTACCCCTTCACCATCAAAATCACAAACACATTCACACAACATGACTATATGGAAAAAACACCTTTTATTGATTTTGACAACTTTTCTCATTGAAACCCACACCACAAATGCAAAAGAAGAAAAATAAATGTATTTACAACGTACTTAGCAGTGTTACACACATCACTGCATTACAGTTTTCCTCCGAACTGTCTTTTTGACTGTCCATAAAAAAAGCAGTACACAAGGCAGAGTTGAATTTATCAAAATTGGCAACTGAAAGTTCACTGAAATACCAGAAAAAATTGGTCTAAAATTACACTGACAATCCAAATCACCCAAGTTTCAAATAAAAATAGGACCAAGGGTCCTGTAGCTTACCGGCAAGCAGTCTTACAGCGATGATACAAGGTATGAAAATTTCATGTGAAGTTTGACATTTGAATCAATGAAAATCAATGTCAAGGTCACTAAATAAAAGTTCACCTATATTTATAAGACCTTCTGTAATACAATCCTAAGCTCTGAAGCAGTTTTGGTGATACAAGTCATTAAAATATGTCAACATGTATTCAATATGTCAATTGTGAACTTTAAAGGTCACAGAATGTCAAGTTGTGGTCAGCAAATGGACTTCATATAGGACTTTCTAAATGTCTCTATACAAACCTTGGCTCAATCTGTGACCATTTTGGTGATAGAAATCATTGTAATTCCACTGTGGAGTTTGACCCTCAAAGGTCACTGACAGTCAAGTTGAATGTCACCAAAAGAAAGTTCATATGTGACTTCCTAGATGTCAGTAACACAAACTTAGGCTCCATCTGTGACCGTTTTAGTAATACAAGTCATTGAATTTTCACTAGGTCACATTTGACCTTTGAAGGTCAATACGAAGGTCACCAAATGAAAGTTCACGTATGACTTCCTATACGTCTGTAATACAAACCTAGACTCCATCTGTGACCGTTTTGGCAAGACAAGTCATTGTAATTGTATTATGTCAAGTTTGACCTTCAAATGTCATCAACAGTCAAGCTGAATGTCACCAAATGAAAGTTCGTATGTGACTTCCTATGTCAGTAACACAAACCTAGGCTCCATCTGTGACCTTTTCAGTGATAGAAGTCATTGAATTTTCTCTAGGTCAAGTTAGACCTTCGAAGGTCAATATGAAGGTCACCAAATAAAAGTTCATACATGACTTCCTATACTTCTCCAATACAAACCTACTCTCAATCTGTAACGATTTTGCTGATATAAGTCATTGAAATTTCACTGTATAGTTTGGCCATTCAAGGTCACTGAAGGTCAAGTTCAAGGTCACCCAATGAAACTTCATACATGATTTCCTATATGGCCACAATATAAACCTAAGCTCTATCTGTAATAGTTTTGGTGATAGAAGTCATTGAAATTTCACCGTGAAGTTTGACCTTCGAAGGTCGTCGAAGGTCAAGTTCAAGGCCACCAAATGAGAGTTCATACATGACTTCCTATAAGTGTTCAATGCACATATGTTCCCAATCGTCAATATTTTCAAGCCTAGAAACCTTTGAAAATTGTAGCATTTTGCTTGACCTCAAGTTTGACCTTTCAAGGTCATCTGAGGTCAACTTTAACACAGCCAAAATATAGGTCATATATTACTTCCTATATGTCAGTAATACAAACTTAATCTCAATCTGCAACCATTTAGCTTCCACAGGCGATTTGGCCCATTCTCCATAAGACCCAATGTTAAAGTACAGCGCCCCCACTAGACCCACTTCCGTCGATTCAATCAAAATGGCACCCGCACTGTACATAAAGCATATCAAGGTGAGTTGATTGACAGTTTTTGAGAAATAATTTTTTGAAATTTCAAGTCATATCTTTTAACATTGTTAATATATTTCCTGACCAAGTGTTTGACCTTTCAAAGTCATCTGAGGTCAACTTTAACATAGCCAATGTATAGGTCATATATGACTTCCTATATGTCGATAATACAAACTTAATCTCTATCTGCAAGCATTTGGCCTCCACAGGCCATCTTGCATATTCATAAAGTACAGTGCCCCTGTTGGGCCCCATTTTGTAATACCGACCCATTTTGTAATATGTGCCCATTCTGTAATAAAAAAGTTACCCATTTTGTAATATGTGCCCATTCTGTAATAAAAAAGTTACCCATTTTGTAATATGTGCCCATTCTGTAATAACAGTAGGCCCATTTTGTAAAAAATGTAGGTACCCATTGTGTAATAACAGTAGGCCTATTTTGTAATAATGTCAGATGTGCCTATTTTGCAATAATAAGAGGACCATTTTGTAATAACTACACATAGGGTCGTCAACGTTGGCAGCAAAAACAAAAGTTTTATGACACTCTTTTGGCTATCAAGCCACATGGAGAAAAAAATGGCAACTCATTACCGGCAATTACAATGAACTTATGACAGTTTCCTTAGAGCCAGCGAGCTGAAATCAGTCTTTTGTCACAGCACGTAGCTTGCGAACTGTCAGCAGTTGCAGATGCATTATGTGGACACGTTAGCTTCCTTTGTAACCAGAGATGAATGAAGTACTCAAAAAAAAAAAAGTAAAATTAGAAGTACCATAACTGAAAGTTACTTAGGTAAAAGTTGAAGTCACCCATAAGAAAATTACTTGAGTAAAAGTCTTAAAGTAGCTCACATTAAATGTAGGGTTGAGCAGGGTAAGATGCCCCCCTTAAGCAGGAATTTTCATAACTGAAGGTAAACAACATGAATTCATAATTTTTTTTGCTTGAATGGATAGTATGTAAAGTTGGCTACCACTTCTCTAAAGATTTATGACATAGTCACTATAGAAATTTTTTTTTTTATGTTTAATTACCTTGTTTTTTTTTTTTTTTTTAAAAGGCCATCTTACCCCACCCCTGGGAAAGAAAGATGTAAATTCTCCTAAACTTAACTTTTTATTAACTGACTAAACACTAAGGCACAAGTGTTGGCAAGGTACTGTTGGCATTAAATGCATCAAGGAATAGATGGTTATATCTTGTGGACTACTAAAAATTATGAGGCACCACATTAGAAATGCATGTAGCGGCATAGAACATATATGAGTATCCACAAAAAATCTTTAAAACTAAGAGTGACCATAATGCATTTCACCCAATATATTTCTTTTTAGGCCCTCATTGATGCATATATGATTCATTATTGTGTAACTCCATATGGCCCTACTTGTAACATGTATGGATACACTTAACTTTCCATTCCTTAGTCCTTTGTAAAAATAATCATGTCTGATATATATTTCCTATGAATAGGACATAATTTTTAGAAAAAACCTCATAAAATAGAATGAATATGACTCAAAATGTGGTAAGATGCCTTCCTGTGGGGGCAGGATGTGGGGAATCTTACCCCAAACCAAAAAGGGCATCTTACCCCCAGCACCACCATATTGGTTTTGGCTCATTAACCCCAATTTCTCCAATTATCACCACACAGGACCCCCTTTTATACATAGAGAAGGCATCAGAGAGTTACACTGACATGTCCTGTAGACTCCTGGAGCATTCAAATACTTGTGGCAGAATGATTCATTTGGTCATTTTTTATAAGAAAGACAGTAAAAACACAAATATTTTGAGTTCTCACACGTCACTTGCTCTGCTGACTCATCTGTTGCTCAGGATTTCCCTCCAGGTGGAAGTGCATTTCTCTTAGTCAAGAGCCACATACTGAGCACAGCTGAAATTGAATTATAAGCAAAGGGCATCTTACCCTCAGGGGCGTCTTCCCCCACTCTACCCTACTTAAGTACCAAAAGTATCCTGTGAAAAAATTTACTAAAGTATCAAAAGTGCAAGTACAAATACAAAGTATTTTTCATAGTACGCAACTATGCATAGAAAGAAGCAAAACAACCACACATTGCCCTCTTTTTGTTCTCTTTCATCAACTTTGAGATGAATGAAAGTATTCAAAAAATAAACAGGCAGTCTCTGCTTCATATACTTCTTCTTTGAGTTTACTGGTGGTTAAAAAAAACACTATATTTGACTATAGTTAATAGTAGAATGACATAGGATCAATACCATGTCGAATTTTTGCTTCAGATTTTTTTCTTAACTACTAATTGGGATACCATTGACTCACTGCAGCTGAAGTGGTTGCTGCAGAGGACAATTGTTTCTGTAGCAAGAGATAATTTTTTTGAACTGCTGAATAGATACTACGGACAAGTGTATTGAGCAGTTTGCACATCAGGCTTAGCTGAGGAGTTAAATTAAGGCAAGTCCTGAAAAACGGATTGGAGTGAACTCGTCCATATTCTAAGAGCTCGGCTTGCTTGTGAATATTCAATAACTTATCCGGGTGTGCCATCTAGGGATAGAATATTGTAACTGCGTGCAAAAATTTGCAGCTCCGTGTCTGCTGGCGGACACACCTGCACAAAGATACCCTGCCGAGCAACGTTGTTCTTCCCGAACACGCCAAATCCAGATAATCCTTAAATGATGAATTACATTCATATTTTAATTTGTAATGAGTAAACGGCGGCCAGTGTCAAAGTAACGAAGTAAAAGTATACTTTTTATGCTTTTAATGTAGTAGAGTAAAAGTGAAAGTCCCGGTTTAAAAAACTTAAGTACAAATCCTCAAAAAAACTACTTAAGTACTGTAACGAAGTACATGTACTTCGTTACTATACACCTCTGTTTGTAACCGTACACAATTACAATCCTTTAATCAATAAAGCATGATTATTTCGCTGCTTTAATATTCACGGTCATTATCGCTGGAGCACCTATTGTTAACCGCCCCGCAGGACATAACTTATCTGACGCCATTAAATTTACTGGAGATAAATAAGTAGCTAGGTTTCTGTTATCCCCAGCCAAATGCCAGTGCTCTGACGTTGCTATATAGGTTGGCTAGCGGATGAATTTCGAACTTCGAACGGTGAAACTATCGTAGGCCGAACTACCTGTGCCGTTCCACGGTTTTAATCCATACTTGCCAGCCAATCAGAAAAGAGTATTCACTCAGACCATAGTATAAATTAAGCGAATTCCCGTGAGAATTATGTCTTTTGGGAGTTCGACCATTGTACTTTCATCGTGTGGGTTATGAAGCATTGTATGAAGGCTTGTATCAATGTATACCATAAAGATGCGATTTTCTCTTCTTCTTCTGCTCCTCACTGTCAGTGGGGTCATCACCGTTGTCAGAAAGCAGTCGATGAATTCGAAGACATATGATGTCATCGTCAGTATGATAAAAGGTCAGTTTCATGTTCCGATCAAAGAGAGGACAAGGGAACAGCGTGCAGCTGTCGTTCGGTTCTGGAGGGACCGTGAAAGATTTAGCTTGGATGACGATGGCAAAACATTGCTCCTAGATGGATTGAAAGTCTGCCGTGAACAGGACGTTGCTCGATTTGTGAAGCAGGGCTTAGAACATACAAAAGGATCAGGAGCTAGAAAGTTGAACATCTGACTACGCTCTGTGTTATCAGGGCTCAGCCGCAAGAAGATCCAGAGTGTTCTTGATGAATCCGAAAAGTATCACCAATTAAAGGCGACGTTCACCAACAAAGCTGCATTGCGCCCCATTAGGGCAAAGCAAGTACATGATCGGCACCAAGTGGACCTACTAGAAATGAGACGGATGCCTATTCAGTATAAAGGTGTCACATACAAGTATGTTTTGACTGTAATGGATATTTTCAGCTGCTTCATCTGGCTTCGACCCCTTCCGAGTAAGGAGGCCGCTCAGGTAGCTAAATGTCTGCTCAAGATATACATTGAACATGGACCTCCAAAAATATTACAGCATGACAGAGGGACAGAATTTCTTGGACAAGTCCAAATGCTGATGACAAAATTGCAAGTCAAAATAATAAGAAGTTCTAGCTACCATCCCCAGTCTCAGGGTAAAGTCGAACGTTCCCATCGGAGCCTGCGAAGCAAAATCAGGTACGATCTTTTCTCCCTCAAAAAGAGGGGAGTAAATTGGGTGAAGAAACTTCCAGTTTATGCTGCGGTCCTAAATGAGGAGCCAAGAAGAGAGCTTGGTTGGAAGTCGCCATTTCAAGTTTATTTTGGCCGTGACAGCAATCATGTCATTCACCCGTTAGATGTCAAGCCAACTCAAGTTCGTGAGGAATTAATCCCGAATAACTGCTGCCTAATTCCTGAGGAAGAGGACAAGGGGAATTTTGAGGAAAGAAGAAAAACAATACGGAGAATTGCAAAAGATGCAGGTGAGAGGTGTGTGAACTTAATGGTAAAAAAAGGTTTGCAACACAATCCTCCATCTATATATAAAGTGAACGAGTAGGTTTTTGTAAGGTTCACAGACAAACAACATCGAAAGACACAGCGTTATTATGTGACACGGGGAAGAAAGTGTTAAAACGGAACCTTCGCCTGCATAGGTACAAAATCCAACTCCATCCATCAACTTCAACTGTGCCTATCATTAAGTGGTTTCCAGTCAGCGATCTCACCAGCATAACAAGAAAAAAGGAACGGTCTCGAAAAAGAGATGCTATAAGTATCATCAAGCAGAAAAGGCAAAATAGGCGCAAGTATAATATTACTCTCAATCATGATGATTGGATCGCAGCCTTTGAACCACAGGGTGTGACTCTTCGGTTTGATTCAGCCCCCGACGGAAACTGCCAGTTTGCTGCAATAGCAGACCAGCTTAGTCTTCTAGGGATACATCAAAGTATTGAAAACTTACGGGAGGAAATCGTGCGAGAAATTACACAGCATCCATTCAACACTGCAGAGGATCATGTTGAAAATTATATTGATGGCATTGACTTTGAAGGTTATCTGACGAGCATGGCAAACTCAGGAACATTTGGTGATCATATAACTCTCCAAACGGCCGCTCAGATTTATAATGTTAATTTTGTTGTTTTTTCGACTCTTGGCCCTCAGGCAACCACAGTTCTGTCTCCAGGTGGAAGTCCTGATCCTGAACTTCCAACTCTGCTGCTTGGTCACATGGCAGAGGGCCATGCTGACCATTATGTCAGCCTGACCAGCACAGTTCCGACAGCCCAGTTCATTGAAACATTCCCATCAGCACAAGTATCACCACAAGTACAGAATGAAGACAACATGGTGCCATCACCATATTTACATATGCAACAGCCCACACCACATCCAGTTCAGATTGAAGAATCAGTGCCATGTCCAGCTGCTCAAACTGAAGAAACAACGCCCTCTCCTTCTGTTCAAATTGGAGAAACAATGCCGTCTACATATATCCAAATGGATGCAAATCCCCATTCTTCATCTCAAGCCGAGAATACCGTTATAATCTCGTCAAGAGGTATTTTGCCAACTGAAGTTTTAGAGAGGATAATTCACTGGTCCCTTGTAAAAGATCCAGCAATGCTTGGTACTCTTAATCGAGTGTCGCACCTGTTCCAAGAACTGACCAAGCGCCATTTGCCGCAAATTTACCTAAATTGCTTCCTGGTCCAAACCCTTTGCTTGTCTTGAGCCATTAAAGAAACTATAACCATAAACAGGTTGATCCGAGCCGCCGGGAAGAATAGCGGTTTGGCACAGCGCATAAGGGAACTGTTCTCATCAAACCCAAGATGGTACTATGCGCGACTAGTACTCACTGCCTTAAATAATGGTTGGTTTCTTATTAATGATATAATCTGTGAGAAATAATGCACCTCGATCCCAAGTGTTTGGTTTGATTGTTGAAGTTGTTGCTTTTTGGTTATTTGTTATCTAAAATGTTGAAGTTGTTGCTGTTTGGATATTTGTTATCTGAAATGTAACTTTTATTTAGTAGTCCCAGGATAAAGTGGTTTATAAGTAGAAGTTAAACCAGATTGATTTGTGTAACGATGAACGCCTTAACAGACATGGTTTCCTTAGGGCAATAAATACGTAAAGAATTATAAAACAAACTTCGACAAAGAACAGTAACACGGTTCTAGGGAAGGGAGGTCAAATGTGATTTTTGATGCCTTTGTATTTGACTTGCTTTTTATGTTTCCATTTTTAATAAATACTGCCGAATATTTGCTTTATAGTTTTTAGTTTGATGACAAATTACATTTGCAAAATATAGCTGCAAGCAGCAATGGGGTGGCCAAGCAGCGTAGCAGGTCAGCCCGGGTGACCACGGTAACACGGTTGAACTGTCAGATACATCACTGCTTGCACAGTTGAGAAATTTAAGATTAAATCACCACTAATCGACAGAGTTCTGTGCCTGTTTCCTGTTTTACAGATTTATGATCAATTTTGATTGGGTTTGAGGATTAATGACCAACAGCTTCACGAGCCACTATAGGGATGAGGTCCTGAGTTCAACTGATGAGTTTGGTTTGGTTATTTGAAAGTGTTGCTAAGATATGACTTCACTTCCTGTGACTTGAATATTTGCCAGGGGTCAAAGGTCACAGTCTTTTTTGGTCCTCGCCAGGGGCAGGTCTTTAGACTATTTACCAAGTTTGGTGCTGATAGGTCTAAGGGTTGCTGAGATATGGCCTCACATCCTGTTTGGCTATTTCAGGCAAACGGTTTTGAATATCTAAACGGCTTTTAGTATCGTTTTATGCGGCTCGGTCTGCAGATTCTATGAACCATGTTTCACTGGAATTCGACAAAATTTGTGACCCGTGAAACTTTTGAAAGGTTTTTGCTAAAATTCAAAATGGCGGAAAATCCAATTGGGCGCCAAAGACGACATAGGATTCCAACGATACCTCATTTCTAGAAATCGGAAGAACGGGTCAGAAGTTATGAAGGTGAATGTAGGTCAAACTTTGACCTGTTGGTGGCGCTAGAGCTTTTGAGCTAGGGGCATGAAATTTGGTGTGAGTGATCAGGGACTGTCCTAAACAAGACTGCTAAATCATTTACATTTTCCCTTGTATGGTTCTTGGGGCTGCCATAGACTTCAATGGTGGAAGAAAGCGGAAACATAATAATAATTAAAGCTGCAAGCAGCGTTGAACGGGCCCTCGCACCCTTGTGCACGTTGGGGGTAGTGGTGAGATCCTGACGGGTGCAGGTGTGCACTCACGACCAGTGGACAGGTCAAGTACAGGCACCAACCTGTGATAAAGTTTCGAGCTTAATCGGACAAAGCAGGAAGCACTTATGAAAAGTTGATAGTTCATCCACCAGGGGCGCCTGAGCGTAACCAAATGTGGGCAGGTGCATTCAGGGGCAGACCGTCAGCACAAATGCGGTTTCGAGCAAATCAGCCAATGTCAATGTAAAATATGGCATTTCCTGTTTCCACAAGGGGGCGCTATGAGACATTTTGTTCCCCCCATGGGCGAGGCCCCCCTATCAGATTTAACAGCTTGCCATCCTTGACCTGAGTATCAATTTTATAATGATATGAGTTCAGTAAAGACATCAAAAACACAATCGTATTTTCATGGCAAGGATCCCTCTTCGGCGCATTGCCACACGGGACGCCATTACTTGTAGCTTCACAGCATTCAAAATGTAGCTTCACCAACTCGTTCTGCATTTTTTAGAAGTGGAATGAAGTTGATGGGTTCAACTATGTGTCATCAGTACTTGTTAAAGTAGAAAATGGTCACTTCCTGTTACCACCAGGGGGCGCTATTAGTAAAGTGGGAAGTTATGATATCATGACATTCAGGGCGGAGCCATCATCATCTTTAGCAAGATTGAAGCTTCTGTGGTCAAGTATGTTGGCGTGAGAGCATTTTGAAATTTTTTGGCGAGTCGCCAATTTTTGTCACGCCCTTGCAGCCACGCCCTTTGACTGACAGACATGCAGAACACAACTTTTGATCAGCTTGGTCTCTAGATGATCTATACCAAATTTGAAGTCAATCGGTTGAAAACCCTAGGAGGAGTTCGTTTTAAAATTCAGAAATTCAAATAAAAATGGCCGACTTCCTGTTGGGTTTAGGGCGTGGCTCCAATGAGGTTTTTTGTATGTCTGGGTATGATACATATGTGTATCGAATTTCGTATGCCTACGACAAAGTAACCAAACTGGTCACTTCCTGTTACCACAGGGGGGCGCTATTATTAAAGTGAGAAGTTATTATATCATGACGTTCAGGGCGGAGCCATCATCATTTCCAGCAAGTTTGAAGCTGCTCCGATGAAGTATGTTGGCGTGAGAGCATTTTGAAATTTTTTTGGTGAGTGGCCAAAATTTGTCATGCCCTAGCAGCCACGCCCTTTGACCTACAGACATGCAGAGCACAACTTTTGTTCAGCTTGGTCCCTAGATGATCTGGACCAAATTTTAAGTCGATCGGGCGAAATCCCCATCAGGACTTCGTTTTAAAATTGAAAAATTCAAATCAAAATGGCCGACTTCCTGTTGGGTTTAGGGCGAGGCTCCAATAAGTTTTTTGTATGGCTGGGAATGATACACCTGTGTCTCGAATTTCGTCTGCCTACGACAAAGTAACTGAACTGGTCACTTCCTGTTACCACAGGGGGGCGCTATTTGTAAAGTGGGAATTTATTATATCGCGACGTTCAGGGCGGAGCCATCATTATTTTCAGCAAGTTTGATGCTGCTACAATCAAGTATATGGGCGAGAGAGCATTTTGAAATTTTTTTGTCGAGTCGCCAAATTTTGTCACGCCCTAGCAGCCACGCCCTTTGACCTCCAGACATGCAGAGCACAACTTTTGATCAGCTTGCTCTCTAGATGGTCTTTACCAAATTTGAAGTCGATTGGGGAAAATCTCAAGGAGGAGTTCGTTTTTAAAGTAAAAACTGGTCACTTCCTGTTACCACTGGGGGGCGCTATTAATAAAGAGCAAAGTTATGATATGGGGATGTTTCAGGCAGAGATATCATCAAGTCCAGCAAGTTTAAGGCTGCTAAGATCAAGTATATGGGCGTGAGAGCATTGTGAAATTTTTTCATCGAGTCGCCAAATTTTGTCACGCCCTAGCAGCCACGCCCTTTGACCGACAGACATGCAGAGCACAACTTTTGATCAGCTTGGTCTCTCGATGCTCTGTACCAAGTTTGAAGTCGATCGGGCGAAATCCCTAGGAGGCGTTCGTTTTAAAATTCAAAAATTCAAATCAAAATGGCCGACTTCCTGTTGGGTTTAGGGCGTGGCTCCTATGAAATTTTTTGTATGTCTAGGTATGATACATTTGTATACCGAATTTCGTCTGCCTATGAGAAGGTAACCGAATTTCCCTATGGGAATTTTGAAACGTGTTTAGGGGGCGCTTATTTTTGGCATTTTATAATGTCGACCATGTACGGGCGCCCAAAATATCGAATTTCGGATGTGGCGACGAATGTGGAAAGTTACAAGCGTTTTCAAGTTTGAGAAAGGGGCGAAATTGGCCCTTGAAATGTCGGAGGAATAATAATAATAATAATAATAATAATAAACAGCATTTCAATAGGGTCCTCCGCGGACGACTTGCAGTCGTCGCTCGGGCCCTAATAATAAGAAGAAGAAAAGGTAGAAACACAATGGTTGCCTTCGCAGCTTCGCTGCTAGGCCACCAATTACAAATAGCATTTTCGGAAGGTTATGATGAACACTTTTGTAAAGGGGTGAACCAACCAAGGCGTCTTTCCACCTGCTGAGTACCCGCATGAAAAATCCCTTTGCACATGACCAAGGAGATTTTTCCTGTGGG
Source organism: Gymnothorax javanicus (assembly GCA_029692085.1). Lineage (NCBI taxonomy): Eukaryota > Metazoa > Chordata > Actinopteri > Anguilliformes > Muraenidae > Gymnothorax > Gymnothorax javanicus. The sequence goes on from CM056194.1 coordinate 178,164,611, forward strand.
GTCCCCATAGTGAGGTAAAATCGCCTCAGTGGGTTCGCCCTCTGGATAGATAATAAGACGTACTTTTGTAGTGCTATTGTGAATGACACTTTTCAAAATGAATAAGATATGTTCTTAAAGAAAACAAAGTTTTTTTCAACAGTTTATACTTGTGTGTATATAAAATAACGCATACCTTTTAACTCTCATGCATTCGGCATCAGTTTTACTGGCATATTCACGTTCCCCTGCTGTAGTCAGCAATTAATCAACGCATATGTAAGAGATTCTCTCACGGAATTGAAGTCCTTGTGCATGGAGGTTTATCAGTTCCTTTCTCCCAATGATCTTATAACGCAGGTGAGATGAGTCATAACGCAGGTGAAATTATGCGTTATTAATGAAAACTGGCCACACCTGATAATGTTGAGAGTTTTCCTAGTTTCTGTAATGGGAATTTAAATAAATGATTGAAAACAGGTCATGACCAATCATTATTTTTAAGGGATGGGTTTCAGCCTCCCCTATTGCCAGTTCACCAGCTGCCACTGATATTATATATATATATATATACATATATATATACAACCCCAATGACTTTCAAATCATACCAGCCAGTATTTTATTCACAATAGAACAGAGATAACATAGCAAATGTTGAAACTGAGAAATTTTACAATTTTATCCAGAAAATGAGCTCATTTCAAATTTGATGGCTGCTACAGGTCTCAAAAAAAAAAGTTGGGACAGGGGCCTGTTTACCATGGTGTAGCATCCCTCTTCTTTTAACACAGAGTGGAGGCGCCTGGGCATTGAGGAGACAAGTTTCTTGATTTTAGCCATTGGAATTTGATCCCACTCTTGTTTAATACAGGCTTCCAGCTGCTGGAGAGTTTTGGGTCTCCTTTGACGGACTTTTTCGCTTAATTATCGCCAAATATTCTCAATCGATGAAAGATCGACTGCAGGCAGGCCAGTTCAACACAAGGACTCTTCTACTACGGCCATGCTGTTGTAATAGCTGCAGTATGTGGTTTTGCATTATCCTGCTGAAATACACAAGGTCTTCCCTGGAATGGATGTCAGGAGGAGGGAGCATATGTTGCTCTAAAACCTTTATATACCTTTCAGCATTCATGGTGCTTTTTTAAAACATGCAAGTGTCCCACACCATATGCACTAATGCATCCCCATACCATCAGAGATGCTGGCTTTTGAACTGAACACTGATAACAGGAGGGGTGGTCTTTCTCCTCTTTAGCTCAGAGGACACAACGCCCATGATTTCCAGCAAGAATGTCAAATTTGACTTCGCCTGACCACTGGACACTTTGCTACAGTCCATTTTAAATGAGCCTTGGCCCACAGAACACGGCGGGCGCTTCTGGATCATGCTCAACATTGGCTTCCTTTTTGCATGATAGAGTTTTAGGTGGCATCTGTGAGTGGCATGGCGGACTGTGTTTACTGACAGTGGTTTCTTGAAGTATTCCTGGGCCCATTTAGTAATCTCAATGACAGAATCTTGCCGATGAGTGATGCAGTGGCGTCTGAGGGCCTGAAGATCACGGGCATCCAGTAAAGGTCTTCAGCCTTGTCCCTTACGCACAGAGACTTTTCCAGTTTCTCTGAATCTGATGATGAGACCTTCAAAGCCTTTGCAATTTGACGTTGAGGATCATTGTTTTTAAAGTATTCCACAATTTTTTTTACGCAAGCCTTCACAGGTTGGAGAGCCTCTGGCCATCTTTACTTCTGAGAGACTCAGCCTCTCTAAGACATCCCATTTATAGCAAATCATGTTACACACCTGATGCCAGTTAACTTAATTACTTGCTAAATGTTCTTTCAGCTGATTTTCTTATAAATTAATTGCTTTTTCAGCCCTTTTTTGCCTGTGTCCCAACTTTTTTGAGACCTGTTGCAGCCAGAAAATTTGAAATAAGCACATTTTGTGAATTAAATTGTAAAATGTCTCAGTTTCAACATTTGAAATGTTATCTATGTTTTATTGTAAATAACATATTGGCTCGTGATCTGACAGTCATTGCATTTTGATTTTATTCACAATTTACACTTTGTCCCAACTATTTCGGAATTGGGGTTGTATATGTATATATATAAATAAACTGATTTTCAGTACTACACATTTACTCATTATACACCACATCATAGACACCTTTGGTATGTGTGTTCATGTATCTGTAGTTGTTACAAAATAGGCCTCTTGTTATTACAAAATGGGCACCTCTGATGTTATTACAAAATGGGCCTACTGTTATTACACAATGGGTACCCACATTTTTTACAAAATGGGCCTACCATTATTACAGAATGGGCATAAATTACAAAATGGGTAACTTTTTTATTACAGAATGGGCACATATTACAAAATGGGTCAGTATTACAAAATGGGGCCCAACAGCCCCCAATAGACCCACTTCCATTGATTCAATCAAAATGGCGCTCGCACTGAACATTGATGGTACCAAGGTAAGTTGATTGCCTGATTTAGAAAAAAATTTATCATGCAGTTTTTGACAAATAATTTTTTAAAATTTCTCAGTCCTATCTTTAACATTGGAGCCAAAATTTCAAGGGCCCATAAAACAGACAAAAATGATTCAATCAAAAATCTGAGATAGAGGTCTGGAGATATGGTCTAGTAGTATGTTACTGCAAATTTAAACGAAAATTCATCAGCCCAAAAAAAAGATAAAAAATGTTCTGGACGACAGATGACAGACGCCGGACACCACACCACGACAATAGCTTATCGGCCCATAGGGCCGGTAAGCTAAAAAAGCAGTATTTTCGGAGTATGGAGCAGTATCAGCCAAAATGTTCCTTTCGATACTGAATGACAACTATTCTGTGCAACAACTGGCATAGAATAATACTAAATGGTGAAGAATATTAGAGCAGGGGGATCCTCCCAAGCTCTTTGACCGTCCAAGTGTTGCTCTGATCAGCCACAGGACAATGCAAATATCTAAAATTCACTTCTCTCTAAGGGGCAGGCAGCAGACTTGCAGGTTATTTGGAAACACTTCCAGGATTCAGGGAGCAGGTGAGAAATTCCATGAAATTTCTAGACCTTCAAATTCAATCTCACCAGAATTGAAGTCAATGCACTGCAACAACATAAAGAAACAAAGTGAGTTTTTACAATACAAAAGGCCAGTTTCACGTACAGAGAATATTCTTATTCCTAGATTAAACAAAGTTTTAATCGGAATTCCATTAGCAAAATTGAATTTATCCGAGGACAAGGAATAGCCTGAAGAACTGACCAGTAAATTAGACAATGGAAAATACTAGATGTAGATGAGCGGAATAACATTGTGAGTGAGTGGCATAATATTCTAATTGTGGTGAATTTAGGCAAGTGTTCAATCTACTGTGAGCCAGTGTTATTGAGATACTAGTCACCCCACAGTAAAACTGCTCAGTGTTAATTCAGTTTTGTCAGGCTCATAGGACACATTGTGACATCTTGAGGAATGCAGGAAATAGCCCTTCTGGCCAGACTCATAAAAAATACCTTCAGACTTAGCAGATGAACAGAGAGGTTCCATCTCAATAGTATCTTGTGGAATCTACAAAAATAAATTAAATTGCAATTCTGAATGGAGCTCATGGCCTTGCCGAATAGATCTGCATGGGGGTCCAGACTGAGCTGGTTTTTTCCACCTCAGATCCAGCAAAACTGTCTCCAATTTTAAAATAATACGTTATTTGAAATGATGTATTGAAAAATAGCATTTGGTCTGTTTGGTCAAGCTTTGAACTAGAGCATGATTGAGTATTTGCAAATTCATTGAGGTCCCTGTGCTAGAAGATGCAGTTTTTTTCATAGAAATACCTCTTGTCTGTGTTCTGTAGTCCGTTCAGGTAGAGGGAGAGGTTCCATTTCTTCTGCTCCATCTGGACCCTACAAAGAAAAATGATAGCGCAATTATACATGAAGTCAATCACTTAATGTAAGAATGTAATGCTGAAAAAGTATATATCAGCAGTAGAGGTGACTCCATATCTGAACATAGAACGCAGTGCTAAAGTACCCTCGGCCGTATGGGCATAAGACAAGGAATGACAACATATAAAGGGTTTTTTAATGTATGCCTATATGTAACACAATGTGTTTAATACTTTCGGGCTTGAGAGAAGTTTCAAGAGTGAAAAGGAAGACATTGTCATTGTCCAATTTCATCTAGGATCTGGCAGGTTATATGGAAAGTGTGGAACAGGACAGCTGGGACTTGACATTGTTTGGCATTCAGAATATGAAGTCTGACATGATGCGCAGTCATCTAAATTCGATGTTATGTTGAAGGTGACTGAACAGTTTGGTTGATAATGTTGCTACATGAAATTGTTATTAGAAGGTATTTAAAGTAGGCGAAGGCCATGTAGCTTCCATGTCCTCCCACTTGATTATCCAGTGAGTACACCTTATGAATTTGTCATAGCTACACCAAAAAATGTCATGGTAGTGCAAAGGCGTAATGAAAGTAACACTGTTCAGAAACAATGTGACCTTTTGACCCCATTAACCAGGTCAAGGTCATCCACCTTTAATATTCTGCAAGCTGATTATCCAGAACATACACGCTGTAAATTTTTCGCGGCTACAACAAAAATAGTGGATGTAATCAAGGAAACAGTGTTTACAAAGAATGTGACGTTTTGACCCCTTAAAGTAGGTGAAGGTCACGCATCTTCGATCTTGTCCAAGGTATATGTCCCAAGAACAGTCCCTGTGAATTTTCATTACCCTGAGATTAATCGGAAAGGAGGTATTGTCCACACAGACAAACAGACAGACGGACAGACGGACAGACAGACACAAGGTGTTCGCAATACCTGAAGCTGATTATGCAGAACATACACGCTGTAAATTTTACGCGGCTACAACAAAAATAGTGGGTGTAATCAAGGAAACAGTGTTTACAAAGAATGTGACCTTTTGACCCCTTAAAGTAGGTCAAGGTTACCCATCTTCAAACTTGTCCAAGCTATATGTCCCAAGAACAGTCCCTGTGAATTTAATTACCCTGAGATTAATAGGAAAGGAGTTATTGTCTACACAGACGGACAGACAGACGGACGCAAGGTCTTCGCAATACCCGTTGGCCATACTTTGGCCTCGGGTAAAAATAGAAAGATGCACATAGTTACACTTTAATTATAGACAGAGAAGTAGGCTTTGTTCTTCGGCATCAGAGTCTTTCAAGAATGCAGAACACAGAGAATATAAATTATGCATTTAAGGATCCCCCCCCCCCTTTAATTCTAACCAAAATTCTTCAGTTGTGTTTCTGTCAGATCCACAAGTTCTCGGTTGATTTCAAAGTTTGTTGGGAACCATCACCGTGTTTTCACCTCCTGATCCTATAAAACCTGTTCCTTTCAAAAAATACTTGATGACCTAAAATTATGTGCACTGGTGTACGGAGCCATAATATCCATGCTGTGAACCATATTTCACAGAATGCTCAGTACATTCAAATGATCACCAAGTTCTGCATTAGAAACTGAGCAATTTGTTTCACCCCAGGATTAAGCTCTTTCAGAGAGACTAAGAAAATGCCTCCTGATTTTGGGTAGTCCTCTGTGCAGGTAGGGAGACAGACTCCTGCTCTACAGCTGGCGTTTGCATCTACAAAGAGAAATTATATTGCAATTACAAATAACATCACATATATGGGGAAATTTTGATTATTTCCAGTGAAGCAGCCTTTGGTTTCTTGCCATTTGAAATCATCAGTTCCTTTTCTGCATTCTTATTATAATAAATCCTTATGTGGGCTGATGGAAACATCTCAAAATATTTCAGCTATTTTTACATGTGTCTAATAGACAGCGCATGGCACAAATACATGCATTTTCCCAGCCTAGAGGATTTACAAAAAGACTACAATGTTATAAATACAAAAGCTGATATTTTACCATTCAGAAATCTACAAAATATTCGAGTGTCAGTGCTTCAATGGAATCCCCACACATATTTCTCAAATTTAAAACTTACAAACAAAAAACAAAATTTCCATTCCTAAGTGGCATTGTGCTCAGTGACTTTGCAAGGACTCTGACAGCAGATTCCTCTGAGATCCTTCGCAGCCTACATTCCACATTTGTGGGGGACATTCTTAAATTCCAGCCAAAATAACTCTATAAAATTGAATAGAAGTCAGTAATTTAATTATTTCAGTAAGTTTATGTTCAAGGTTAAGTAGATCTGATAAGAGCATGCTGAGATGTTTTGTTGCACCTAAGTTACATTGTTCTATTTAAAAACTGTACGCTGAGAAAAATGAAAAGTGTTTTTTAACATTTAAGTGTTATAATGTGACAGCAACTTCAAAATTAACAGTGAAGTGGAAAATTTTAAAAAAGCTGAATTGAAGATCTGAGTGCACGTAAGTACCTAAGTCACAAAATAAGACTTTTTTGAAATTTTTGGGGTCAAAGTTTTCAAAACATGCTGTAGATCAGCGGTGCCTGCAGTCGCACACACTGTGCATACCAAAAAATTCTAGAGCGCCCGCCAAATCATGGTGCCAGTGCGTGCGTGCATTCAAGCTCAGAGAGAGAGAGAGAGAGCTTGTGCTAAGGAACAGGGAGGGGCAAGGACGCGTTGCAAATTCTCCTCTTGCCAGTTAAACAAATTGCTTCAATATTTCCTCGCTGTCAATCTCCTTGTCTGTGTGTATGACCAAACGACTGCAGATGTTCTTGAGTGACCAAAGCACTACTAGCCGCTTGCAAAAGTTCTCTGATACCGCTGGTCCCAGCAAGATATCTGTCTTTCCACTGGGATTAAAAATTTCGAGCAAATTTTTTCACAATGGGGAGACTGCAGACAGAGGGGGATGCCAAAAGTTGGCGGCACGGGCGAACTCCCTGTCTAAATCAATGGAGTCATTTGACTTCATCATTGGCATCACTGTCATCCAGGGTTTGTTACAGTAATATCTACGCCCTCAGCAATAGTTTGCAGAATCCTGAGTGCGATTTACCAACAGCTGCAACCAATGCGACCACCTTAGTATCACTGCTTGAGGGAAGAGGAGACCGCGTTTGGGAAGTTCTGGGAGCAGGGCTGTGCTTTTGGCAGCTCAGCTGGACATCGAGCCCGTGCCTCGACAGGGCGATGCAGACAAAGCGGTCAAACACACCTGCATCAAGCCCCGCAGAGTACTGGCGACTGAATCTGTTCCTTCCCTTTATTGACCATCTCATAACAGAAGTGCGGGATCGTGTCTGTGTAGCACTGCGGCATCTGAAGGGCCAATATTTGCTGCCAGATAAAATATTGGCCTTGTCTGACAAAATATGGCAGGAATTAAAAGCCGAGTACGCACATCTGATGCCTGATGCTGATGCTGCAGACACGGAGCTGGAGCTGTGGAAACAGTTAAATGAGCTCCAGCCAAAATGTAATGACATTTGTCAAGCCCTCGATAGCTCAGCAAATTTCTACCCAAATATTCACTGCGTTCTGAAAGTCTTGTTGACCATGCCTGTGTCCACCACGTCTGCTGAGCGATCATTCAGCACGATAAGGCGTCTCAAAACTTATCTGCGCAGCACGATGACTGACAAAAAGACTAACTGACTTGCCCTCATGAACATACACACAGACAGGTACATTGACAGCGAGGAAATATTGAAGCAATTTGACGCAACTGGCATGAGGGGAATTCACTTTAATCAGGCAACTGTGTCCTTGCGCTCCATTGGTGGGGGGGGGCAGTGCATACCTCAAGATTCTTTTCTGCAGGCGCCACCGCCGTAGATTATTTTTTTTTAAATGTTAGCATACAATGGAGCCTATTCCCCTTTCCAGGGGCTATTGAGAGCTGACAAACCCCTTTTTTACTCATGTAAATACTCATGAACTATGAAGTTAGGAAGAATATTAGGCTTGGACTTAAGTACTTTTTATGCAAAGTTCTTCAATTCGGAGTTAAACTTTACTTAACATGTTTTAATATTGACTGCTTGGAGCACAAAAAAGTTAAGTGCAAGTTCTGAGGAAAAAGCAATGTGAAACTTGGAAACAATTAGAAAAATATGATTTGCATCCAACTTACTAGTTTCTTGGCAAGTAACTGTGTTTAATAATCATGTTTCTGGTCAATATAATTTTGCATCAATAATTTGACAAAAGGCAAACGTTTTAGAAAAATATTCACTTAACCTTTTTGTGCTCCAAGCAGTCAATATTTTCTTAAAATTATGCTCTTAACTCCTTCAACCCCACAGCCCTCTACAGAGGGCTGACCAACATATTCCCTTCAACCCCAAATTCCTGTAGGGAAAATTCAAACAATCTGACTAATTGATTGGAACATATCAGGTTACATTTAATGGGATTCCAGAGATAACAGTAAGATACAATGTCCAGATAATGACCAGCCCTCTACAGAGGGCTGTGGGGTTGAAGGGTATAGTGATGCTAGAATATCTGGGGTTGAAAGAGTTAAAATATCCCAATCAAACCTATTCAAATATATTAAAAATCAGCTGATTAGGAGTATACCAATATTGCATTTGCAGACAATTACTCCAAGTTTTAAGAATATTTCATTACAAGCACGAAATACTCAGATTGCCCGCCACACTTCTGGCATTCTGGCCTGGAAACAAAATACAACAGACGGACAGACAGAAGTATACAAGGGCACATCTACACAGGAAGATGTATCTGCTTATTAGAATTTGTGGAAAAATGTTCCTATATCCCTCTTCCACAAAATTCACAACAAAATCATTGAAACAGTTTTGCAAAGAATCATTATTCAAACTGTCACTCCATCAGAACTATTTCCTCAAACTAATCAAGTATTAGCTCATTTAGTAGGTCTGATTCTGTACATTACCATGAGATGGTATGAACCCGAAGAATGAAGCCGCTCGGATATACTGGAGTAATCTTAGACCACACAGTCTCACAAGTTCTTTTCAAGAGCATTAATTATGTACTTGTGGGCTGACCTCTTCAACTTCCATTTTTAACAAGAGCACTCTGAGAGCATAACATCGAATTGCGACTGGGATATGCGTATCATCAATCTGCAGCATATGTGCAATGTTTCTGGGATGTCCTATGGAAAGTGTGGGAGGAGTAGATTTCACCAGCCAAGTATTTTCCAGTATGAACAGACAGATGGACGAATGATTGGATGGACAAACTGACATTATCCTCGTTTTGGACTGTCACCCAGCAAGGGATAAAATTGCCAGGAGGCCGGAAGTGGATGAACGGAGGGTCTGGCCGGGTTTGAGAAGGTTATGAAGGTAGACTGGGCCAGACCCTTTGGAGACCTGGAATGCTATCACCGAAGTTTTAAATTTGATGCGAGCCATATCAGGGAGCCAATGAAGGTCGGCAAGAAAGGGGGTGACATGAGTGTGTTTGGGCAGGTTTAAAATCAAATGCCCTGCAGCATTCTGGACGAGCTGAAGATGTTTAATTCGAGCAATCGTCAATACTAAAAAAACGTAACTGATGTTGCAGTCACGCCCCATCTCTGATACTTGTGGGATAGTTTGGTGGACAAGCCAATTCTGGTCTCTCAGAGCAGCGGAAATTTGCTACAGCGTGCGTGGTTACGGATAGGTAGCTGTACGATACTGAGCTTAGAAGCCATGTTGAGGCTAACTGGCGTTTAGCAAAACATCCAAAAGACGCCCTATAAGCCGTGATAAAAGCTTTCTGCTGGGGAACGGTCATTTTCTTGAAGTTTCGAGAAGGGCCTTCCTCGGCGATATTCAGGTGATTGATATAACTTCTTGTATATTTTTTTTGCTGTCAACAATCACAGATGATGTAGATCAGTGCTTCTCAAACCTCTCCTGGAGTACCACCTTTCCGATGTTTTAGATCTCTCCTGCTAGCACAGGTGATTCAGCTAATGATTCGCTCATTATCAAGCATCTTCATGGGTAATGAGGTGATCATTTGGAGCAGGTAGAGCTTTAAAACATGCAGAAGTGGTATTCCAGGAGCAGTTTGAAAAGCGCTGATGTAGATGATAAGATAGCTATTGTTCAATGTTATTATGCGCATGCAATAGACCTAAGCACTAGCAAGCTCGACCGGAAGTGTGATAGTCTCGAAGCACAAGAAATTTTGGCGAAAAAAAGCTAGATCCGCTATTTTATTTATTTACTTAATATTTTTGTGATTGCTCGAATTGCAGATGCTGGGAGATCGGCCAAAAGAGAACTGCAGTAGTCCAGGAGGGATAGTATCAATGCTTAGACCAAAAGCTGGGTTGAGTTGGAGGATGTATCGGGTGAGAAAGGGGCGGATTCTTCAGATGTTGTGCAGGAAGAATCTGCATGCGAGACACCGTTGCAATGTTCTCAGAGAGGAACAATCGGTTATCCATGACTACTCCAAGATTCCTTGCACAGGGTGATGAGGACACAGAAGTATCCCCGATGGAGATTAAGAAGTCCGGGATGGGAGAGGTGGAAGCAGGGAAGAAGATCACTTCTGCCTTGCCAGGGTTGAGCTGAAGAGGGTGGTTTGACATCCAGACCTGGATGTCCTTCAGGCAAGCGAAGATGCAGGCAGAGACCTCCATATCGGAGGGTGAAAAGGAACGGAAGAGTTGTCATCCGCATAACAATGGTAGGAAATGCTATGAGCAGAGATTACCGGACCAAGAGAGCATGTGTAGATGGAGAAGAGAAGGGGACCGAGGACTGAACCCTGTGGGACTCCTGTAGTAAGGGGACAAGGTGCTGATACTGTACCAGACTAGGCAACTTGGAAAGAGCAGTCAGTGAGGTAGGATCTAATTCAGTCCAAGGCTGTGCCACAGATGCCCATAGCTGCAAAGCTGGACAGGAGGATGGGGTGGTTGACGGTATCAAAGGCAGCAGACAAGTCAAGTTGAATCAAGACAGAAAAGAGGGAGGCTGACCTAGTGGCATGAAGAGACTCGCTCACAGAGAGGAGAGTGGTCTCTGTTGAGTGACCGGGCCTGAATCTAGACTGGAAAGGGTCCAATAGGCCATTCCGTGACAGGAAAGCTGAAAGCTGGCAATATCGTCTTATGCAGTCTGGCAGGTCTCCTGGCCCAGATGGGCTATCATCAGACTTTTCTAAGAAATTCTCTACAGAGTTGTCCCCCTTCTTATGCCTGGTTTTCTCTGATTCTTTTGATTCAGGAGCACTTCCTCCCACATTAAACCAGGCATGTATCTCCCTTCTATTGAAACAAGATAAAGATCCGTTAGAATATTCTTCCTATAGACCCATTTCATTATTAAATATAGATGTTAAAATCCTTGCCAAAGTCCTGGCTCATCGGTTGGAGAATGTCCTGCCTTCTATCATTTCCCCTGACCAAACTGGGTTCATAAAAAATCGGCACTCTTTTCACAATATACGGAGATTATTTAACATTTAATACTCTGGCAAGTACGGTGAGCCTGAATGCCTTCTCTCTGTCGACGCTGAAAAGGCATTTGACAGAGCAGAATGGATTTATCTCTTTCAGACACTTACAAAGTTGGGTTTCGGCCCTATGTTTTCCTCCTGGATCAAACTACTTTATGCTTCCCCCTCAGCCTCTGTCTTGACTAACGGCCATTATTCACAATATTTTGATCTACACAGAGGGACTCGGCAGGGCTGCCCTCTGAGTCCACTCCTGTTTGCTATCGCCATAAAGCCACTCGCAATAGCCATTTGTAGTAATGAAAAGATTAGGGGAATAATTAGAGGAGGTATAGAGCATAAGATCTCTTTGTATGCGGATTACTTACTTCTCTATGTCTCAAAACTTGATAGTTCCCTTCCGGAAGCCCTCTCTGTATTTGAGACCTTCAGTCAATTTTCAGGTTATAAAATCAACTTAAAAGTGAACTTTTCCCAATCAATAAAGAAGCTCTTAAACTAAATAACAAAAATTTTCCATTTAGAGTGGTGACTAGTCATTTTAAGTATCTTGGAGTTTGTGTCACAAGAGAATTTAAACAACTATTCAAACATAATTTTCTTAGTCTGTTCGATCAAGCCAAAGCAATCCTGTCAAAGTGGTCCCCTTTGTCATTGTCTCTTATTGGGAGAATAAACTCAATCAAAATGACACTGCTCCCTAAGTTTTTATATCTTTTCCAATGCCTCCCTGTTTTCATCCCAAAATCTTTCTCTAAAGCTCTTGATTCTCTAATCACATCCTACAATTGGAATGGTAAGCCACTTAGACTACGAAAAGCTTTTCTTCAAAGAACTAAACAGACTGGCGGTATGGCTCTACCTAATTTTCAATATCATTACTGGGCTGCAAATATATGTTGTCTGTTTCATTGGGTGCATTTCCATCTCGATCCGTCCTGCCCCGTCTGGGTATCAATGGAGGTTTGTGCAAGCAGTCCAATATCTCTACCCGCTCTTGTGGGTGCTGTACTTCCACTATCCTCTAATAGCCCCTGTAGTAATCCCGTGGTAAAACACTCCTTGCATATCTGGGCTCAATTCAGAAAGCATTTTGGATTGCAAAATTCTCACTGAAAATTCCCATTGCCTCTAATCATTTCTTTGTTCCTTCTATAACTGATAGTGCAGTGCATTCAAGATCTGGCACAACAAAAAGCTTAAATGTCTTGACGATTTGTTTTTAGACCACAATTTTGTTTCCTTCTCTCAACTGTGCCAAACCTTTGGTATTCCCAACACACATTTTTTTAGGTTCCTACAGGTGAGGCACTATGTCCAAAATTTAATACAAAATTTTCCCCATAAACCTCAAAGTAACCCATTGGATGTACTTCTCTCTAGCAATCCAACATCCAAAGGTATTATGTCCAAGCTCTACAACTTCATTTTTAATATGTACTGCCCTCCTCTGGCTGCTATCAGAACTGCTTGGGAGCAGGATCTAAATGACACTCATACAGATAACACATGGGAATTGGCCCTCAAACATGTACACTCTTCTTCTATATGTGCCAGACATGCTCTCTTACAATTTAAAGTAGTTCATTGAATTCATATGTCTAAAACCAAATTAGCTCATATATACCCTGATGTTGACCCCACTTGTGATAAATGTAAAGTTGCCCCTGGCACACTTTTATACATGAACTGGTCTTGTCCCACTTTAACTAAATTCTGGACCTCTTATTTTCAAATCATCTCAGAAACCCTTAACCATCAAATTGTACCAAACCCTCTGACTGCAATCTTTGGTATATTTCCAGACGGTGATTTACCGAAAGCAAAAGTTGAAGTTCTAGCTTTTTCCTCTTTGGTGGCTCGCTGGGTCATTTTATTAAAGTGGAGGGATCCCACTCCTCCCTCTCAGTCGCACTGGATCAGAGACACAATGAACTTTTTAAATCTTGAAAAAATTCGTCTCTATATGAGGAACAGAAAATAGATTCGACGGAGTTTGGGGCCCCTTCCTGACTTTCTTTGAGAAACCTGCGACGGTTATTTCTGAGCAGCTTCCAGTTTTGTTTTTATTTATTGATTAAATTATTTTGTTTACATGTGGGTGGGCAAGAGGGTGGGTGGGCGAGAGGGTGTCTACCTTACCATTTATAATTATGCTTTGTTGATTTTTTTTTGTGACAACTGTTGCTATACATTGGGAGGAAAAATTGTCATTGTACAACCAAACTTTTTTGTATTATTTATCGATTTTTTTTAATACTAAAAAGACCTTTGAAAGAAAGAAAACTAAACAGATAAAAGGTCTAGAGTTGATTTCAGGACCAGCATTTGCATTTGGTATCAGCTGCTGTTAACTCTCAACATGAAGTCCAAAGAGCTGCCACTGCCAGTGAAGCAATCAATCATTTGGCCGAAAGACGAGAAACCCGTCAGAAAAATATCAATAACTTTAGGAATTCATGAACTATTAACTATTTTATACATCATAAAAAAGAAAGCTCACATTGTGCTTTTGCATGTCATGTCTCAATTGTTCTCCCATTTTACCTCAACCTTCGATTTGTGGATACGTATATTTGTTTGTTTGTCACGAAAAAAGTTTTTTTTAATGAAATTTTTACCAGAGGCTCGTCTTGGCTCAACTTAGAAGTGATTTCATTTTGGCTGTGATCTGGATCAAATTCTGGATCCAGGAGTTTTTATTTACTTGTGTGATGGTACATAATAAAGCTAATCATATGTGTCTCAAATGTGGGGGACTGTTGGGCCTTTGCAGAGGTTTACACTGTCTGAGTGCACTTGTTTCCTCTTTTCTGGTTTTTTTTCAGTGTATTTTCCTTAATTGAATAATTGGTCCTGTTATACTCCCCCTCCCCGATTTTCCCTCCTGCCCTTCTATCCCCTCAATATAACTTCACTTATCAATGTCATTTGCTGCTGGATTGTCTTGCATTAGTATCCATGCCAGTGCTATCAAACCCTTAGCTTCCCAGCTACAGTATTCTTATTTGCATTGGCAGACTAAGCCTGCTTTTCCCTTTTGAGTTAATTATAGGTATAGTCTCTCCCTGCTCTCCAGCTGTCTCCGGAGCAGAGACAGTCCCTGTTCTCATCAGCCCTGATGCCTCATACCCCTTTTCCACCAAAAAGAACCTGGTGCTAGTGCCAGTGCTTAGTTGGTTCAACCCACGCACCTCCGAAGAACTTTGTTGCTTTTCAATCACCAAGGAGCCAACTCAGAGCCACGCTTACGTCATTGTAATTTTAAGACCAACAGATCAGGAGAAAATGAACTTTTTTTCGATACCTGCGTCTCTCTCAGCAGCGCTCACGTAACATCTGGCAGTATATATACATATACACATCCGAGCTCCAGCACAACACTGACAGCTGCTTCTTACAGAAATTCTCTGATGATTCAGCTGTTGTTGGCCTCATTACAGGAGGGGAGGAGGAGGAATACAGACAAACCATCAATAACTCTGTGGACGGGAGTAAGCGCAACCACCTCCTTCTGAACCCCACCAAAACCAAAGAGCTGGTTGTGGACTTCAGAAGGGGGAGGGGGAAGACCAAACTAACATCAATCACCATCAGGGGCACAGAGGTGGAGGTGGTCCCCAACCACAGATACCTAGGTGTGCAGATGGACAGCAAGCTTGACTGGAAGAGCTACATGGAGGTGGCATACAGCAAGGGGCAAAGCTGTCTTTATTTCCTAAGGAGGCTAAGGTCCTTTAACATCTGCCAACCCCTGCTGTATAATGTCTACCATACAGTAGTGGCCAGTGCTCTGTTCTTCGCAGTAGCCTGCTAGGGAGAGAGTCTTCACACAGCAGATTGGAACAGAGCAGATAAACTAGTCAAGAAGGCTGGTTCTGTGGTGGGGGTCAAACTGGAGCTGGTCCAACGGGTGGCAGAGAAAAGAATACTGTCCAAGTTCAAGTCTATACTGAGCAAATCTGCACACCCTCTCCATGCCCTCGGGGTAATTGACAGCAGCATCTTCAGCCAAAGATTGATTGCACCAGCATGCAAGTCAGAGCGCTCCAAGAAGTCTTTTATTCCAGCTGCCATAAGACTTTTTAATGCACAAAAACCCTAGTTTTTGATCGCTGCTTCCTGTATGATGGACATATTTATCTATTTATTTATTCACCCACTCATCAACCCTATTTTCTATTTAATACCATTAGTGGCTAAATACAACCCCAATTCTAAAATAGCTGGGACAAAGTGTAAATTGTGAAAAAAATCAAAATGCAATGACTTTCAAATCACACCAGCCAGTATTTTATTCACAATAAAACAGAGATAACATAGCAAATGTTGAAACTGAGAAATTTTACAATTTTGTCCACAAAATGAGCTCATTTCAAATTTGATGGCTGCTACAGGTCTCAAAAAAATTGGGACAGGGGCCTGTATACCATGATGTAGCATCCCCTCTTCTTTTTAACACAGAGTGGAGGCGACTGGGCATTGAGGAGAGAAGTTTCTTGAGTTTAGCCATTGGAATTTGATCCCACTCTTGTTTAATACAGGCTTCCAGCTGCTGGAGAGTTTTGGGTCTCCTTTGACGGACTTGTCCTTTAATTATGCGCCAAATGTTGTCAATTGGTGAAAGATCAGGACTGCAGGCAGGCCAGTTCAGCACACGGACTCTTCTACTACGAAGTCATGCTGTTGTAATAGCTGCAGTATGTGGTTTTGCATTGTCCTGCTGAAATACACAAGGCCTTCCCTGGAATAGATGTCGTCTGGAGGGGAGCATATGTTGCTCTAAAACCTTTATATACCTTTCAGCATTCATGGTGCTTTTAAAAACATGCAAGTGTCCCACACCATATGCACTAATGCATCCCCATACCATCAGAGATGCTGGCTTTTGAACTGAACGCTGATAACAGGAGGGGTGGTCTTTCTCCTCTTTAGCCTGGAGGACACAACGCCCATGATTTCCAACAAGAATGTCAAATTTGGACTTGTCTGACCACAGGACACTTTGCTACTTTGCTACAGTCCATTTTAAATGAGCCTTGGCCCACAGAACATGGCGGCGCTTTTAAATCATGCTCAACAATGACTTCTTTTTTGCATGATAGAGTTTTAGGTGGCATCTGTGGATGGCACAGTGGACTGTGTTTAAAGGCAGTGGTTTCTTGCAGTATTCTTGGGCCCATTTAGTAATGTCAATGAGAGAATCATGCTGGTGAGTGATGCAGTGGCGTCTGAGGGCCCGAAGATCACGGGCATCCAGTGAAGGTCTTCGACCTTGTCCCTTACGCACAGAGATTTTTCCACTTTCTCTGAATGTTTTGATGATGTTATGCACTGTCGATGATGAGACCTTCAAAGCCTTTTCAATTTGACGTTGAGGAACATTGTTTTTAAAGTATTCCACATTTTTTTTATGCAAGCCTTCACAGGTTGGAGACCCTGTGGCCATCTTTACTTCTGAGAGACTCAGCCTCTCTAAGACATCCCTTTTATTGCCAATCATGTTACAAACCTGATGCCAGTTAACTTAATTACTTGCTAAATGTTCTTTCAGCTGATTCTCTTATATATTAATTGCTTTTTCAGCCCTTTTTTGCCTGTGTCTCAACTTTTTTGAGACCTGTTGCAGCCAGAAAATTTGAAATGAGCTCATTTTGTGGATAAGAATGTAAAATGTCTCAGTTTCAACATTTGAAATGTTATCTATGTTCTATTGTAAATAACCTATTGGCTCATGTGATCTGAAAGTCATTGCATTTTGATTTTATTCACAATTTACACTTCGTCCCAACTATTTCGGAATTGGAGTTGTAGTATAGTACGAGTGTGCAACGTTATTATTTGTGTTGAAGTGATGAAGCTGTCATGACAATGTAATTTCCTGCAAAGGATTAATAAAGTTATTATTATTATTATTATTATTTATTGTTAATAAAGAAATTAAGTATGGACTGCAGGAAACCATAAAATAAAAATTTTTGACCAAAATAATGCATGTGTTTCTATGCTCTGAAATACATTTATAGTCATTGAGGTTTTATCATTTTTAGAAGGAAAAAGGAATATAGCCTATTAGAATGCCATTTCATTCCAGCTTCATAAGTTTGAATTAACTAGCTGATGTCCTTTCGTTTTGCTATGCCCTTCAAGCTTGCTAATGGCAATTAGAGTAATTCGCGAATGTCCTAGCTCACCAGCAAACCCATATTCGTAATGCTTAATATTGACATTAGCGGCGTAGAAAAAATGCCTGAAGAAGCAAAAATGTAAAATCATGAAATATAAGACAGATGCATGCAAATAACTTTTAAACGATTTGGCTTACGATTTTTGTTTGTTTGAAAACGAAAGCAGACTACACTCGCTCGGCTTAAAATTGGTGGTACAGTGTTTGCACTGGTCTTGTTGGTCACAATATACATAATCTTTTTATTGCAGACGCAGGTCCATATAAAAAACAACCATACAAGCATAAAAAGGCGGAAGACAAAAAGACAACAAACAAAACTGTGCGCATTAATAAATATAAAACTATTGCACCAATACCGTCTCAGCTTAGAGGTAAATCGATAGCTTTTCAGTGGACTGACTAGGGCTTCTATTATGTGGTTCTCTTTGTCCAGACGACACATGAAGCTAAACATCAGCTGTCTTAAAAGTGCCTCACAAGTTGGCACACTAGTGGACACAAACACTTGACTGGCACTATGCCACCTTGGGACATGGAGCAGCAGCCTCACTCCATCATTGTAGGCTACTTTGATCCTCTGCATACTCATTTTCTTATAGTTAGACCACAAGTGAGCAGTGTACAATGGTGTGATGTAGGTTCTGAACAGTGAGCACTTAACAGAATTAGAGCTCATAGAATACTTCCTTATCAGCATATTAGCCTGAGAATATATTTTACAACGCTGTCGGTAGATGTCTTTGTCATCCATCCAGTCATCAGATACGACATAATCTAGGTATTTAATTTCTTTACACACATTAAGAGGACTGTTAGACAAATAAAATGTCGGAAAACTTGATTTCCTGTCCCCAGTGTTTCAAACTATCATTATGTGGCTTTTCTTGGCATTATATTTTATGTCATGTTCTATGCCATACTGAGAGCACACCTTCAGCATCTGTTGCAACCCAGCACTATATGGGCTGAGTAGGACCAGGTCATCTGCGTACATAAGATGATTGACAATAGAATTGTCCACAAGACAGCCTGTTTTTGACCCATTTAACCGATTTGATAGGTCATCCATATAGGCATTAAATAAAATAGGGGATAAGATTCCTCCTTGTCGAACTCCATTGCTGACATAAAATGGAGCACACACAACATTATCCCATTTAACCTGAAATGTTTGGTGGGCATGCCAAAACACTAAAATTCTCACTAAAGATTTAGGGACACCTCTGCTTAGCAATTTTAAAAAACAATTTTTCATGATTAATTCTGTCAAATGCCTTGGATGCATCAATAAAGCATATAAGTACAGATGAATTAAGACTTGTGTACTTAGATACAATCTCTTTAAGAGCATAAATACAAAGGTCAGTACCATGTTTTCTTTTGAAGCCTAACTGATTATCAGAAGTAAGAACATATATTTCTATTATTGTTAGCAGAGATCTCTCCAGTACTTTAGACAAGACACTAGCTAATGCAATAGGTCGATAATTGTCTATACTATTCAGTTTACCAGCCTTGTCTTTAAGCACAGGTACTAACAGTACAGCCATAATAGAGTTAGGTAGTGCACTATGAACCAAGAAACCAGTAAAGCACATGGATAACAATAACTCCACCCCCACTCCCTAACTTAAAGGTTGTATCAGCGATTCTGAGCCAAACCATAATTTGTCACGTACAGGAGATTTTTCCTCACGAAATGTTAGCAACTCCTCTCATGAGTGGGCGGTGAAAAACTCCGGTCTCTGTAGGCCACCTACAGCCAGGTAGACACTGAGAAAGATACACAAACTCATGGGGACCTACCCGCTCCCCCAAAAATCAACAAAAGTGTTCCAACGAATCGGAGGGCAGGGGTGGGTCTTCTGCGCCAGTTCCATGCTCACGCACGACAAGTGGGTGGGACTGAGCAATGAAACTGGCAGTGGCACTCATGTGAAGCATGGTGGAAGCAGAACCGAAAAAGAGACGCTTGAGTGCATGTCGAGGAAAAAGGAACCCGATCGCAGCTATGCAAAGTCCTGAATAAACATAGGAAAACATACCAACATACCAATTCCGTGAGTTAAATGGTTTTAATTCTGATGCCCAGGTCGCCTTGTTTCTACTTGAGGTCAGTAGAGCTGGTGCTAACTCGGTTGGATGTAAATTGTAAATTGTCATCCCAAGCAAAACTGAGGGAAGCTTGTGTATTGTTTTTGTAAGGCTATCTTGCATAGATCATGCTGGTCAGAGTGAATCAAACAGTAGATAGATCGATAATTCCTCTTTGGAGCGAGTTAGCGGCAAGCTAAGTGAGTTTGCTAATTCTGTCTGATCAAACCAAAGTTTGTGTGTGTTCGTGTTATAACATTTTTTTCTCTGGTAAGTACTCAGAGTTGAAATTCGTCGATGAATGTATAATCGTGTGATAAGTTTAGCTAAAAGTGGTGATCTATGTGACATTGTTAATACTCATTTTGTAATGCCGAGCTAAGATACTTGTCAGATACCTTGTTGTAGCTTGCTCTAATGGTGTAGATTTATCGTCTGGCAATGGCTGTCATTGTTGCGACCGGGCTTTATCACAATGAGCTGTACACAGCCATTTACTCAGCTGAGTGAGCCATTCTTGAGCTGCTTTCACACCGGACGCGAAATGAATTTTTCGCGCGACAGATTACATTCAAAGTCAATGCAAAGACGCAAAGTTTCACTTTAAGAAAAGCGCGTTCATGTTCCAAGCTTCTGAAGGGGAGGGGCGAGCGGCTCTGTTGTGTTTCAACTGTCAACAATAGTGACATCATATCGCTGATACAGCCTTTAATTGGTGCTCAGCTCTAGACCAGTAAGGAGTTGGTGCTTGCTCTGGCACCAGTTTTGAGAGCGAGAAGCTGGTGCTTAGGCTGTGGAAAAGCAAAGAACCAGAGTTAAGTCAGGCTCTGGCTCCGAACTAGCACTGGAACCAGCTCGGTGGAAAAGGGGTATCAGTGGATCTAAAGTTCTGCACAAGCAGCAACTCTACCTGACCACCTGGCTACTGACCTCGGACTAGCAAAAACCTCGCCTCTTGATCGCCCCTGTTCATTGCTGCTGTTTCCTGTAATTATCCATACACTGGTCCAACTGCATCGAACTGTCATCCAGTTACTCCAGTTGAGAATTCGACCTTAAAATAAATGCCCAAGTGGCACATCTGTCTGATCTGTGTGAGGTTCCCTTGTCTGGTCATAACAGTTTGCTTGTTGGCAATGTAAAGTGCACAACAACAAAGTCTGTATAAAAATCAGGCTTCTAAGTTAAAGCCTCAAATTTGGAATATTGTGTCACTGTCCAAATACTTATGGGCCTAACTAAATATATATACAATGTAGGTTATAGAAAATGGCTTGTCGCAACAGCTTCACACTGTACACGACTGCAAAATGAATATAATGAATTTTGAGTCATACTGCTTGCAAAACTAACAATTTAGGTTTAATAAAACTAGAAGCAAAGGGTGTGAAGGAAAGATGGCATGATGTTAGGCACTGTTTGATAACTCGAAAGAATAATTGTTAAAATTCTGAACAGTTTTTGGATGCCAACTGGTACAAAGGTTAATTGAAGTCATGTATCCATGCAAAAACAATATGTTTAGATTTTTAGTATCTCTAAATCTTCAGTAAACCTAACCCTGAGCTATACCCTACTACAAAATGAAAAACTGACAAAGTTGCATTTTACAACAGATACCTCACATACAGAGCAGGTCGCTCATATCTGAGAGATCAATGACAAAACTTGATCTATCTCCCAAGAACGTATGTTCTGCACGTTTGGTCTGGAGATGTTTTCTATTCAGGTAACTACATTTTTCAGTCACTTAAAGTGAATCTGTCATGCATTTCCAAGGAGTCGAATTACTGAATCTTTCAAATGGTGATGCTAAAGATATTGTAAAGACAACAAAAGAATATAAAATAGGTAATTCAGAACGGTAGAATTTTAATTTTAAAATTTAGTAGCTGAGCTTCAACCACGTAACCACAGCACAGCGCAACTATTTGCAACAACATCACAGCGAGAACTCCGTGGCGATGCGAACCATTGGTGACTATGACAGTTAGCTCGAGCAGCAAAGAAAATTTGGTTTTGTCAGTGTCAGAAAGTTTATATGAAATAGATCATTCAGACACGGATGGAAATGCGAGCTTGGAGGACATGGTGGGAAACCTACTGTATTTGACCAAGCCGTATGTGTCAGAAGCTGACAATGAAAACACAGAGCGTGACAGTGACCAAGGCACTGCTGGCCCTTGCCAGCCCTCTGGCACAGCTGTCGACTTGACACAACTGAACAATGTTAAATGGTATGTTAAAAAGTGGAATCTCAGTCGTCTTATTTGTCATCTCTTGCTTTAGAACTAATGTTAAATAACAAAACATAACATAACATGAATGGCTAGAACAGGCCGTTCAGCCCAACTACGCTTGCTAGTTTCGTTATACTATTGAAAATATATCCCTTCAGATACTCAATGACTTAATGGTGTCTAGCTTTAAGTCAAGCCTGCTCTTGAAAACCCCCAAGGTCTCTGCCTCAACAATATAGTCAGGCAAGCTATTCCACATCGAAATTACTCTTTGGGTGAAGAAATATTTCCGAATATCAGTGCTAAATTTACCTTTGGTCAACTTCCATTTGTGACCCCGAGTTCTACTAACAACACTTGGTTGAAGGAATCCTACATAATTCACTTTGTTAATCCTTTTAACATATTTAAAGACCTCAATCAAATCACCCCTTAGTCTCCTTTTCCTAAGACTAAAGAGATTAAGGATCTTCAGCCTCTTCTCATAGCTTTCATCTTTTATACCTGGAATTAGCTTAGTGGCTCTTCTCTGAACTTTCTCTAGAGCCTCGATATCTTTCTTAAAGTATGGTCCCCAAAACTGTACACAATACTCCAGATGTGGTCTGACGAATGTGTTGTACAAAAGAAGCATCACCTCCTTAGATTTGTACTCAATACTTTTGGCAATGTATCCCAGCATCTGATTGGCTTTTTTAACTGCTACGGCACAATGGCTAGAGCCTGTGAGGGTTTGGTCAACAATCACTCCCAGATCTTTCTCTTGTGGAGCACATTCCAGTTTTAAACCTCCCATGAAGTAATCCCATCTAATGTTTTAATACCTACATGTACAACTTTACATTTTGCTACATTAAATTTCATTTGCCACATTTCTGCCCAATTCTGGATTCTATCCAAATCATCCTGAATCACTTTAGTGGACTCTAAACTATTTGCCAAACCCCCAATTTAGTATCATCTGCAAATTTAACTAATCTGCTCTCAATATTCCTATCAAGGTCATTAATGTAGATGAGGAACAGCAGGGGACCCAACACCGATCCCTGGGGGACGCCACTCCCCACCATACCTAGCTCAGATGAGACACCATTGACCACCACTCTTTGTGTTCTGTCCTGTAACCAGTTTTGAAACCACTCCAGAATACCTCCTGTAACTTCAATGGAGCTCATTTTAAAAATTAGTCTCTTATGCGGTACTGTATCAAATGCTTTCTGAAAATCCAAGTATATGATGTCATAAGCCCTGCTCTGGTCATAAGTCTTGGTGGCCTCTTCAAAAAATTCCAGAAGGTTTGTCAGACATGACCTTCCCTTACGGAAACCATGTTGGCTATCCCTCAAGATACTGTTACGTTCAAGAAATAAGTCCAGCTCATCTTTTATGATAGATTCCAATATTTTCCACGCAATGCAAGTTAAACTGACTGGCCTGTAATTTCCTGGCTCAGTACGGTCCCCTTTCTTATATATTGGTATTATATTGCCCTGTTTCCAATCATTTGGTATTTCTCCAGTTTCTAAAGACCGTCTGAAGATGGCGGATAGCAGCTTAAAGATGATCTCACCAACTTCCCTGAGCACTCTAGGATATAAGCCATCAGGACCCGCCGCCTTATCTGCCTTTAGTTTATGCAACTTGTCAAATACTTCGTTATCCCTAACCCCAATTTCCGCTAAATAATCTTGAGCATTTAACATGGCCTCTGGCCGAATAAAGACCCAATCTGAGGTAAAATTCTCAACATAGTAGTTGAGAAAATAGTTTGTAGTTGACCGTGTGCGTGCCACACCGCCATGAAAGCTGGGACAGGAATGAGTTCCTTTCGAGTTTCATAACCCCCCTCTCCGGCCCCTGGTATACAGGTGTAGCTGGGATTCGCGCATCTAAGTTTATGGGCTCCAGGGAAAACGCCGAACAACCGAAATTCAACTCCGCTAAATTATAAATAGATGCACTGACCTGATTTCTTCTTCAAGAGTGAAAATCCCACCCCTCCAAGGTATTTTGTCAGGCTAAAAATTCTTTTGTTTTCATCCACTCAAATGAGAGGCAAGCGGAGCCCTACAGGGAAACTCTCGCTTATATGTCACTTCCGCTTTCTCATATGGCCAGCGCTGTTGACTGGGGAATATCGGGCGCTAAAGTTTAGAATTGTTATCAGTGCTTTAATGTTGCATTTTTTGTCATTCTTCTTGCCGTTTGACAGTCAAGAGAGGATAAACTATCATTTTCTAACAGTTGGAAACAGGATGGCAGATTCACTTTAACCACTGGTTGATTGATTCTGAGGTTTGCTGAGCATCATTGTCCACTCTGAAAAAGCAGGCCTGTCCACATTTAACTGACTAACTGAAAATACCTCCTGTCTGTCTGTTTTACTTTGTCCAGGAGCAGAGACTTATTCTCTCAAAGATTTCCTGTATCTGAAATGAGAAACATTGCAATTATATGACACATACAATGACACTGACATGCAAAAAATTGTCGAAGAACCTTTTTACAAATATTGGGGAAAGACCAGTATACATACAGTGATTGAGTTTGTGTCAAAAAATGTGTTGTTCAATAAAACTGAATAAAATTTAGGTGTTGACATAATAAGCATTATACTGTATGTCATATAATGCAAAGTTTCTCGACCCTGTTCCTGCAAAATTCTGTTGCATTCTGAAATATTAGACAGCCAAGAATGACTTGCACTGCTGTATAGAACAATATCATATAGTTTGTGTACAATGTTCCCCAAAATACTTTGCCTTCCATTAATGTCTTTCTGTATGAGAAAATAAGCAAAATGTTGACTGAAAACACATCCTATCAGTGCTGTGCAGTTGGTGAAAGACAAACGTCTTTCTCTTCATCTGAAGACTACAAAGACAACATACTATTATACATCATAAACATCACATACTGTACATACAATAACTTCCTGTTAGAAACCCACACATGCACATGAGGGCAGAGTTGGAACATCAGAATTCCCAAAGAGATGAACACATGTACTGATTTGAATAAGAGCAGCAGGATTTCTTGTTCCCATTTGGAAACAAACAATAATTTTCTGTTTTTTGTTTCTCAGTCATTACAACATAAGACTTTGTTTAAGAAAAAAACATTTTTCAGTCACTTTCAGCATGTGTAGCCTATTTACTTGCAAAATGAAGTGCTTTACAAAAATGTGCATGAAATAAACATTAGAACATTTCTCATTTTAGCCCCGTCTCATCCCGACTCGTCGCTACTTGACCAAACGTCGATAGAGGACAAAAAAGAAAACTTTTGATGTCCTTATTTGACTCGTGTTAAAACAAACCCTACACCCCAATCCCTAACCGCTAACCCCAAACCCTAACCCTAACTGTCAATTAAGGACCCCAAAACCCTCCTTTTTCGTTATTTCAATGTTTGGTCTGGTGGCGTCACTATATGACGAGTTGGGATGAGACTGTGTCGCTCATGTAAATTCTCAAAAGCGAAAAATTGTGTTACTGTCCACATACTTGTGTATTAAACATATTTACACTATACAACCAAAATTATGTGGACAGTCCAGTGGTGGCTCGTGAACTGGCAACTGGGGAGGCTCAAAACAATCCCTTAAAATTAATGATTGGTCACGACCTGCTTTCAATCATTCATTTAAATTACCATTGCAGAGCTGCAAGAGAGCTCACTCGGTTAAGGCACTGCATTGCAGTGCAGAGGTGCCTATCACGGCGCGGGTTCGAGCCCCGATCGTACCAACCGGCAGTGGTCGGCAGCTTTTTCAGAGTAGCGCACAATTGGCTATTGCACTTCAGGGATGCAAATTGGGAAGGGACTGCCAGGAAGGGAAATATAATAGTTGCTTTGTTCGTTGCTCAAGCGCCTCCTGTTGGCCGGACAGGCGCTTGTCAGGAAGATTCTAAGCTTGTTTGTGTTTGGGTATCCTCCGCCCTCATTCTGAACTTGCGAGGATTCAACCAATGAGTGTAAAGAAGCAGTATTGACGGACACGTGCTTCGGAGGAGAGCTGTGAACCATCCCTCTCTCCTGAATTGGCAACAAGGGGTCGCACAGAAGCAAGTCTTGTACATAGTTCATTAATTGGGTATTCCAGATTCTGGTGGGATTGGAGATGCCAAATTTAAAAAAAAAAAAAAAAAAAAATTCCCACTGCAGAAACTCTGAAAACTCTCAACATTATCAGGTGTGGCCAGCTTTCATTTATAATGCATACCTGTCAACTCTCACGCATTCAGTGTGAGTTTAAGATGCATATTTACAGTCCTCTGCTGTAGTCAGCAATTATTCAATCAACGCGTATGTAAGAGATTCTCGCGCGGAATTGAAGTCCTTGTGCATGGAGGGGTTGGAAGCAATGGAATTGCATAAAGACGTTTCAAATGATCTAATTTCATTTAAACGATCGAGAAACACATGCATTGCTTCCAACCGCTGAGTAAAGAAAAGCGTGAGAAGTCCGGAGTCGTAATCTGTATGCGTTATAAATTAAAAGGCCACACCTGATAATGTTGAGAGTTTTCGGAGTTTCTGTAATGGTAATTTAAATGAATGATTGAAAACAGGTCGTGACCAATCATTCTTTTTAAGGGATTGTTTGAGCCTCCCCTGTTGCCAGTTCACGAGCCGCCACTGGTGGACCCCTCACTAAAACCTCTGAAAAGCAAATAAAACCAACATCTGTTAATGCTAAATATCTAAAATTTTTACTGAATTTGAAATGAATTGGTCATGATGTGACAAACAGTCAGCTGTCATTGGTAGATATTTTCATACTATCTTGCTCCACAGTTCAGCGGCTGTTGTCTTTTCTGTGCTTCCTGCCACCTTTCAAAAGTGGTTTTACTTTCAAAGGAGCCGTCAGTCAGGGAGGGGGTAAAAAGATATTCAAAGTGCTACAAAATTCGAATGGTAAAAAGGATTTTAACCTCAATACACACACAGAAGCTGGATGTCTGCCCTATCAGGCCATATTGACCAATTCATTCCAAATTCAACTAAACTATCACATTTCCAGAGTTTATAAATGTCAGATTTCTCTGTATGTCAATGAGGTTTTAGTCATGTGTCCACATACTTTTGGCAGCATTGTGTATGTCTCATTCAGGGAAAAGACTTGGAAGAAAACTTGCTGAATTCAGGAGAGTTTTTCCAGGATAAGTGAGGACTGCAAAGAGAACAACATTAAAGCTACCCTAAAATACAAGATGACCTAAAATTACTTGCACTACTGTAAGGAACAATAACAGCCTATGTCATATTTCCCAGAATGCTTTGCAAGTTCTACCTCTTCATTGACTTTCTGTATGAGAAAAAAATGTGAATTGTGGACAGATAGATTCCTAGAAAACACATTCTGTGAGTGCTGTGCAGGAGGATAAAGACATACCTTTTTCTTTTTATCTGCAGACTGCAAAGAGAAACAACATTCAAATTATACATCATCCATATCTATTACATATTAAAACTTCCTGTTAGAAACCCACGCATACACGTTAAGGCCGAGTTGGAACATTTGAACATCCAAAAAGAAAGAAGCAAGTACCCTGATTAGAGTGATTGCTGCAGAATTTTTTGTTTTTGTTTGTGTACAGTGCATAGCATAAATGAGCCCATCCCTTTGAAAATTAAGACTTTTCTCCATTTCTTAGTGAATATGAGAACAATTTAGTGTATTTTGACAAGTCTGAGTTTTATTAAACATTTATTTTGGGGTGCCCTGGTGGCTCATTGGTCTAAGCGCGCGTACCACAAAGGCTGTGTCCTTCCCGCAGTGACCTGGGTTCGATTCCGGCTTAGGTCATTTGCTGCATGTCTTCCCCCATTCTTCTCCCCAACCTTCCTGCCACTCTACACTGTACAACTGTCAAATAAAGGAAAATTTCCCAAAAAATAATCTTAAAAAAAAAAAAAATTTATTTTATCAACATAAAAGTGTGGTCACCGAATAACATTATGATAAAAAAAAAAATTCTTTCTATTCAAATGACGTGTTGCAAAAATGATTAGACCCTACAACAAATTCTATAGAATCTAATATTTTGTATGGCTATCCTGGTTTTTAAGAACAGCACCAACTCTTCAAGACACTGAATGAACAATTTGGCAGCAGACTGCTACATCTATCTGTCTCCATTTCTGGAGAATGAACTCCTTCTGATCCTGGATGGAGAGTGATGCTGAACTTGTCTTTTCAGAACTCCCTATAGGAGTTCTCTTGGGTTGAGATCTGGTGACAAGCTTGGCCACCGAATCACTGTCACACCGTTCTGCCTCAGAAATAAAGCAGAGGCCTTAGATGTACGTTTCGGGTAGCTGTCATGTTGAAAGAGTGCCCAGTGACCAAGGGCACTGAGAGATGGTAGCATCTTTTCCTCCAGTATTTTGCAGTACATCAGTGAATTCATGATGCCCTCAGTGAAATGCAAAACCCCGTCACCCGCAGCACTCATGCAGCCCCATAGAAGAACACTGCCATCGCCATGCTTTATTGTAGGTAACAAGCATTTCTCATTGTACTCCTCGCCCATGCGACGCAATACAGTTTGGAGGCCATCTCTGTGATGATTGGTTAGACTCATCTGTAGCTGAACTCCTGTTAATCAGAATTTTATCCGGTTTTACTCCGAAGACATTCATTGAGGCGTACTCATTATTGCACCATGATCATAAATCAGTTTGGAAGTAAAGTTCAAATCTTTTTTTTGTTACTGACAAATCTCGTAAAACCAATAAACCACATTTGCGTGAATATCTTATTGTATAGGATCCCATAGAAAGTGTTAGTTCTAAAGGGAAATAGATGTTTTTCTAAGAAATCAGATGGGGTGTCCTCATTTCTGCTGAGCACTGTAAATATAAATTTCACATTTTTCAGTGCATTTGAAAACATCAATTCCTGTTCTTTTTCTCAGTCATCATAACAATATTTTGGATGAAATGCCATTCTGCAGCATGTGTACCCAACATGTTTGTAATATAAAGTGCACAAAAAAGTCTGTACAGAATAAACTTACTGAGATTTACTTTTGTAATACACAAAAGTAAAAAATATTCAAATTCCAGTGGTTTAATGGAATCCACAATTTCTCCAAAATCTAATTATCTCCCAAAAATTGATGGCTGCAAACATTCAAAACATTGTTTGCAGCATTTTTGGCATTTTGCTTATGCATGAAATGTTGTTCTACTGGGTCTCTGGAGCTTACAGGACAATTCCTACTGTGTGCCATCGTTTAAATACAGAGCGGTCAGTCAGAAATTTTAGGCCTCTAAACTTGCTACCCCAAAACTGCCAAGCAGTGTAATCCTCAGCTGTGACCCGAGCTGTACAGAGTGATCTCATCTGTCTGTACCCCTATTCACCGCCCCCTGTCTGTACCCCCCTCTGCTGCCCCCTGTCAGTACCCCTCTCTACTGCCCCTGTCTGTACCCCCCTCTACTGCCCCTGTCTGTACCCCTCTCTGCTGCACTGTCTGTACCCCTCTCTGCTACCCGTCTCTACCCCTCTCTGCTGCACTGTCTGTACCACTCTCTGCTGCCCCTGTCTGTACCCCTCTCAGCTGCACTTGTCTGTACCCCTCTCTGCTACCCCTGTCTCTACCCCTCTCTGCTGCACTGTCTGTACCACTCTCTGCTGCCCCTGTCTGTACCCCTCTCTGCTACCCCTGTCTGTACCCCTGTCTGCTGCCCCTGTCTGTACCCCTGTCTGCTGCCCCTGTCTGTACCCCTCTCTGCTGCCCCCTCTCTGTACCCCTCTCTGCTACCCCTGTCTGTACCTGTCTCTCCTGCCCCCTGTCTGTACCCCTCTCTACTGCCCTCTGTCTGTACCCCTCTCTGCTACCCCTGTCTGTACCCCTGTCTGCTGCCCCTGTCTGTACCCCTCTCTGCTGCCCACTGTCTATACCCCTCTCTGCTACCCCTGTCTGTACCCGTCTGCTGCCCCTGTCTGTACCCCTCTCTGCTGCCCCTGTCTGTACCCCTCTGCTGCCCCCTCTCTGTACCCCTCTCTGCTGCCTCCTGTCTGTACCCCTCTCTGCTGCCCTCTGTCTGTACCCCTCTCTGCTACCCGTCTCTACCCCTCTCTGCTGCACTGTCTGTACCACTCTCTGCTGCCCCTGTCTGTACCCCTCTCTGCTGCACTTGTCTGTACCCCTCTCTGCTGCACTGTCTGTACCACTCTCTGCCGCCCCTGTCTGTACCACTCTCTGCTACCCCTGTCTGTACCCCTGTCTGCTGCCCCTGTCTGTACCCCTGTCTGCTGCCCCTGTCTGTACCCCTCTCTGCTACCCCTGTCTGTACCCCTCTCTGCCGCCCCTGTCTGTACCCCTCTCTGCTGCCCCCTCTCTGTACCCCTCTCTGCTACCCCTGTCTGTACCCCTCTCTGCTGCCCCTGTCTGTACTCCTCTCTGCTACCCCTGTCTGTACCCCTCTCTGCTGCCCCCTGTCTGTACCCCTCTCTGCTGCCCCTGTCTGTACCCCTCTCTGCTGCCCCCCTCTCTGTACCCCTCTGCTACCCCTGTCTGTACCCCTCTCTGCTGCCCCCTGTCTGTACCCCTCTCTGCTGCCCCTGTCTGTACCCCTCTCTGCTGCCCCCCTCTCTGTACCCCTCTCTCCTGCCCCTGTCTATACCCCTCTCTACTGCCCTCTGTCTGTACCCCTCTCTGCTACCCCCTGTCTGTACCCCTGTCTGCTGCCCCTGTCTGTACCCCTCTCTGCTGCCCACTGTCTATACCCCTCTCTGCTACCCCTGTCTGTACCCCTGTCTGCTGCCCCTGTCTGTACCCCTCTCTGCGAACCCTGTCTGTACCCCTGTCTGCTGCCCCTGTCTGTACCCCTCTCTGCTGCCCACTGTCTGTACCCCTCTCTGCTACCCCCTGTCTGTACCCCTCTCTGCTGCCCACTGTCTGTACCCCTCTCTGCTACCCCTGTCTGTACCCCTCTCTGCTGCCCACTGTCTGTACCCCTCTCTGCTACCCCTGTCTGTACCCCTCTCTGCGGCCCTCTGTCTGTACCCCTCTCTCTCCTGGCCCCTGTCTGTTCCCCTCTCTGAAGGCTGACTGTGCACCATCCAAAAAGAAATACAAAAATACTGTTAAGCAGGGGCAAGTTGGTAGTTGGCAAACTAAACCATATTCATAAACAGCAGTGCTGCACTACAAGAGGTCTATGGCAGTCTGAACCTTAATAGCAGTTTATTTAGAGATTCATTATTGGATATTTAATACTTTTAACTGTAACATGAAGAGAACTTATGTTAATTTTAATACAGAATACTATTAAAGCCTCGGTCACAACCGGACGCAGTGATTTTTTAATCATGCTTTCTCTGCGTTTTTTGCCGTAGGTGAGAGTCGTAGAGGACATGGAGGTAACCCACTGAGCAAGCGACGTCTGTGGACATCCAAGACAAGTTGATATCACGTCCGTCCGTCCAGGCCGTAATCTGGACGTCCATGTGACAGACAGACTTAGTTGATAAATGACAATGACAAAGATGTTTGGCCTGCCCCAATTTTGGATGTCTACAGACAACCAGAACTAGTTGAAAATAGCCGTTCTAACAGGCCACAATCTGGATGTCTATATGACACCCAGAATTAGTGGATAAATGACACTGAGAAAAGAGGTCGGCCTGGCCTGATTTTGAACGTCTAGAGACAACCAGAACTAGTTGAAAAAAGACGTTCTAACAGGCCACAATCTGGATGTCTATATGATACCCAGAATTAGTTGATAAATGACATTGAGAAAAGAGGTCGGCCTGGCCCGATTTTGAACGTCTAGAGACAACCAGAACTAGTTGAAAATAGATCGTTCAAACAGGGCCTAATCTGGATGTCTATATGACACCCAGAATTAGTTGATAAATGACATTGAGAAAAAGAGGTCGGCCTGGCCAAATTCTGGGCGTCTACCAACAACAAAAATAAGTTGAAAGGAGACGTTCTGACAGGCCACAATCTGAACGTCTATATGACACTCTGAATTAGGTGAGAAATGACTTGGAGAAAAACATTTGGCCTGGCCAAATACTGGACGTCTCTGAACGACCAAAATTAGTCGAAAGTAGACGTTCAGACAGGCTACATTCTGAGCGTCCAGTTAAGCAAACACAGTTGGTATAGAATTCTGACAAGATATTATTTGGACTTCCACTGACAACCAGAATAAGTTGGTAAATAATTAAATAAAACTGAGAATTCATCCAGGCCAACTAAATCAACAACAAATATTCCGACAAAGGCCCAAATGAATGTCTACTGACAACAGGCTAGTCGAGGAGTACATCCATTTTGACCAAAAAGATCAAAAAGAATATGCCAGACTGGGTGTATGCCCTACCAGAGGGACAGAGACAGGCTGACTTCGCTGGTGAAATTGCCCTGTCAGCTATAGTCACTGTCTCAGCCTCATCATGTAAATGTAGGGCCTAAACCCTTTATCCTATGCACCATCCCCCCTCAAGATAACCACAGGCTTGTTCCAGTCCTTCCGAACAATTACCAGGTCTAAATCAAGTCCATGTCACTATGTCAGCTAAGGTTGTAAGACCTAATCCAGTAATATCTCAAAGGAAAGAATATTTCCAAGCAATGTATGATAACAACAGAGCGTTATGACTTTGATTGTGATAATCACTTAAGGATGCTAAAGGCAACACCTGAAGCCACAGTATGTTCTCCTGCTGGCATCTGGCAAAAAATACAGAAGGATCTGTTGCCATACAACCAAACTACTGTACAGAGCAGCTTTCTTTTGCCCAGGCTGTGAGACTCCTCAATTCATTGCCTGCACTTCACTCCACAAAATAGTCTGTTTTACTTATCCAAAAAGGAAAATGACAAATAAATAAACATTCTTTAACTCTAAATTCCTAAATGTAGATTAAGTTTAACTATTTTTTTCTCTCAGTTCAGCATACAGTTTTCAATTAATTTGTCTTATTTACAAAATGCAGTGTTTCCCACCTGGGTAATTTGGTATACAGATGAGTGAGCGCTTCAACTAAAAAACAAACTCTAACAGACTGTTTTTCTACCCTACCCTACCCTACCCTTGAGGTTGCTGCATGATTGATGTAAATTCATTTATAAGGGTCATGTGTCAATTGAACTGTTAAATGGACATCGAGAGAAAAAAAACTGAACACTTTTTTAATCTTTACATATTCCATAAAAAGTGTGAATTAATTAATGTACTGTCACGTTCAGATTTTGCCATTTACCCCGTTCATGCATAGCGCATAGGTGCAAGACCTCCGTCTACAGACGGATTTCCGTCAATAATGAATTCTTGGTTTCGTCAAAGTAATCAGGGCTGTGCAGGTGCGCAGTGGTGGTGGAAAAAATTATGACCTGCTCGTGCCCGCAGTAACGTCTCACCATGGAACCTCCCAGATTTCCCATTGTAACACCTTAATTCATGTTGCCGCCACTAAGGGCAGTATTTCGAGGCTTGAAGTGTTAACTAATTGCGGACTCTAATGAGGAAGCCCGAAGGCGAAGACGCATTTCGGTCAGTAAAAATGTGCACAAGCGTGGAATATAATCACATATCACCATAACGTTTATATATCTGCGGGTATTTGCGATAACGTCGCCCGAAATTGTTGCTATGCATCGGTGTGTAACAGTAAGGATAACGTCCGCTTGAAGCGTCCGAAAAAATCTCCCCAGCCGTTTATTTTTAGAAAGATCCGCGTTTATGAAAAGTGCTCCTGTCGTGAATATTAGTGTGATGTTTATTTCGGGATAAATTTTGAATGCAGTAGAGGGTTAACAACATGTTTGAAGACCTTAGCAGTTTTAGTTAGCAGTCTGTATTAGTTTTAATCTAATAGCAAGAGCAAGCAGTGATGCGCCCGCGTTTTTTAGGCAACGCGTGTTTGTGCAAAGGCAGTGTATACTTTGCGTGAACCGTTTTCACATTTCTAGGGCTATTTGGCGTGACCTTTCGGGACACGTCTTGCAGTTGGGTAATGTCATGTGCAACTCCAGCCAAGTTATTTAAGATAATAATGGCTATATGCATTTTAAATTGACTTTAATGCATAAAATATAACGTTAGCTAGTTAGCAAGAAAGCCTTTATGCCGACTTAGCTAGCTATATTTCATATATGTATTTGCGAGTTAGCTAACTAAATGGCTAAGTGATAACTACTAGCCGATACCCGTGCTATGTACAGCTGATTGAATTAGCTGGTTTTACTTGCAAAAAACGGCTTCAAAAATGCAGTTATAACTTCATAACTAAGTTAAAACCTGGCGCATTGTCTTTGTCACACAGTAAAACGGTGTATCAGGAAAACAGAGTCATTATTCACAGTGGTTTTTGGAGATGTGTGAAATTACGCAAATCGCCAACTCGGTAATAATATAGATTCATTATCATCTATTAATTTCTATGAGCAAGTCCAAAAATAATATGTTATGGCCCCAATTTGTTATGGCGTCACGGACAGCAAGGGATGACAGACAAAATCCTTTTAAGTTCAACAGATTTAATTAAACAAACACATAGAACTAATCTACACCTAAACTACTGACCAAGATTGAAAAAGAACATAAAAATGAGATATTTACAATTCCCTGTAATGGAGATGGGCTGCTATGTTGTGATGTCCTGGGACAGGAAAATGCTCCAACACAGGCAAAAATCCACAAAAAGCAACAGGTCTTGAAAAAAGTGACAGGTCTGGTCAAATGTATCCTTCTTGCAATTTCTCCTACTACTCTACTCTCTCAATTTTTCTCTTTATATACTCTTGTCCAGCCCCTCCATTTCTGGGACTTTCCCTCTGGGCATGCCCTGGACATGCCCAACCTAGCTTCAGACTGGGCTTCACAAAAAAAAGTCAATACTGCCATCTAGTGGCTATTTACCATATTATACAAATACAACTCTTGCATGTGTGCAGGAAGTCACGGCCAAATAGCCAGAGAAATGTAAAAAGCGGTTCACGGCAATATAAACACTAGTTGTGCAAAATAAAAACGTATAAATAGTCCCGAATAATATTAAAGGGGCAGTTTCTTAAAGTGGCAACGCCCACTTTTCCATATTGGTTTTGTGTTTTTTCCTTACTAAGCATGGCAGGTCTAGCAAGACTTTTGGGTAAATGACAGCAAATAATTTATTAGGCGAAAACAGAAAATATCAGGAGATATTAGCCCATTGTTTTATCTATGACAACCTTCCATACCAAAATCACGCAGAAACTCGCATGAAAACAGCCAACTCAGATCAGTAGATCTTGATGCATAGCCAGCTATTCAATATAAAAAAGAAAAAGAAGGGGAAAAATGGGCTTGAAAGCTTAACTGTTTTCTGTCATAAAAAGATAAGCTTGAAGATCTTCTTTCAAAAAGCACTGTTCTGAATTAAACAGAATTTTGGTTAATGTTAGACTTGAAATAAGGCAACTTGATTTACATCTTAAACTGCAAGCTTAGTTCCTAATGCACTGTAAGAGATATAATTTGATAGCCTCATTTGATGATCCTGTGGCATACAGCAGACATCAAATTTGAATTGTAAACACCAAACAACCAGCAGTGTTTTAGAAAAAAGTTATTTACCCTCATTAATGTTCTATACATTTCTCTCTGAGTAGTGCAATACAGTATGAAAGGCCAACACCAGGGAACTAGCAGTATTTGGGGGAATTGTTGCTGTTTGTATTCAATACTCATATTCTTTTGCAGTGACACAAAAGACCTCAGTTGTACATGAGTACCCCTAATACAAACAGACACATACATAAACACATGCAGCCTACCTGTTAAAACCAACAACAAAGACTCAGTCCACCCCCAACTTTACATCACTTTGTCCGTCTTTTTTCCTGCATTGCGAACTGTATTCTGTATTCAGAATAGCTAAATTTGCACATAACTGATGAGAGCAGTGTGTCCTCATGGGTGCAGTGGTGGCAACCAGTGCTCTCAGATTTGTCGTGGCTTTTTTCCTCCTTTTTCTTGAAACAGGTGCTAGTTGTGCCGACAAAAAAATGGTTTCACCACTTTGTGTTTTTTGCTTATGTGTTTGGGCCTTAAGCCTGAACAGTAGCGTCTGTAGTTATTTATTATGCATGATTTTTGTGTTTGTTTTTTATTTTAGCTGCTGTCATGCAGTGGGACAGTTCCACAGCAGAGGCCCAGATAAGAACTGCAGCAGCTGACCAGCTCAAACATGCCCCAGGGAGAGTGGGGGGGAGGTGGATATAAGCAATAAAGATATTGTTAGCAGCTGTAATAGACTAATACTGCAACCAGTTCTTTTGCCATATAAATGAAGAGTTACAAATATTATATTCAACTATGGACAAGACTTTGGGGTTTTGCTACCTGCTGTTTGGGGATGTGGTACTGCAAATGTGTTCCAGGTATCAGTCCAATAAGTGACACCATGCATGAAAGTGTTTAAAAAAAATTAAGGTTATTCAGATTATGTTTGAAAGTAGATTTTATGATCCGATGTTAAGATCAGGTTTTATGATCAGATGATGTTAAGATGGGATATAAAGTTGTGTTTTTTATACACTTTACATTTATACACTTTGGTACAAGTGAGAGAATAAATGCATTTGACTCACATAAGTAATTTCTTGGAGAGGTCAGTTTGCTGTCAAAGGTGTGAATGGTTGCAAAGCTATACATTTTTTACATAGTGATGATGATCAGTTGAAGTCAGTGTATTTCAGCGAGAGGGGTACTACTTTTACAAGTTGTTCTCCCCATTTACCCAATTTGAATGTTTAACGTTTCCAATTTTAATGTCCAGAATAGATGTGGCCTATCATGCAGTCAGCAAGTCTTCTGGATATCCAGAAATTAATGTCTTTAACACATATTTTCAGTGACATCTATCGACGTCCAGAAACAACGTGCTAAAAAACTTTCAATCTAGCCCCCTGAGGACATTCTCTGAATGTCCAGTAATTGCGATCTTTAAAACGTAATTTCATTGAGGTCTATATAACGCCTAGAAAAAGGCATCTATACTATGTCCAGAAAAGACGATATAAAAACTTTCATTCTGGCT
Source organism: Gymnothorax javanicus (assembly GCA_029692085.1). Classification (NCBI taxonomy): domain Eukaryota; kingdom Metazoa; phylum Chordata; class Actinopteri; order Anguilliformes; family Muraenidae; genus Gymnothorax; species Gymnothorax javanicus. Next base: position 178,201,591 of record CM056194.1, read on the forward strand.
CCCCTGAGGGGCGTCTTCTGGATGTCCAATAATTGCGTATTTAAAATGTATTTTCATTGACATCTATATAACGTCCAGAAAAAGACATCTGTACAATGTCCGGAAAAGACATCTGTACAACGTCCAGAAAAAGGCGTATAAAAACTTTCATTCTGGCTCACCTGAGGGGCGTCTTCTGGATGTCCAATAATTGTCTTTAAACGTATTTTCATTGACATCTATATAACGCCCAGAAAAAGACATTTACAAGGTCCAGAAAAGGCGTAAAAAACTTTCATTCTGGCTCACCTGAGGACGTCTTTCTGGATGTCCACTAATTGCGCTTTAAAACGATTTTTTTCATTGACATCTATATAACGTCCAGAAAAACATCTGTACAAGGTCCAGAAAAAACGTATAAAAACTTTCATTCTGGCTCACCTGAGGGCGTCTTCTGGATGTCCAATAATTAAATCTTTTAAACGTATTTTCATTGACATCTATATAACGTCCAGAAAAGACATCTGTACAAGGTCTAGAAAAGGCGTATAAAAACTTTCATTCTGGCTCCACCTGAGGGGCGTCTTCTGACTGTCCAGGAGATCACGTCTTTAAAGCATTTTCATTGACATGGCGTGCATCTGCGTCTAGAAAAAGGCGTATTAAAAACAGTGGGAAAAAAAAAAGTCTTTCTGGCGTGTTTTTGCAACTCAGTGGGAAAAAAAAGTCGCGGAGTGGTAGAATCCTGACGTAGTCGTGCCGTGTTACCCCTGATGGTGGCGTAAGAAGTTCGCAGCAACACTCTTACGAATTTGGCGCGTCGTGCTCCGTGAGTTAATAAGGAGGGATGTCGGCAGTCTTCTACAACTACCCCAGCCGCCTTTCTATACCCCAGCGTGCATAGGCGTTCTATTTATTTCATCGTTGTGCGGCGCTGTCTTATTTTCACACTCGCGGGAAACTTGCGGTCAACTTGCGTCCACCTTGCCGCGGCGTGCATCTTGGACAAACGGTTTTATTTCCCGACCAGTAAAAAACGCGCGTCGTCTGACCTCATGCGTGTTCCTCGCATGCTCCTTGCGTCGGAGCAAGGGAAACTTGATCCTTGGCCTTTCTCTGAAATCGTAGAGTTTTTGTGCATGATCAAAATCCATCGCTCGTGCTATCGGGCAGTCTGCGTGCTCAAAATTTCGCGAAGAACAACCTGTGTGGCCCGTGAGTTCCTTGGCGTTTTTTACTGTGGATACGCCGTGGAGTGGAAGCACGGCTGGTTGTGACCGAGGCTTTAACTTCCATAAAATTTACTTTATTACAGCATACCTGATTATATTGAGATGATGCTGGAGGCTGGTCTTGTTTTCTGCAGCTCTGAAACAGGAGCTCCAACTGTTCTTTCAGTCTAAATATCAAATCAAATGACACTTCAAAAACCTGAAAAGAGATTTGAGATCAAGATTGCTGGTTTTACATTACTACTGAATTTTTCACAACTTGGGTTGGAAGTATGCTAGCAGTAAGAAGCTACAAAATTCTTTGAATTTTGATACATTAAGCCTTTCATACGTACAGTATATACTTCCACTTGATCAAATGACAAAATTAGTATCAGCAACAAACTTTCCCCAATTCTTAGAACTATGGCTTCAACATACCTTTCCTGGAACACAAAATCAATTTGAAAAAAAACAAAACAAAACACACATCTTTACACTTTATCAGCTTTTAAAGGAAGGGTGTTTAAAGATGGCAAGGAGACCTTTATTTGCCAAAAATCAGTCCCCAGAAGTCTGAATTCAACTGGCAGAAACAGAGTCAATATCTAAGATGAAATCTAAGTTCAGAAGTGCAACCCAACTGCTAACATTAAGCATGTGCAATGAAGCAAGGTTCATGACAAAGCATTCTAAATGTGAAATGCGCTTTTAAATCTTTATGCATAGGTAGAGAGTTCAGGACTTGCCAATTTTCTGAAAATTTTGTTTTAAATTTGGAGGTCCTTATGAGTACATTACATATTAAAATAACCAAAGCATAATCAAAATCAAAATAATAATCATGCAAATGAATTTATTACAGGAAGTTTCTACTTACTTTTTATCCTCGTTATCTGCATTTTGGAAGGTAACAAATACAGTCAACATTGATCGAAATATGACAGCAATGAGGTATATATTGCAACTGTGAATTATGTTATTATTTTTATTTCTCTACTTGTTTTTCTTTCCTGTTTTTTCATGTGTTGTGAATTTTTCCCGTGGTATTCATTTTTGTTTGAGTCTATGATGATGACGGTCAATGTTCATGTGTTCTTGTTTTACGTTTGTCTGCTAAAATTTACAATAAAAAGTCAATCACAAAAAAACATTGATCGAAATATGATGAAATTGAGTTAAGACATTCAAAATGTTGCTTTCAGCTTGTTTTAGATACACTTGAAATGTGGAATCTGAGTCATGTTTCCAAAGCATACTTACAGAGTGCATATATCTGTAAACCAAGCCAGCAGGCAAAAAACAAAGACTCCAGAATCAGGATGACCACCCGAAGATCTTCCACAGTTCGCTGCCCTTTTTCTGAAAATAAAGACATATTTGCACTTGACAAATTAGGCAGCATGCTTTGATTTTAGATCAGAATCATGTTAGATCTAACATGAAGACACTAATGATGCTTGCGCTGAGATGCTGAAGTTGTTTCCTGCACTCACCTGCTTTCAGAAAGACTTCTGTTGCCAGAGTAACTGAATTTACGACACTTAGGCCAGCAGAACCAAACGACATATACTAGGATATGAGGTACATCTGAAAAGCAATGAAGTCTTTTTTTAGGATGCAAACAAGTTTAAGTCCAATAATATTTCCCATGCTAGAAGTAAAGTGGAAAACATATCTTAAAGTACTTTTTTTACTTCTGCAAAAACAGTTCTTACACAAAACAAGTTATTTAATGCAGATGTCAATTTGATTTATCATTTACCAAACTTACTCTTTCTAGTATTCATGTTCTGACACTTCGTATATTCTCTAAACAACAAGTCATTTCCAAATGCAAGTTCAAATATGAAACCAAAGAGGCTGTTAAATGGCAAATAATTAAAACTGGTTGAGTGGATAAAATATTAATAGACACAAGTTCAAACTGCACACTGCTTCAGTCCTTGAATAAAATGAATTACATATAAAATCATACTGTACCAGGTAAATCACTCCTGTGGTTAAACTTCATCATTGCTTTTATCATGTAGAGGAATGCAATGAAGCACAAAATGGGAAAATGTTCTGCAGAAACACACATATCAGTTAAAGTCGTGAGCGAGCAAAAAGTAAAACATAAGGAAATGATTCTACTGAAACAAATCACCTTCAAAAATGCATCTGAAGCATACAGTACCAGTCAAAAGTTTGGATTCACTTTGCTAATGTCACAGCACTCTGTTTTTAGAGAAATTTAAATGGCTTAGCTACTCTACATCATCTCAAATGGAATCTTGTGAGAGGTTAACAGTCAGAAGTTAGAAGAGAATAATTTATTTGTTTAGTGTCCAAAATTTTTGAATTCTCAAGGAAGCCATATTTTGCAAAGTAGACAGACAAATACGCTCCTTCCATTTTCCAACAGCTGGCTTAAAGTCAAGCTGTTTTGAGACTTATTGGGCAAAAAGGTAAATGAAAAGCAAACCACAAGTGCATCACATCTTTGGGAAGCTAGACAGCTGTGCAGCTGCAAACTCATTATAGCCATATGACTGTGCTTGTGGGGGAAAAAAAACTGTGAGTATGCTCAGCAAATATGACAAAGAACGCTGGTTAGTTTGATGGATTTAAGAATTAGGTTTTTTTTTGCAAAATAAAGGATGCCTCTTTCTTTATTTAACATGTATTGTAAGAAAAATGTGGGTGTGTCAAAACTTTTGACTGGCACTGTATACAGTGAACTAAGACACAATTCTACTAAGCGGAACAGGAAAATGTGAATCATTCTTCAACCCTAATACCAAGAAAGTGGGTACATCATGTTAAATGCAAATAAAATCAAAAAGTACTGATCTGCAAAGTCCTTCTACTATATTGAAAACAGTACAACACCACATCATTTGATATTCTAACATGTGAAATTAATTATTTGTTGAAAATATACAATGTGATTGGACTACCAGAGTCTAAAAAAGTTGGCATAGCAAATGTTTCCACTGTGTAACACCATCCTGTATCTCAATCATTTCAAATCAATCTTTTTTGTTTTTATTTGCATTTTCCATGATGTGCCATGTGTTTCAGAGTGGGGACAATATTTCAGGCCTAAATTCACTAATTTTGTTTTCAAATTGTGATTCATGTATGGAAATGTCCGTCACATCTGAAAATTTATAATTTCGCATGTTTTATGAAATTACGTATCATTTCACGTCACGTGCGGAGATGTGCTTTGAGGTAGGGTAGGCAAAATCCACACCTTAAAATGAATGATTACTTTCAACCTGTCAGCTTTTACTGATCAAGATTAGCATTGAAACAATTGATTTCCTAAATAACCAAAAACAAGTGCACGGAACCTGGCCAATTTCTATTTAGGTAGCATTATTTTCCTTGTGCGGGAGGTTGAGTGGTACCGGCTTGATATAGTCGGACTCACATCTACGCACATCTCTGGCTCTGGAACCAGGCTCCGTGATAGGGGTTGGACTCTCTCCTTTTCTAGAGTTGCCTGAGGTGAGAGGCAGCGAGCAGGTGTGGGGATACTTGTGTCCCCTCAGCTGACTTTCTTGAAAAAGTTTCTTGAAAAAAAACACATTTCCTCTTTTTTTTTTTTTTTCCAAGTGATTTTTTTAGTAAGTATACCTGAGAGTGTCTACTCTGCCTAAAACATTACTATTTTGTAGTTGAGCTGGTTATTAAAAGTAACTTATGGATTCTTTATTGTAGGGTGCGGGTATTTTGGTTTTCCAAACAATTAAGAACAATTTAACTATTAAACTTTGTTTATTTGAAAGGTTTTCAATATAAAATTATGCCCCCATATTAATATTATATGTGACAGTCCACAGGAAAAGGGTGTATAAGGGATATTTTGGTAAAATTGAGTTAAGTGCATCTGATGATCCCTTACCATCAGTGGTGGAGGAAGTACTGAAGTTCAGTACTTAAGTAAAAGTACAGATAACCAGCAAAATATATACTCAAGTAAAAGTAGAAGTGCTGCATTGACAATCCTACTTAAGTAAAAGTAAGAAAGTACTTGATTTCAAATGTACTTAAAGTACTAAAAGTAAAAGTACTTGCACGATAGGTTGTCTCATGATTTCTAGGCCTATATTTCAACAAAAAAATTGTTTGGGGCTGTGCCTTTTTAATTCTTTGGATCATCCCTGTCGGGTAAAATATAATCTGCAGAATTTAAGAGTGAACTGTATCACAGAGCGTGAGCCTAATAAGTATGCTAACCTTTAAACAAAAGTTGTTGCTGGTAAAATTACTAATAATGGCATCTGTAGAGGCATAGGTATTACTAGTAGCAACATCTGCATTATTTAATATCATTAAGCAAAACCAGTAAAGAAGACTGGTTATAGTATATTCAAATAATTTATTTTATTATTGATCTATTCAATGTAGACCATTAGACTCTGTTGGCTTCATTATAGGGGAAAAAAAAACACACTGTATCCAGAGTTTGCACTCCAGGCAAAAACTAGGCCAGTTAAAATAAGGCAGGTCTTGAGAAACAGAGTATGAAGGAGTTTGAAATAAGAATCCAGCCATTTGCCAAGCAGCCAAACCTTTTCGGGGGTGGGGGTAACAGTACTTTAAAATTAGGGCTGCAATGAATGACAGAATGATGATCCGTGTTTTAAATGGGGAACGATTTTAAAAGGGGACGCCAATATATTTCGGGTGTTTTATTATTGATAAGGGGGTTTATAGTAAAAATCGAATATTAATATCGCCAAGATGCATATGCTGCGCAGCTATATCACCCCGGTGTGTCATCTCTAACATGGATTACCACGTACAGCAGCACGAGAAATTAAACCTCGAAATTTTTTTTGACTTAATGCCTTTTGTTTTTACACATCAGAATTTTTTCTCTGGGTACCCAAACATCAGGGTGTTTTAAAATTTACTGATTAGTCTACATTCGCATTGGTGACTGTTGCATACGGAATTCTTTTCCCCCTCTTTTTGGCGATTATGCTGTCCACTGCCTTATACCACGAAAAATGTATCTATCTCATTACTTGAGCTGCCACACTTTTGCACGGCGTCCCCGTGACTTCAAATATCGCAGCCGCATTTTTAGTTTGTCACGGCTCGTGTCTATTATTCTGTGATAACCACTGAATGTAACTACACACTAATTATTCCATAAATCTCCGAAGTTTTTATGCGTGTAGTGTCCAGTTGTGATTGGATGTTTTCGTCCGCCAACATTTCGAAAGCAACCATTGAATTTCTTCGCTTTGAATGGAGATGTATGGAATATAGTTAAAAATTAAAATGAAAATGCAATGTCAGAAATGCATTTTCATTTTCAAGATACAAAGTTTATTATTTGTATCATAATGAAAATTCAAATGTAATTCTCCACTTTGCATTTTTTATTATCAAGTCCATGTATGCAATTTTTATATCAATTGGAAAATTAAAATACATTCTCATTTAACATGAATGCCCTTTACAGTGCCCTCATTATAACTTAACAAAATCTTAAAAACGCTAAAACGCTTAATCCGATAAAATATGATTCTGGAAATGCTTTTTTTTTTTAGAAAGCAGGCGCGTATTTATCATGAACAAAATGCTAAAGTCTTCCTCCACTTTACGAACATTTTTAGCTGTAGGCACTATTTTCATTTTCAGAAGCGCCCGAATATCACTAACAAATGAAATCGAGTACGCTAATCTCATAAAGCAAATACATTCTCGGAAATGCTTTTTAACTTTTTCAAGAAGCAGACGCAACGTCTGTCTCATAATTAAATGCTTGCAGTTCGCCACTTTTTTTTTCATTTTCTCAGTTTCGACTGCCCTGCCTGACTTTCATTTTCGATTTCATTGGTCCCACGGCACACCAACAAAATTAAAAAAAGAAAATACACTCCTGGTTGGTTTTATGTTCGGTAGCAACAAGGCGGATTTGTTTTCCAAAATTTGGGGCGGATTGATATTAACAAATACAAGCGATTATTTTTAAAATCAGAGGAAACTCCTGCTGCACGACTTTTATATCAAAATCCACAAATGTAAATAGTTGGCAGCCAACGACTGTTTACGGACGCGTCTGACATTGCGAAAATGATTGAGAGTATAGCTAAGGTTTTCCCCGAAAACATTCCACCACTCACTACCCCGTGTCCCTTGAATGTCCTTTGCTTCCACTGTCATTTCTGTGGTTAAGTGAAGATCTGTCGAAATTCGGACATTATTATCTTGATCATCTGTTTAGTTGTTCAGTCAATTTGTACAATGCAAATTCATACGCCCTGCCCTCTTGGGCTTCATGTACTTTCATTGCTTTCTTCACGAATTTGGAGGAAAGGACAGTTCAGACAATACACCAGTGCCTATACGCCTCTTTACCTTAATAGCCTCTTTTTTGCTGGTAGACATAAACATTATTTAAAGTTGAGTTCTTTATTATTTAGAGTTCTAAGTGGATGAATCGGGAGGTAGACTGAGCTAAGAGAGGGACAGAGTTTTCTCTTTTCGCTTGTCTCCTCACTTGCAGAAGTAAATGAAAAAAGCAAATCCATAGATTTCTCTATTATTTCGCAAAGTATAGGTAATAATATGTTGCCACTTGGCCATAGCCAGATGTCGAACAGTGATATTTTCTGCAAAATCGAAATGTTTTTCATGAACAGTCACATCAAGACTAACGCGATGTTAATTAGCTAGCTAACTACTTTCCTGCAAGATGACGAACATTACCCGAACAACTGTAGCATAAAACTTGCTTTTGAGTCCATTTAACTTGACCAGATTAAAATCAAATCCTGATCTGACGCCTGTTTTTATGTGGTAACACTATGCTTGCAGCAGGATGTGCGTAAATCTGCCGCAGTTTTTAAATGCACCCCCTTCATTTATCCACAAAATAGCTATCCAAACCAACCTGGCCCTATGAAAAACGTAATTGCCCCAACTTGTTAAATTATGAAATAACTGTGATTAAGAAAATTTTTAGTTCAATTTCACTAGCCATATGAGCCTAATTTTGCCATACCTGTTGAATCAAGAAATCACTTAAAAAGAACCTGTCTGATAAAGTGAAGTGGGCTAAAAGATCTCAAAACCAACAAATCATGTTGCGAACTAAAAAATTCAAGAATTGATGAGAAACAAAGTAATTGACATCTATCAGTCTGGAAAGGGTTATAAAGCCATTTCTAAGGCTTTGGGACTCCAGTGAATCACAGTTAGCCATTATCCTTGCAAAAGATAACTTGGAACAGTGAACGTGCCTCCCAGAAGTGGCTGGCCACTTAGCATTTTCCAATGATACAAATGGCGACTCATCCACGGTATAAACAAAGAACCCAGAATGTACATGCTTTTATACTGCAGGCGTTACTTTGTTCAGTTAAATTGCAGGGCACATGATTCAACAGTAAGAAATGAGGAATGTATTTTAAATTTCATCCATTATAAAATTCAAAGTAGCAACCGACTGATGAAAAAAAAAACACAAAGGGAGGATTACATTTGCCAGAATATGATCTTGATGATCCCCAAGACCTTTGAAAATGAAAAATCTTTGGACATTGCATTTTCAAAGTTTAATTTTTGGGAAGGTGTTTTCCATTATATCTGGCGAAAAAGCAGACACAGCATTTGTTAAAAACATCATAGGCGAAAGTCAAACATGGTGGTGGTAGTGTTTTTTTAGGGCTGCTTTTACTGCTTCAGGACTTGATGAAAATGCTCCAATGAAATCCTGAAGGAATAATCCAACCATCAGTTTGTTTTTTCAAGATCAAGGACAGTTGGGCTATGCAGCAGGACAAAAAATGGGAGTGTCACCCAGAACACTCCAACTCTGAATGAGTGAAAAAAAAAAATTAAATTTTATTTGGCCTATCTTATCCTTTATTGAATCTGATTGAAATATGAGTCAGAGAACAAACAGGCGTTCATGCCAAAAGTCCCTTAAATGTGGCTGAATATAAAACAATTCTGCACACAGACAGCAGAAAATCTTCCACAATCCTGAGATATCATTGTTGTTATTACAAATGTTTGATTGCATTTGATGGAAAGTCAAATCAGTTTTAAGTCCAAAACGGATGTTTTTATCTCTGGGCCAAGTAGGTTTGGATAGCTTTTTTTGTGGGAAATGAAATCATCATTTTAAAAATTGCATTTTTGTATTTACTCAGGTTATCTTTGGCAAATACTAAAATTTGTTTGATGATCTGTCGTTAATTTTGACAAATATGCAAAAAAAAAAAAAAAAAATCAGGAAAGGGGTAAATACTTTTTCAGTCTCTGTATCCATGGATTTAGGCAGGTATGCCATGGTCTCATAAAAGCTATCCCTCCGGAGGACCTAGCAACTGCAAGAATGGCAGTGTTTCTTTTTTTAAACACCTTTTTTCACAATAATAAAATTTCACATTGTAATTTTTCTATTTTTAATCATGTTATCATTTTACAGATAATAGCTGCAAAAATGAAATGGGGAGTAAAAGTCAAAACTCACGGTCTATAATTTTTACTTAATTTCTAGACAGATACGTGAAAAACGCATTAAAGGGTGATAGTAACTAATTTAAAAATTACTTGTTACATTCCACCACTGATAACTGTAATCTGGTTATGAATGTCCCGCACAACACTGTCATGTTCACCAGTACACCTCAATAACATAGTATGGGGATTTCCTGTATTAAATTTTATTTAAAAGTTTGTTTATTCGAATTTTTTCTAAACAACACCATGACAACCTTGAAAAAAAATCAACCACTGTCAAAATGCCTGAGGTTTTGCTGGGATGTGAAATAACATTATTTAAAGTTGATGTTCTTGTCTGCTACATTAGGGCAGTTCTAAGTGAGTATCATAATAAAATTCACAGAGTTTTGTGAATGAATTTGGTGTTTGAATTTTTGTCATTTTTCTGCGTCCCGTACAACACTTCAGCTATATGTAAATGAAAAGCCAACGTCTTTTTCCAGACATGTCATATGCTTTTCATATATAGATACATGATGGAGTAATTGTTTGAACATAGTATTGTCGTTGTCTGCATTAGCCTTTAGACTGCAAAGTCAAAAATGTTCTCTGAATGTCCCGTACAACACCACGGAATTGCCCTGTAGAATCCCATTATTTTTGGGTGATTTGACATGGAATCACCCATCTAGTGTTTTATATACAGTACCGTGAAAAAGTATTTGCCCCCTTCCTGATCTCTTTTTTTTTTTGCATATTTGTCACACTTAAATGTTTCAGATCATCAAACAAATTTTAATATTAGACAAAGATAACCAGAGTAAATATAGAATTCAGTTTTTAAATGATTATTTCATTTATTAAGGAGAAATAGCTATCCAAACCTACCTGGCCCTATGTGAAAAAGTAATTGCCCAAATCAAAATTTGTTTGATGATCTGAAACATTTAATTGTGACAAATATGCAAAAAAAAAATCAGGAAGGGGTAAATACTTTTTCACGGCACTGTATCTATGGATTTAGGCAGGTATGCCATGGTCTCATAACAGCTATCCCTCCCGGGGGGGTCACCTAGAAGACTGCAAGAATGGCAGTGTTTCTATTTTTTAAACACCTTGATTTTCACAATAATAATTTTTCACATTGTAATCTTTCTATTTTTAATCATGTTATCATTTTCGGCACAAAAGGACTGAAATGAACTCGGGAGTATTGCACTCGACACTCATCCGCGCCAACTGATGATTTCCTCTTTAATTTCTGCGGATGCCTTGAACCGAACAATACATGCATGCCCCGAACCGTGACTAGTAAACCGAGCGGTTCGGATTTTTTACTTGAACCGTTCCATCCCTAGTCTACATGTGTTTTGTGGACTTGGAGAAGGCTTACAAGGTATCCTGTGGGGGGTGCTGCGGGAGTTTGGGTCTCCAGGGCCGTTAATTCGAGCCATTCAATCCCTGTACAACCAAAGCCGGGGTTGTGTCTGCATTCTTAGCATTAAGTCGGACTCGTTTCCAGTTCGTGTTGGACTCTGCCAAGGGTGTGCCTTGTCACCTATTCTGTTCATGATTTTAGAGGGTGTCCAGTTTGATGGCCTCAGGATTTCATCTCTGCTGTTTGTAGATGATGTGGTCCTGTTGGCTTCATCACGCTGGGACCTCCAACGCACACTGGAGCGGTTCGCAGCTGAGTGTGAAGCGGGCGGAATGAGGATCAGCACCTACATATCTGAGGCTATGGTTCTCTTCCAGAAAAAGGTGGATTGTCCCCTTCAAGTGGGGGGTCAGTTATTACCCCAAGTGGAGGAGTTCAAGTATCTCGGGATCTTGTTCACGAGTGAGGGTAGGATGGAGCGTGAGATTGACAGACGGATCGCTGCAGCATCTGCAGTGAAGCAGGCGTTGTACCGGTCCATTGTGGTAAAGAAGGAGTGGAGCATAAAAGCGAAGCTCGCGATTTACTGGTCGATCTAATTTCCAACCCTCACCTGTGGTCACAAGCTTTGGGTAGTTACCAAAAGAATAAGATCGCAAATACAAGCAGCCGAAATGAGCTTTTTCCGCAGGGTGGCTGGGCTGACCCTTAGAAATAGGGTGAGGAGCTCGGACATCCAGGAGCGGCTCAGAGTAGAACCGCTGCTCCTCCGCGTCGAGAGGAGTCAGTTGAGGTGGTTCAGGCATCTAGTCCAGATGCCTCCTGGACGCCTCCCTTTAGAGGTTTTCCAGACATGTCCAACTGGGAGGAGGCCCCGAGGCAGACCCAAGTCACGCTGTAGGGACTATATCACATGAAGAGATGAATGAATTTCAACTATTTTAAATCGTAAATGCTCATGAAACAGTATTGGTTTGCGAGAATTAGTTATTTGGCACCTGTCTGAATATCATGCTCTGCTTTGCACTTGTTCAATATGCATAAAAAGATGTTTTAACCTTAAAAGATCCCCGATTATGCTGATCCTTATTTTAATACATGAAAGTAATGTTATGATGTTGGATGTCCATACTCAACCCTGGCAAAGTTTCTAAACATAAGAAACAGGGGTTTTGCTGTAATCCGAGAACGTGATTTCCTGAACGCAATTTCCTCTCTGAACAGCTCATCCCGAGATCTTCACGAGATCTGGCAAAACCTGACGTCAGGTTGTTGCATCCAATCAGGACAGACCTGGCCAGAGCCAATCACGGTGCTGGACCTGCCCATCCAAAATTTATTCTATCACACACAAACGAGCCCAAATCATTTAACATGTTGAGTTATCAGTATGTCTCCCAAAGCTGTTTGTACGTGTTTTTTTTTGATGCGAAAAAAAGCACAACTATTTTCTCTTCCAAAAGACGATGCCACCAGAAATCAGTGGGTAGCTTTTTTGTTTGCTGGCAGCAAACAGCCACACTCAAAGGGAACGTTAGCTGTTTGTGCTCGGCATTTCACTGAAGACAGCTTTGTCAATAAAGGATAAATCGATGCTGGATATGTGTCTCAGCTGCTTCTCAAACCTGAAGCAGCTGCATCAATCAAGCGCTCGGAGCCACAAGCTGTAAGTAACGCTATAACAGCAAATAATGTTACATGTTACAGGTGGCCAGCAGGACTGCTAACGATAGTTAGCACTAACAATTGGCCTCAAACGCAGGCTTTGTAAAGCATCTGAGGATTAAGCCTGGATCGGTACTAACTGTCCGTGACTCACAGACGCGGAAGCAGTAAGTTTTACCATTTTGTGTTGATTTACTGCATAAGCCTACCTAATGTGATAGCCTGTTGAATGTGGTCGTAGCGCTGTGGCTAACGTAGCTAAGTTTCTGTTGCTAATGTTCGTGTCCTAAATATGCAAGAGTGCATAATATCAATGAGACATTCAACAGAAGGTGTGTGAACAAAAACCTTATTTGAAGCTAACTTTTTATACATGTTTGTAATTTGGATGCTTGGTACAACTGTTCACGGTAACGGAACTTACTGTCTGTAAAACCTGTATTGCAGGGTAATGTTTGTCTCTGTCGTTATGATGACCGCTCGGTTACTACCGCATGTTAGTTTGTGTTCTACTTAAAAAATGCTCCTGGTTAACTTATATGCAGTAATTCAGACTGATATGCTTGTGTTACTTTGGTTAGGATCAAGGTGGTAGTTCCATCAAAATGTTACCTGACCATAGCCGCTACAGTTGAAGCTAACCGGAGAGGTGTTGTGCGTGTCTGCAAAGTTGGGCTGACAAGGCTGCAGTTAGACCAGACGTAAGTCTTTGCAGAGCTTAGCTTACGTGTTTGGGTTTGTTTACTGCTGCTGTGAAACGATCGTTTTTCTTATCCATGACCGGGGTCAGCCGGATACTTTGCTGTGGTGTGGGCTAGCTCTCTGATCCTACTCGCGGTGAAAGCAATCACGAAACCCACTATAACATGTCTGCTATAACAAATGATTTATCTGCATTGTTGCCGTGGCAGAATTTCATCCACCTTTGAAAATTGTTCTGGCTAATAAAAAGCCACAAAAGAAGTGGAGGTCGGATACAGATTTCCTGTAGAAGTTATCGATTCGCTAGCTCCACATAAGCAACGCTTACACCGTTTGTGTGTTTTTGCTACGAACTCATTTAGTAGCTTGGTTTCGGAATTGTGTTTCGTTAGGTAGAAATGGTTTACAGGAAGTTTCCTCCGGATAGCTAAGTGGGTATATAACATGACTATATAACAGTACAGCTACAATCACATGCATGTAAGGCGAGACAGTACGAGCAAAACACAAATTTCAACTTGCCACTCATTGACATCCTGCGGTAAAAGTTGCTGCAATACTTCCTCCTCCCATTCGGAGTCGGATTCGGGATCAAACAAGTACGGTCTTCCAGCAATAGATGCCGCAGAGAGCTGTCCTGAAATACCTGCCATCTTGGTTTCCTGGTTTTTGAGGTCTGCTCCCTCCCCCGGAATTGAAGCAGCCAGGCAGCCAATCAGAGCAGTGCTTCGTTAGCATAGCTTCCCTGGCCACTAAAAACAGCTCGTGTTTCAGGCCGGCACAGATGGGGTGAAAGAAGAGGTATCCTCAGTACTCCAGAAATGCTGTTATTTTAGCTAAAAACAATAAACAATACAACAATTCTGCTTCAACGCTCAGGAGAAACAAGCTCGTGCATTCAATGGAAGTCCCGCCTCCTCAAAACTTTTGGGTGAGGCATCTGGATTAGTCTCTGGGCAACAAACAGCTGGGAGGCGGGACTTCTGTTGAATGCGCGAGCTTGCCTCTGAGTGTTGAAGCGGAACAGTTATGTTGTTTATTGTTTTTAGCTAAAATAACTGCGTTTCTGGAGTACTGAGGATACGAGTGGACAAAGCAGACTTGGATTTTACTGGACGATATGTTGGACGATGTGTTTGAAAGTTTGTCAACGGACGTTTTGTGGAGTTTTTCTGTTGCTACTTGGTGACCCCCATCTGCTTCCAGCAAAAAAGGAATTTGGATAATTTTTCAAAACTCTCCAGTGGCCATAAAGTTGTGCCAGGTGAAAAACAACTTTGTCCATTCGAGACCTCTAATGGTGAGTAATTGATATACAAATTATAGTTTTGGGGTGGAATATCCCTTTAAATGACTAAATACAGCATAATATGGGACCTTAAAATCAAATTTCTGCTTTTTAATGCTTAAACTAAATTCAGCGAGGTCCTAAAATTTCAATTTTTAATTTTTCAGCATGTCTAATGAAACAAATGCTCCGTTAGGAGATGGAATTAAGAGAAAGTTCAGTTTTTTTTTTCTAATTTCCCTAATTATTCTGATTATTGCCATTCTTATAATCTCACGCTGTAGCATAGTGATCTCAGCCATGAAATTCCTTTGTCACAAGAGGCCGTGTATTAGTCTCAATTTTTCAGTAAATGCTTTCTTTGATTGTTAATACAAGAACAGGTTGAGAATACAGGTGAAGTAACTGCATTTTACAGTCCATGGTTACATGTGGTTTCTGAAAATGGAAATTTTCATTTGTGTGTAAAAAAACAAGAATGAAACTATCCGGTCCCACTGGGCATAATGCGCATGTATCCCTTCAGCATCTCGACCAAACGGCTATGGCCGATTGAGGGAGTGACCACAATTTCCAGTGCATCAACCATAACGGCAGTTGTAGCACGTCATGGGAAAAAAACAGTCATGTGAGAAAACGTCCAGATGAAATGTGACCTTTTCTTTCTATGTGACCATTTTAATTAATATGAAATTGTGATTGCCACATTATAAGATGCACACTTAACTGAAAAATTTGGTATGATATATGCAATAACAAACTGCAGACTGAGCAATATTTAAAAACATAATACAGGGGAGGAAATGTATGGGTGCAGACAGACAGCCTTATAATCCTGAGCCGTGAATGAATCCCCATGTGTGAGCAGAGATTCAAATCCCATAATGGCACCCACTGAACTGTCATTATCCCTCACTGTCTGTACCCCTCTCCGCTTTCACTTCCAGTGTGAATCAATAAAAGCACACAAAAGGAGGGTACATTCTCCTGTAAGAAAACAATAGATGGGTCTGGTGTGGCTCTGCTTTTGTGCAAGACTGGACCCCATAATCTGGTATCTGCTGAGCCACTGTTTGAGTGGATGGATGGGGCCCTTGATCTGGTATCTCTCAAAGCTTTGGTCTAGTGATTGATAAGCTCCAGGATCTGGGACTAAATACTAACTATGCCAGAGACCCAGAAAGGGGACACATTAATCAGCAGAAACATTGCTCAAATTTGAGGGCGAGTTCAATCAGCCAGAATCCTGTGGGATTCTAGGGACCCCTGCTGTTCAATCGAAAACCTGCATTCTGCCTGCTTAATTATTAACACTGTAAAATATTAAAACTTGACTAAACCTAAGAAAGTAAGGCAACCAGCTGCAATGCATTTTTGAGTTTGATCAACTGCAAGTCTGGGCGGTTGCACAAATACATTTTTGAATGAACTTAGAACTTGAGGCTGAGTCAACTCAAAAATGCTTTGTGGCTGGCTGCCTCCCTTTTTCCAAGTTCAGTAAACTTTTCACTTTCCACTGAGCACACAGTGCCTTACTCTGACTCATGCCTGTACAAAGCTGGGCTTGTAAACAACAGTGTGAAAAGAAGCAACAGGAGACATCACATGCACTGGGAGAAAGAGTATGCTCACCATTTACTCTTTCATACTGACCACAGAAATGTAATTTTAATGATAAAAATTTGCTGTCCATTACGCATGTGCCCTTCATGGAAACAATATTATGCAATGTTCAACCAATCTTAAACTATACACATAACATCAGTGCAGACTAAGCTTCACTGAGGAGCAGAAATGATTCAGTCAATATTAATATGACAAAAACAAAAACCAAATTCCACACCTTTATCCTTGTCTGAAATGAGAGCCAGTGTTAGAAGGTAAAGTGCACATTGAAGAATAATCATCAACGTCTCAAGGGATTTGTCCCATAAATCTGAAAAAAAAAAAAAAAAAATGCAGTCATTATGACAGGAAAATAACATCTCATATTCACTGCATTTATTACATTGTTTCTGGCTATGAATGATGGTATTAACATTTTGAACAAATCATGTTTTGCAGCAGTTTATGGCTCTCTCCATACTCCTAATCCTCAGCTGTGTACGTACACAGTAACAGTACAAAAAATCTTGGGTTCATACAGATGTGATTTTGACTTGATACTTTTTCACTTATCAAGTCCAACATAAAAACTAATGAAACACCAGCTGCCCTTTCATTTGTGCCGTGGATATGTGAGCAGTGGACAAGGGTCATCTTGCCTCCCAGAACAAAATAAGATGCATTAACATCCATAAAAATTGATATTTAGCTGACACTTTTAACAGCTGATTTGATTATGCAGGGGCCAATACCCCCTGGAGCAGTGTGGGGGTAAGGGCCTTGCTGAAGGGCCCAACAGCTGCATCTCCCTGTGGCTACACATTGGGCTTGACCCACCAACCTTCCGGATGCCAGTAAATCACTTAAAGCACTAAACACAGGCTGCTCTTGTGCCACTGATAAGATTATGGTCATTGCCTATTACTGATCACCCCATGCAGGCCTGAGATCCCTTGGTGTCAGACATCATGGACAGTAGTAGCTGGGACACCCAGTCCCCTGCCCTATAGTACAGGTCGGCTGACACAGGAGGAGAGGAGGGTAGTGCCTTCACACCCTGACTGCTTGTAGGACGGGGCCTTTACTTGAGTGTTTGCAAAGAGACAAGGACTTTTTAAATGCAGTACGCAAGTCTTCATAGCCTGGCATGCTAACCTAGCTATTCTCTTGCTGTGTGAGAGAATTTCATGTGAATTTCAGTGAGTTCCCAATGTGTAAGGTGAGGGCAAGAACTCAGCCATAATTCACCATGGCCTAATTGAGCATTTACACTGAATGTGTTACTGCCTCACTTTATGAATCACCGGATAAAGAGGACCTACCCTAAGACTGACCAGCTCCTTACCTGTGTCAATACACGTTCAGACACATCCCCTTTCATAGCAAAGGCTGGCATCCTAGGTAACCATCTAACATGCTGGTGAATCCTTAGGGTATCTGATACCTGTGCTTCAGCACTGTCACTTAATGCTCACATCAAGGGCAGCATTTAGTGGAGATTTAATCAGCTGTCATATGAGAGTCAGTCGGCACTTTCTCCCATTTTTATAGAGTGCCCATAGTCCCCCAGCCAACAGTGTCTGCTTTGGTTCTACCAATCTGCGCTGAGGAGTTACAGGTGAACTTTCCATAAACTGAGTTGGAATATGCCTTCCACTAAAGCTAAAGCACCGTGGCCTGATGGTCTGGATACCCAGGAAACAGAAGCACAATTTCATATCCCTGTGTAAGTGCTGTTTCGGGTTCAACAAAATAATGCTCATCCTGGGGTAACATTATAGTCCACCAATGAACAGCAGCCCTACTATGATGATGTCATGAAACCAATTAGGCTAATAAACTATGCACCACACGCAGCTAGCAAGGATCTTCAGCTAGCAGTTTGAACCAGCAAACTCCCCTTAAGTGAGTAATCGAGGAGTGGAAGTGATGTGAAAATTAGATAAAATTCGCAATGAAAAAACTATTTGGGGTTTTCTTGATAAAGAAGATCTCTGCAAGTCTGCTCACTTGCATGAATACCTTGCAAACATTAGCCAGCAACATTCAGATAACTAAAACACATGATATTTGTAAGCCCAGAACACAGCATCTTTTCAATTTGTGGACCACAATGTTACTTCAGGAAAAGCATTATTTTGTTGATCTGGGAACAACACTTGCAAGGTGAAATCAGATTGTGTGCATTCAAACACTAATGATAGGCATAACTGCGCTTGTATGAGTGACTGGAAGACTGACTGTCTCTTCGGTCACTTGAAACGCACTACAGGGTGTATCAAAAAAAGTAGACTCTCTGAAAAGTAACCACCAAATTTACAATTGAACATTTTCATGAAATTTCTTTGTTTGCATATGTTGGTATGGACATCCTGCTTCGGTCCATATCAAAATTAATTGCATAATTTCATGCATGACTGAACACAGGCCCGTTTTCCGGTGGGCAATAAAATGTCCTTCCTCCAAAAAAATTAAAGGGTTAAAATCGGATGAAAAGTCTTAAACTGTAATGCAAAATGTGAATTTTTGTTTTTCTACGCCGCGATACTCAAATTAACCCTTTGTTTGCCGCTTTTTGCACTGGGGCAATGGATGTATGGGAATGAGTCAGAGGGCCGCACAGTGGTTTACAAGTGATCACTACCCACCTGCATCCTTAGGAAAGGACATTTTGAGGAGCGAGTCACATTTAATCATTTTAATACCCTGTTTTTCGTCAACTTAGTCCTCGACGTGACCTCCATTTCAATGGATGGACACTCGTGCTCTCCATCGCATGTCCTGCACTGCTCGCCTGATTATTCCTCTGTCCCTCCAGTTGCAGTTGCTCATGAAAGACACCGAACATTTTGCCGGCGAAAACGCCAAAGAACTTCTGCCACACTTTTGGTAGCATGGACTTCGTTCACCATGAATGCACGCTGTTGTGGTGTAAACTGTGGACGAACCATCTTGTAAATGAGTGAAGCCAATGGCCTTACCCAATTTTTATCCACAGCTGAATGAAAGGAGTTACGTAAAAACGTCAGAGGGATTAAGCCTATGCTGTAACTACCCTGACATCACAATCACTTTTATTCAGGTGCAAAGAATTTATGGTGATCAATTTCATTGTAGGCCTGTGTTGAGTTGGTTACACAACCAATCTGACCCCAATGTCAGACCTCGTACAAGTGATCAGGTGTAAAAACATGCCCTGCCCCTCTGGCATGTTTGATTACAAGCACATGAAAGGCTATCCATTGCCCCAGTGCAAAAAGCAGCAAACAAAGGGTCAATTTGAGTATCGCAGGCGTAGAAAAACAAAAATTCACATTTTGCATTACAGTTTAAGACTTTTCATCCAATTTTAACCCTTTAATTTTTTGGAGGAAGGACATTTTATTGCCCTCCGGAAAACGGGCCTGTGTTCAGTCATGCGTGAAATTATGTAATTAATTTTGGTATGGACCGAAGCAGGATGTCCATACCAACATATGCAAATGAAGAAATTTCATGAAAATGTTCAATTGTAAATCTGGTGGGTACTTTTCGGAGAGTCTACTTTTTTTTGATACGCCCTGTAGAATGCAATAGAGATTGAGATGACACCCTCACAGGTTACTATCACCAAAGATGTCATGTGACACAAGGCAAATACTTTGCTATTCAGTTCTCTATCTAAGTGCAAGAGCGTTCCGTGAGTGCTGAAGTACCTCTACTGTCATTGAACCACTGTTCGCAATGGGTGTTTGGATTTGGGGAACTATTTTTACTACCATTTAGTTTCTAACCAGAATACTATAAGGGTGAACAGTTATAACTGCTTATTATTTCCCCTAATTTTTTCACAAAATAAGAACAGACAGACAGGAATTGAACACATTTCCCAGTCCGCTGGTGATCAGTCTTTCGGTGTGCTAAAGCATGCCTCATTACTTAATGTTTCATTCATCCTTTCTAATGAATGACCACCATATCATACGAAACATTATTAAATAAATATTACACCTCTCTCGTTCTTACACATACACACAAACACACACTCACTAAGACACACGCAAACTGTAGCATGTATACACAAGCATGCTTCACTGGCCCAGGTCAGAGCTGTTGAAAGGATTTTAACACTCTCACAGCAAAATCTAAACAGCTCTTTCTCAGAATATACAAAGCAGGTTAGACTTACATGCATATCTACTTCCACGCAGATCTGTTTGCCAATACTTCAGGGAGTTTCTCAAACCAGGTGCAATAAACCAAACTAGGAACACTGAAGAACAGAGAGTAAGGAAATGATTAGAGCCTTTTCAGAAACACAAAACAGCAGAGCTATCTTTATAGTTGAGAAAAATGGGTTAATCACCTTGTTATGATGCAGGATCAATTAATTTAATAGTGTTCATCGGAGTCTGAGACTATGGGCAAATATTTTTGGAATGTGAGGGATGCAAGGGATGGATTTGGGAATCTACTGCTTCTCATCTGACACATACAGTAATGCCACGCCTCCCACTGACATTGTCACTGGCAGTTTAATAAACAATCTAAATCTTATTTCTAATATTTTGTACCTGTGTGGGCTTAATTGTTGATGGTTGATTGACATTAATTTAGGTTATTCTATGGGCTGGAATGAGTTCTTTGTGTGTGATTAATTTGATAGGTTTAGTTTAGCCACATTGTCTCACAGACATTCTCGTGTTGGATTCTACATTTGGCTTGTGATTATTTATATTCATGTAAGCAGTTTTGCTCAATTTTTTTTAGTGCCACTGATTTCAAAATATTCGGTGTGTGTCATTTGCAAAAAATTTAATCTCCACATTCCAGAGTCGGTATTATGATTAATATTTTATTTATTTATTTTTGATCAGTCACCGTTCATTTCCTTTGGCGATGAAATGGTTGCGGTGGTTTACATTTTTAACACATCTGCGTAACGTGAAACAGTTTCAGCTTGAATGGATATTTTATACCCTGTGACATGTTTAAAAATTGCTTCAGAAAGTGTCTAAAACAGTGTTCTGTCCTTTGACAGCGTTGATTATGGGGATTAGGTGTTCCAACTATTTTGACAGCACATCAGCAGAAAAAGAGATCTGCACCTATATCCCCCCCAATCCCCTCCACACTCCGCTTTGTAGATACAGCTATAGGGAGCTCCTCTCCCAGCGTGCCTGTTCTTCACCTGAAGAAATTGCCAGTTTGTGACATTAACACTGGTTTTAAAGCAATCCTTACCTTTCTGGCATTTTTACACTTTTCTTTTGTAATCTTAAAATGCTCCTAATAAGCGTATGGCACACTAAAATGTAAAAGAAATCCACCAGGTGTTGAAACTCTTCAATATTCAATTCTCATATATTTCTGATAAAAGTGTGACCAATCATTTTCTTCAGTCCGAATAAAATGATTTGCTGAGCTTCCTGTCTGTCAACCGTCGCAGCGCCCCTTCCAGTTGCCTACAGCTGTCACCGCTTGCGAGTCACGCGCCTCTCTGGCAGGAAAAAAAAAAAAAAGACATTTGACTGTAAACAAACGGGTGCTGAAATGCTATAATTACAATAATAACGTTAATGGTAGTTCGTCAGACTACAAAGGAAACTAAACATTACGATGGCATTTTATTTCATACCACATATAGAATGGAATATTATGTCATTACTGTTGGTTAGTTTTCACTTACCGGTGCCTCTGAATCTGACTCCATTTACCCGTTTCACTCTAGTCTCCTACGAAAAAAAATATTGCGTGCGGCACGAGGAAGTGAGCAGTGCGAGTGAAACGGGTCAATGGAGTCAGATTCAGAGGCACCGGTAAGTGAAAACTAACCAACAGTAATTAAATAATATTCAATTCTATATGTGGTTTAAAATAAAATGCCCTTGTAACGTTTAGTTACCTTTGTTAGTCTGATGAATATTAGTTATATTTTTTTCGTAGGAGAAGTCAGGCAATCCGGGGGAAGAGGGTGGTACTTTGAGGGAGGCGGAGTTGTTCATGTTCAAATTTTTTCTAAGTGCTGTGCCTCATGCCAGAAAGGTAAGAATTGCTTTAAAGGTAATGATAGTGGCTGCTCTGATTGGCCTAAATGGAACGTATTATCAGCCACATGTACAGGTAATTGATTCATCTGGACGAATGATCTTTTGACAACAGTGCCGCAGTTGCACTAGCTCCACATGTTACAAATTTAGTGGAACAGAGTTGGACATGCCCAGTTTTGATCTGCGACCACATTAGCACTTCCGTTTGCTGATTGTATTTGGGTCGTCACATTAGGAAAGACAGAAACAAACCGGGATCATGCATGAACAAACACAAAAGCAGCAGGGTATGAGAGGCCGTGCAGAAATGAGATTATGACAAACAGGCAGTTGGTTGGTCGCAGCAGCTCGTTGGTAAGTGGTTCCCAAACTTGATCCTGGAGTACCCCTGTGTATGATGGTTATCATTCCAACCATAATGGCTATTATTACAATATTTTGAAAAGCTGTTAGTTTTTCTTCACAAGGTGCTTTTCATCATGGGATTACTTAAACTCCTGATCACATTATTGGCCAAATTTCAACAATCTAAGCGCACGCTCTACTGTGCAAAAACCCCGTGTATTTAAGGCGTGTCCAAACCCACCATTGCCATTTGACCATCAAATAATCTGAGCGTTAAGTAAGACGCATGGTTCAAAGGGGTTGCACTTAATCATAGGTGTGTTTTAGATGTAACATGAAATACACCAATCAGAATATCATCTCCCATTCCCTTTAAAAGCCAGGTGCGCTTGCACCTTGGCAAATAGCAGTTATAATGGTGGATTTGCCAAGTATAAAAAAGAGCGCTTCCCTCGCGAGGAGATGGATCTGCTCGTACGTGAAGCGGTTTGTGAACCGACCATCAAAACCTGAGTTCAACTTGGTTGATCACAGGATAAAGTATAGTGCCTAATTTTGCTAATCCATTTTATTGTAATAAAAATTGAGAATCCACATGCTGTTCCCGTGTTTATCCTCAAATCGGCTTTGGGAATAATAATTAAACCAAAACCAGAAAACAACTTGTTATTGTGTGCTTGCTTCAGCAGAAGCAGCACACTCCTATTCTCTTACTTCTTTTTTCTTCTTCTGCCTAAATTTATCCGACTAACTCCTCCTACACCATTTAAGCTATTGATTCCGTTCAAACTTTAAAAAATTCAGCTTGTTTTGAATTACGTTGCATCTGTACAGATTTTTGATTTTCTTCTTCTTAGTTTGTGGGATATTTAATTTTAAAAGTCATTTTTTGGGGTCCTATTAAATCAAGCAATATTTAAAAAATTTATTAAATCAAGATTCAGTAGATTCAGCTATTTTTTTACTCTGTCATACTTTTAACCCCTTAAGCCCTGAGCCTCTTTTTCGAAAATGGCAAGCCCAAAATGAAATGAGAATATCTCTGCGACTACTTGTTCCATTTGAATAATCTTGGTATCATAATAAAGGTAACACCATTTGGGATTTCTGCCCTGGTGTAAAAATCAATATATATGTCACTGAGTCAGAGTAAATGGAGATGGAACGCAGTATAAATGAAAGATCTCATTTTGCACCTAACAAAGTTTTACTTCTATCCCTTGTAAATTTGTTGAGTTGCAGTCTGAAACCTCTAAAAAATTACAGCACAGAATCTCATTAGTATCTGTGCCAAAGTTTATTCTGATCAGATAAATCAGAGCAAAATGAGAGAGGAATGTCTATGTGGTTTCTCCAATTTGGCAATTCAGGTACCTCGTGTTCTATTTCAGATTTCTCACATACCAAACTGTAAAACTCATTTAATTTCACTTATATGTCACTACAAGAATACATTCCATCCACATACAACCACTTTTTAATTTTTAAAATGAAAAAAAAAGAAATTTATTACTATTTCTGCCAGTTTTGTTGCCTATACAATTTCCCATTCTAAGATAATACATACAATGAAAATGAAGTTTGACTCCACTGGAGCAGATTTATTAATTGATTGAGTTCATTTTGTAAAATCAATATAAACATACAGTTGATGAATATATTAAAAATACATGGATAACACAATAAAGCATAAACACCTTTTTCCATTGTGGTCCTTGTAAAACTATCACATGACAAAATAAAGGGACTAATCAGATGCAATTCGTAACAATTTGTATAAATAGCAATAAATACACCGGAATAAACTGGAAGAGAGATTAGATAATAGACTAAAAAATTAGTTTAAAAATAACATGACTAATAATAAATAAAAGGGTTAAGTTAAAAAACAAAACAAATAAATAAAATTATAAATACAAAGGCAATGTGAAAAAATATTAAAGAAAAGTAAGAAGAACAAAAACCCCAGCGATTATTTGTAGAAGGAAACTGTGATTATTTCCCTAAAAATTGTGCCAGGAATCAAACCTTCAAAATCTCGCTTGCAGCACAGCATTTTAACCAGTAGGCTACGCCAACTGACTGCTATACTGGGGTCAAATTGCCCATTTAAGGAATGGGTAAAGAAAATACGTACTGTACTGTTGTAGTGTCAGTATTTGTGCGAAATAGCGCAAAGATTCTGTCAGAAAACGACTTTGAAAATGAATGTTGAATATTTAGCGGATAATTATTTGGACAATACCTCAAACAAACGAGTTATGCGATTATATTGTTGCGCTATTCAAGTACATGCAAATGTCCCATGGACTCAGTTTGAAGCTCTGGGAATGCAAGGCTGTAGCTCAGGCTAGGTTTCTGCGATTAAGGTGGTTTAGAGTTCATTGGAAACATCAGAACCCATTGAATCAAATGGCTACCTTCATAGTCTTACTGACAGCATCACAAGCCGATCGCAGAGAGGAAAATACATTGCAAGCAAGCTGAATGCTAAGGAGCTGAGATCTTTGAAGCAACGCCCTGGGAAAGAACACGCAAGGATACTGGCAGATCTAGGCTGTGTCCGAATAGTCAAAAAATTGTGGCCTATCCACTATTCCCTAACCACTTTCCTTTAACCTTTGTGGAAAACGTCATAAGGGAAAGGAAAGGTGTTTTAGGGAATTCCTAACGGCTTAGGAATACAACCGCGTTATTAGAGAATCTGAATGCACTTACACTAGGCAACGTGATCATAAGTCCCCTGCCCATCATATACATTTGCTTACGCGATTGGTTGGATGAGTGGTCACCGCTTTAAATATTGCAGCTGCGCAGAATTGTGGGATAGCTTTATCACCTTTCTTTACGAAAAGGATGGTTCTGTGTACCCTATGCTAAAGGTGGTAAATTAGGAAGCACTGAGACACCTTTCCTTAACATTTGAAGAATTCGAATCCACTTATCATGGCTGCCACGTAATTATTTCCGGATCATTTTTTAGGAGTTAGGAACTTTCCTAAGCAAAAAAGACTATTCGGACGCAGCCCTCGTTTCGTTATAACACGAACACATTGGGCTAACAATAGCGAGCGCAGATTTACCCTCGAGCAGTTTTTTTTTTTTTTTTTAAAATATCAAAGGTAAGAATTTTTTTTTTGCTCATCTCTGTAGACTGTAAAGTGTATGCCTGCTGTTCTTTGAGTGTGGTGTCGGTTTAAAATGACAAGCCTCATTTCGTTGGATTCTGTGGACTTTCCTCTTTCATTTGAGGTATCCTCTGTATGTATAGCACAAATTCAGTTGAAATGCTAGCGACTCAGCGCTGATATAATTTTATCCTATGTTTTGTTACATGGTAATTTACTTGCTCAGTGCTTGAATTGTGTTCGGTTGAGGTAAAAATGGTCAACACAAGCTTTTTGCCTTGTTTCTTCGCGTAAAGTGGATAAGCCGCATGACAATATTGTGATTTGGAAATGCTGTATTTATTATGTGTAACCACCGCCCCCGGTACCGGGGGTGTTGGGCTTAAGGGGTTAACTAGAAATGCCATTCAAACTGCAAAATGTTAAGTTAAGCTTGTATAATTTCTTCACTGTTCAAATTTTTCGTAACTTCTAGAATTTTTTACATCATAATTATTTTAAATAATTTCTGTTACAATACATTCTGGGAACTTACAGTGTGGTGACATCACTGTTAGAGTGGCGAACAGCTGTAAAATCGTCAAGAAGTCTTCTCTTAAACTTGCTCTAACTCCCACAGTTTTCACTCCACATAAATATTTTTTATTTGGTGAATTCGTGAAGGGCCCAACTCCACACATTTTCAACATGGAAATGGGCCCTTACTGAATTAACCGATTCAATTGTATGCCCCATTCTGACAATGGGATAAATCGATTAAGTTCACTTTTTCTACTTGAGGGAAACATCGTTTTATTTTTTAAGTGTAGTCTTTCATATTTTGCGTATTCTGATCTATACTTAATAAGTTGTAGACCACCACAGGGACACTTCAATTTTAGGGGGGCAATTACTTTTTCACATGAAATGATAATTTAGAAATGGTATGTGTCCTATTTTTCCTCTTACCTCATTTTTTATTTATTTTTAAGTTCTGAAACCGCATATAAATATGTGATAAATATGCAAAAATAGAGGAAATCAAAGGAGGCAAAAACATTTTCAGTGCACTGTAGACAGAAGACATCTGGGATAAAGTTACTAAGAGAAGACAGCCCAAGAATACACTTTTACACCCTAACCTCTGAAATCTCAGATGTTATTTGCTAAATGTCATAAACTACATCGGTGTGACAGTGATTACCCAAGTGTAGCATTAGCCCTAAAAGTTACTTTGGGTACTGTTAAAAATGAATTATTAAGTAAAGATTACTTACCTGCTATAAAACCAACAGTAGAGCGTGTGAAAACCAGAAACAATGCTTCATATTCCATGACCCATTCTATGTGTGCATACCCTGAGGAAATACCTAGCCCTGTAAGCACAGAGAAAGATAGTGTTTGAGACATTTGGTCATTAAAGCACATGAACACACCTCTCAGGACTGGTTTTCACAGCATGATAAAGCTGTGAGGACCAGATGCTGATTTGGACTCGCTCTGTAAGGACACTAGTAAGATGGGACTGGTATGTGCTCTCAGAGAGGACCAGCGCTATGCACAAGACTATACCCACTGCATAAAGGGCTCCAACTCTAGCAAAGGGCTCATTTTATTTAGCTCATACCCAAATGGATCCCTTCGGCACAATTTAGGTTATCTCTCCATTCCCCTGATCCACATTTGTACACCCTAACCCCCTCCCCACCCAATCTCCATAAGAGAAAAACAAGCTTGCTAGGAGCCCAAAAACCCACAGCCATCTCTGTGTGTAAGTGCCTTAACCTCTTAAACAGATGGGTAATATTGACAAACTCCCCAATACGCAGAAACCATAACAGCTGCATCACTACCTAAAACATCACAGTAGTCAACAGAAAAATACATCATGAGAATAATAAACACTCTGCTACAGAAATGAACTCATTATTGACAGCTGCACAATGTTGATATTTTCCATTGGAGAGAAATACAATTTTTTTTGCATTATAATTTTATTGAAATAAAATGGGGGGGGAATAAATCACTAAAGCTACATGATATACCTCAACCTTTCCCAACCTACTTGCCAAAG
This sequence comes from Gymnothorax javanicus, assembly GCA_029692085.1. Classification (NCBI taxonomy): domain Eukaryota; kingdom Metazoa; phylum Chordata; class Actinopteri; order Anguilliformes; family Muraenidae; genus Gymnothorax; species Gymnothorax javanicus. The sequence continues at coordinate 178,229,434 of CM056194.1, forward strand.
TGAAAGCAAATTTATTCTATTCCTCATCATTTATGGAGCAAGCAGACTCAGTAATTAACTGTACATCAATAATTACACCAGTGCATAGAACTTCAAACCAGACAATGTTGTGCCCATGTGATACAGGTCCATGCAGAGGCAAAAATATTCTGTACAGAGAGAAAAAAGTGTGTTCAGAAGTGTGTGTTCCTTCCAACATTCTCATGGCTAAATCTACCAATGCATGAAATGTGTGTGTGGTTTAACACTGCAGTAAAGTACTGAGGCACAGGAGCCACAAGCCAATCAGGTCCCAGGAGAAAACTATGGAAAAGGAGGAACCATCTTCAGCCACGAACAGCAGATTTGGATCTTGAATCCAAATCCAGTCCTGGTTTTCTTTTCTCCCAGGTGATAAACTAATTAACTGAACAATTAATGTTGCTCAATGGCCAGACTGTCTTTACACCTGACCCCCAGGTATAGGGAGGGGGTAAAACCTGCAGTTCTCAGCTCTTGAGGACCATGCATTTATAGTCCCTGACCTACATCCTTCTGTGGGGGAGCAGTCAGATCCCCACAATACTCAGCTCCTCCCCCTCATATAGTCAGGTGAAGGTGCATGAAGGAGGTAGATGACCAGAGCTGGGGGAGGGGCCCCACTCTCTGGCACTGAGCGTGCTGCTTTATTCTTGTATTTCAGGCGGTGATGCTTGCAGCAGCGAGGGCCAATCAGGGCTGTGGTGGGACTACCAGCCAGACCAGGAACATGCCCAGCTCCCAGAGTCCCTACTGCCTTCTCCATGCCTGCCGCCCGAACCTGACTTAATTTTGGTGTAATTTCCCCAGTTTTTCAAGGGGCATGAATGTTTTCTTTTCTTAGAAGCCAGTCAGCCAGATACAGTATTTGCCTTTCTTTGGTTTCAGACTTTTTGTGGAGAGAATAAACACTAAGTTTATATGATGATGCTGGTATTTGGATAATATTGCTAACTTTTATTAATTCAGGATTGACTGACAAAGCATGAATGCTAAATTTGCAGCAAGTTACCAGGTGCATAACTTTGAGAAATCATTTCCTGAAAAGAAGGCAGGCTGCATAAAAAACATTTATAAACTTTTCATTATCTAATTTCAGCACTGCAGCATAATACTGGAAGATCTCCCCACTGAAATCTGCTGCCAAACACTGCTTCTAGGTGTAATGTATGAGCTTAATGTGCATTGTACACTTGTAAAATACAGTCTTACCTGAAGAGCCAACTGCTGACAAAGCACGGAATGAAATAATTCCTAGTAAAAGCCCATTCATTAGTTTTGCAGTTGTATCTGCTCCACGATGTGTCAAAAAATTGTCCAGAACAACTGATGAGAGGAGAATAAGACAGAAATAAAATTAATTCAATTAAAAAAAGCACATTGTAAAAACAATGCAGTAAAGTTTCTACATTCTATATAGTACTGCTAATTTTCATTGTAATACTGACCATATTATCAGTATTGCTGGCAAAATGGTTAGCAAGGAAAGTCGATGATCTTAGTCGCACTTTTTAATGAGCAAGACTCTTAAACAAATAAATTATTTCACACCTCAATTACGGAAGTATTGGGAAAATGTGTAAAATATGTAAAAACAGTAAGCAGAAATTTGAAAATCCCTTTAACCTGCATTCAACTGAAAAAAGTGCAAAGAAAGAGTAAGCAATACTTTAATCAACTTTACGGTTTTTTTTTTTTTTTTGAAATATGGCTACTTCAAAATGTGATGTTTGCAACACGTTCCAGTGAGTTTGGGACGGGTGCGTGTTCATCACTGTCTTACATCACCTCTCTGTTTAATAACTCTCAGCAGTCGTTTAAAGGCTGGGTCACTAATTGTTGTTCTGAAGGCAGAATTTGTTCCTTTATTATATTTATTCTTTTCTCTATGTAAATGACTGTGAAGCACTTTGTGACCCTGTCTGTGAAAGGTGCTATCAATAAACTTTACTTACTTACTTAATTTTCTGCATATGTTGCATCTCATTTTTTTTTTTGTTTGAGTAAGTATTTTATTTACATTCCTTGAACGTTGCCACTCATGACCTTCTGATAGTCTCAATTTTGCCTGCCTTCTGTGTATTTATTGTTTATATTCAGTCTATATGCATTGTGTTACATTTTGTATGGGTAAAGTGAGGGTTTAATAACTTCTCATCTTTTCACTTTTATAATGTAAATTTGATTAAATTATTCAATGTTTGTGTTTGGTGTTTACTCAGGTTCCCTTTGCTTATTATTATGACCCCATTTTCCAAAAAAAAAGTTGAGATGGTGTGGAAAATGCTAGTAAAAAAAGAAACTGATTTGTAAATCATCTTTGACTTGCATTAAATTGAAAATAATGAAAGATATGATATTTCATGTTTTGTCAGATTAAGTTCATTGTTTTTAGGGAAGACATGCTAATTCGGAATTTGACACAGGCAAAAAGTTTTGAAAAATAGAGACGGGGCAATATTCGACTGAAACTGTAATACTAAAAACAAGTTTTGAGCAGGTGATGCTACCATGCTTGGATAAGAAAAGAGCACCCACAAAAGGCCCAGTCATTTACAAGCGAGGACTGATCAAGGCTTATAACTTTGCAGAATCTGCGTGATTGAAAAATTCAACAGTTTACATACAACATTTCAATGTTCTGTTGTAAAAATAAATAAATAAACAAAGGATTTTTCCCACTAGTGATTTACATTTTTCCAATATTCAAGCAATCTAGATAAATTTCTGCATTGACAATGCTGAAAAATCAGTAGCTCTCTTCGGTGCATCAGATGGGTCTGCACTGAAACTTAATGTTTTTCTGATAGATGAAACCACATCAGTTAGGATTACTTTGCTTCGCATATACACTTGATTCATCGTTGCATCCACAACGCAAGAGAAAAGACTCTACTATGCACGGAGGTATGGCAGCATATAGCTAACAATATTAAAATGAAAATGAATTCTCAGAGATGTGTTTTCATTTCAAGATGCAACCACATTTGTAACATAATGAAAACGAAAATGTAATCCTCCACTTTGTGTTTTCATTTTCAAGTCCATGTATGCAACTTCTATAACAAATTGAATGTTAAAATACATTCCCCATTTGTGTTTTCATTTTAATTTTGTAAGCGATATGGCGGAGCAGTTCTTGCAAATGAAAATGCAAATGGGGAACGCGCAAAAAATCAGAGTTAGCGTGTATAAGTTCTTCTTCTTCTGACATTAAATTGTCATCTTTAATTATAGTACTTTACAGAAGCGCTCCTCCAAGTTCTGTTACAAACGGAGCAAGCTCCCAAGCTTTACTCTTGGTCTCCAGGATTGGGACAGCGCTTCTGTTAATCTTTTCACAGTATGTTCCTCAGCCCACTTTATTAGGAACAAGTTCCCAAACCTCCTACGGTCATCAGTATTGGGGCAGCGTTCCTGCTAAGGTTCTCCGTTCACTCCGTCAGCTCTGGCAAAGAGTCCACTTTATCTGGCAGCTGTTCCGGGAAGCCACAGCCCGGGCTCAGGATACACCCACACTACCTCACCAGTTACATCTGAACTGAACTGTGCCATTCTGTTCTGGGCTCCGTCCCTCTGTCTTACTGTATTACTATCGATAAACCTTACCATTGGATTGTAGTCTGCCTCCACATTTGGTTCCTAGTCTGGATCATAACAGTAAGATCCAGCCAAAGGCATGGAATCAGCGGAGATGCCCAGCCTGGTTGATGCTTTGGAATACCAGTTAGTGCTTTTGGCGAGCACTGGTGCCTTCTTCAGTCAACTCAAGGTGTTTCTGATGCCTTTCAGTGCTCTGCTTCCACCGCTCAAGCAGCTAACTGTATTCTGCAGCAGATCCTCCCTCAGGCGATTTCCCCATCGGCAGCCAAACCTTGCTGTATCAGACTCCTACGACAGCAACCCTACCACCTGCTGCAGTTTCCTGGCCCAGTGTTTGATGGCCTTCGAACTTCAGACGTTGTCATTCCCCCACTGAATGCTCCAGGGTGGCGTTTGTCATCAATCATCTCTCTGAGCATGTCAGGGACTGCCCTGCAGCCCGTTGGGAGGATAAAGATCCTGTAGTGACTACTTACACTGCTTTTGCTGAGGTGCTGAGGAGGGTGTTTGACCAATCATACTCCAGCCATGCCATTGTTCCAGCTGCGCCAAGGCAACGTCAGTATAAGATTACTCCATCGACTAACAAACTGTAGCTTTCTCCATGCGCTGGAACTCCCATGTGCTGTATGAAACCTATTTATTTGACTTGGCAGAGCAGTTCCAGGATGATTAATCACCTGTAGCTTTCCCCCAGATCTGGGGGGAACCCTGTGTGCATCCTAAGATGCTAAACTTGGAGCTTCATTACACCAGGCTCCTTTGATACTCATGCCTGTTGACCGGTCCCAGCTTCATAAACTGCCCCCTGATGAGCAACTGCACCCAGTAAGATTAAAATTATGCCTGCGCTGTGGATGTGTTTACCATGCCACTGCTGAATGCCCTGCTCAGAAGACGTTACATCTGAAAGAGAGGTGCTATCTGAAGCTGCTGTCCCAGCCACTTGTCTGCTCCGACCAGACTGTCTGACCTGGCAGGGTCACCAAATTTCCAACCAGGCTTTAACTGACTCAGGGGCAGATGGGAAGTTTATACATCCTGGTCTCATTCACTGCCTGAGGGTCCCGACTGTACCACTGCCAGCATCGCTACGGTTCCAAGGTCTTACGGGGATTGCCCTTCCTGACATTACAGAGGTTACTTGGCCAGTGCCCACGCTTGCCTCTTGTAACCACATCAAAGAGTGGGTGTTTCTTATCATGGAGTCAGCGCACATTCTGCTGGTGTTGGGAAGGCCCTAACTTGAACATAACAACCATCATGTGGCCTAGCCTTTAGGATCCACCATGGAGTGGAGTTAGTCGTGTTCACAGTCCTGTCTTTGTCCAGCCTCCAGCCCTGCTCAACCTCCATCCTCTGAACACTCGAAGGAGATGCCAGACCTGATGGGGGTTGCCCCCCCATCCATGATGACCTCCGTCTGGCATTCAGTTAGCCTGAGCGACGTCACTTCTCCCACACAGACCCTATGGTTGTGCCATCGACCTGTTGCCCAGAACATTGCCCTTAAAGTGGGAGCAACATTATGGGCTGTGCTTTTCCCGAACAAATTGTATAATAGTTATTAACAGAATTCTCAATGTAAGTATACAACTCTTAATTAATATTTTAAGAGCTGGCAAAGCAAAAAGGGGGCAATCCCCAAATTCTCGTCACACCGTGTCAGAAATGAGTGAAATCACTACGTCATAGAATGGAAGTGGGGGTGCTGTACTGAAATTAATTGAACATTTTGCAATTACAATGGTCTACAATCTTAGAAATAACTTTAGTAATCAACATGACAAACCATAAGCCATGTGCTCTATCACGCGTGATGGTTTTTAAAATTATTTGCCTGACCATTTTTTCGATATTCATAGGTTAAACAGCTTGCTAGTTACATGGCTAACGTTAGCTACATGGCTAGCTTACCAGGCTACCAAGCTAGCGCCAGCTGCGTGTTTGGTTTACATGCACCAGATATGACTAGCAAAAATGCTTTCTAGCCAACTAACGTTATGCTGCGTTCGATTTGTCCTGGGAAGTCAGGATTTCTGAGCTCCCAGTCAGAAATTTCAGTTTGAACGGCCCCTGAAGTCGGATTTCCAACTCAGAAAGTTGGAGATTCTTCACCTTCCCCGAGTTCCGACTTCCAAGTTCAAGATGGCAGCGCCGTGCATCAACAGTAGGCGAAAGTTGTGATAATAAACTGTATATTCGCAAGCCTGTGTTATTTGTGTTCCATGAAATCAGTGGTACACACAGTACTGAATAGAGTTTATTGGTGAACTTTTTGCAGCAGTGTTTGCAGGTGAAAAATACTGAGTAATGCGTTGTTATCAAGTAGTATTGTAAACAATAGATAATAAAGGCTATCCTGACCAGAGGACACCCCACTGACCCTAGTTAATAGAACACAGTGAGGGCGGGTATGACATTATTCCCAGCCCCGATTTCCAACTACCGAGCCAAATTGAATGCAACATTAGTGTGGCTTACTCAGCTAGATATCAATTTTGCAATGCGTGCCAATTTACATTAATAGCCAAGTATCTTTGTCCAGTGTTTGCGTTAAAACTAGTTTGCAAGCGAATGAGCTAATCAGCCTCGTCAAAGCGTAACGGACCTAGCTACTCCACTAATTCATGACTACTTGCTAATCTATCACCAGTTAAGTAGCGAAATAATCGCGATCACCATTTTATTGATTAATATGCACCAAATAGCTAGCTAGCAGCGCGTGCAAACTAACTTGCTAGCCTAACATGCAAGAGAGTTTGGTTTCTTTAATCAACATGCACCAAATAGCTATAACTGTTAGCTAGCTAGCTAAGCAAGCGAACTAATGTTAGCTAGCTAGCTTCGTAGAAAAAAGCAGCCTTTTTGCGGACTTCGCTTGTTTTATCTGGTGCATGTAAATGCTAGCTAGCTAACTAAATGGCAAAGTTATGACTATTCACTGTTATCCATTGATTTCTATGCATCACATGATGAACTAGTTGTTAGCAATGCTAGCAGCAGCTCTGAACCGCTCTGACCGTGTTCTCTCTATTACGTCACAGATATTAAAATTGTGGGTAGATTTCCGCAGATATGGTAAAATCCTGAGTTAAGTTTTAAAACTTCAAATTTGCATATTTGTTTTAAAATAAATATTATCTCAAACTTGCTATGATATAGTTAGGGTCTATTTAAGAGGCGTTAAGTTAGTTATTTCGTGGCCACAAAATACAAGTCGTTCCCACAATTTAGTTATTTCGTTTATTTAAATTGAGGGAACAACTTGTATCTCGTGGCCATGCGAAAGCTTAATCGTGGGAATGACTTGTAACTCGTGGCCACGAAATAGCTAAATCGTGGGAATGACTTGTATGTCGTGGCCACAAAATAGCTACGTTATGGGAACGACTTGTATTTTGTGGCCACAAAATAACCAACTTGTAGGAACGAGATAATTAAATCGAGGGAACAAATTATATCTTGTGGCAACGTCTTTTATTTTTTTCGTGTCAGTGCACTTCCCGGGCTCCGTAGAAAGGTGAAGTTACAGACAAATCTTTTCTACACATTTGCGGATCGCTGCACGCATTTGCAGATCTGCCACGGCAGATCTGTAAGTGTACATAAATCTGTAAATGTGGAAACAGATCTGTAAATGCGTACATAGATCTGTAAATGTCTGTCATCAGTTACAACTCCGGTAGGAGCTCTTGATTGGCTGTCTTTTTACATGTGATCTTAAGCCGATTCTTGCCATGGCCTTATTCTAATTACAGTTATCAAATTATAGGTCTGCTGTTTGCGAATATTCGGAATATTGTCTTAATTGGTTTAATGTTGGAATAATGCTGTCCATGTGAACATACTGATTGAGTGTAAATGATCGAATCATGTAAGTTGGGAAACGTTGGTACACTGTCTGAGATTTTTTCGTCTGAATTTCAAGCACCTTTGAATCAAGGCTATGATTTGTCTAAAGGATTCTCCATCTCTGAACAGTACCTGCCCCTTACTCTTCAGATACAAATCACTTCTGCACCACATTCACACAGATAAATGGTGCAAAAGTGAGAGAACACGGAATTTGTATTTGAGGATTGCGGCAGCAGATTCAAGCAGTCATAGCTATCAAGGAGTGTTTTGCCAAAGAATTTGAGCAGGTGTAACTATGCATCTTTACAAATTATACTCTTTAATACAGGTGTACAAAACAGTTTTGTTGCAAAACCTGTTGCAAAACGTGTGAGGTGCTTAATATGACACTCGTAGATTAGGATTTGAGCATGTGCAGTAAGGATTTGAGAAGGAGTAAATTGTGCGTTATATCTATGGGGCAGAAAAAAGTTTGAAACCTTTTCTTTGTGACTTCAGATTCACTGATGTGCTTGTACAACTATATTTTCACAACTACAAACTCCACTTTCACAGGTTCTCTGTAGTTTTGCATCATATTTTCTGCAATAACTATGGCAAAACGTGAGTTTTAAAATTTGTGATTTGTACAGTCGGATTTTTGCACCTGCAATAAGAATCTGAGAGGGTCTAAGTGATGAGCTGTGTTTGCGGGGAGAAACAATTTTCTACAAGTTTGAAACTTTTTCACTGTGAATTCAGATTTACTGAAACACGTTCCTGGGTCTGGAAGCAGAACATCTTTGACCCCTGTGATTTCCGGTGCCGGTGTCTGAAGTCCACCACTGGGCCACCAGCCGGCACCCATTGAGGGGGCGGTACTGCCACAACCCTCTTGTGAATGCCTCTTGTGTCTCCTCCCATCCAGCAACTTGTTCATTACACGTTTTGTCTCTTTTGATTGATTCAGGTCTTGCATGCCCTCCTTTACCAGCTATGTCATGTTTACCCCTCTTCACGCGTGTGCGGACGCATTCATTCCCCCGACTTTGAGTTTGCAAGTTGGTGGATTGTAACTTGCTATATGCCATTTAGCAACCAGTCAGTGTTTGCATGAGATAGGTATAAGAAAAAAATTCAGATCCAGGGGATTGCAGTGCAGTTGATACCATTGGAAAGAACTTGAAAAGACCTTTAAAATGGTCTTTGAATTTTTAAAATAGGACAAATATCAAGGGTGCTATGGCATTTTGAAATCACAATTTAGGGTAGTTTTTGTCAATTGTTTTACCATAAAGGTCCCATATTATGCTATATTTAGTCCTTTAAAATATGTCCAATGGGTCTTTAAAATAATGCTAAGAATTCAGTTCCAAAAAAAAACCACACACATCCGCGCCTAGTGAGACCACTTCTCTCACCCCGTCTGTGCCGGCCTGAAACACGAGCTGGTTTAAGTGGGCGGGGAGGCAATGCTAATGAGGTGCTGCACTGATTGGCTGCCTGGCCGCTTCGATTCCAGGTTCCACCCCGAACGGGAAGGGGAAGCAATTGAAGTATTGCAGCAATGTCTACAGCCAGATGTCAATGAGTGGCAAGTTGAAATTTTAATGTTTTGCTCGTACTGTCTCGCCTTGCATGCATGTAATTGTAGCTGTACTGTTTTATAGGCATGTTATATACCCACTTAGCCATCCAGAGGAAACTTTGCTAAAAGCTCCGGTTTATCATTTCCACCAAAACCAAGCTACAAAATGAGTTTGTAGCAAAAACACACAAACGCTGTAAGCGTTGCTTATGTGGAGCAAGCAAATCGATAACTTCTACAGAAAAAAAATCTGTATCCGATCACCACTTTTTTTTCGGCTTTTATTAGCCAGAACAATGTTCAAAGGTGGATGAAATTTCGCCACGGCAATGCGGAGAAATCGTTTGTTATACCAGACACGTTATAATGCGTTTTGCGATTGCTTTCACCGCAGTAGGATCAGAGAGCTAGCCCACACCACGGCAAAGTACCCGGCTGACATCGATCATGGATAAGTAAAACGATCGTTTCACAGCAGCAGTGAACAAACCTAAACACATACCCTAAGCTCCGCAAAGCCTACGTCTGTACATCTAACTGCAGCCTTATCAGCCCAGCTGTGCAGACATGAACAACACCTCTCCGGTTAGCTTCAACTGTAGCGGCTACGGTCAGGTAAGGTTATGATGAAACTACCACCTTGATGCTAACCAAAGTAACACAAGCATACCGGAACGCAAACTAACATGCAATATTAACCGCGCGGTCATAACAATGACAGAGACAAACGTTACCCTGCAACACAGGTTTTACAGACAATAAGTTCCGTTACCGCGAACAGTTGTACCAAGCATCCAAATTACAAACAAGTATAAAAAGTTAGCTTCAAATTAGGTTTATGTTCACACACCTGTTGAATGTCTCCTTGATATTATTGACTCTTGCATATTTAGCAAGGACACGAACATTAGCAACAGTCACTTAGCTACGTTAGCCACAGTGCTACAGCCACATTCAACAGGCTATCACGTTAGGTAGGCTTATGCAGTGAAGCAACACAAAATGGTAAAACTTACTGCTTCCGTGTCTGTGATTCACGGACAGTTGGTACCGATCCAGTCTTTATCTTCAGATATTTTACAAAGCCCGCATTTGAGGCCAGTTGTTAGTGCTAACTATCGTTAGCGGTCCTGCTAGCCACCTGTAACACGTTAGCTTCACTTACATCATTTGCTGTTATATTGTTACTTACAGCTTGTGGCTCAGAGCGCTTGATCGATGCAACTGCTCCAGATTTGAGAAGCAGCTGAGACGCATACCCAGCATCAAATTATCCTTTATTGAAAAAGCTGTCTTCGGTGAAATGCCGAGCACAAACAGCTAACGTTCCCTTTGAGTGTGGCTGTTTGCCGCCAGCAAACAAAAAAGCTACCCACTGATTTCTGGTGGCATCTTCTTTTGGAAGAGAAAATAGTTGTTTTTTTTTTTGGATCCAAAAAAAAAAAAAAAAACACGTACGAAAAGCTTTGGAAGACATACTGATAAATCTACACGTTAAATGATTTGGGCTCGTTTGTGTCAGATAGAATAAATTCCAGGGTGGGCAGGTCCAGCGCCGTGATTGGCTCTGGCCAGGTCTGTCTTGATTAGATGCGACAACTTGACGTTAGGTTTTGCCCAGATCTCGTGAAGATCTCGGGACGAGCTGCTCAGAGAGGAAATCATGATCAGGAAATCACGTTCTTGGATTACGGCAAAACCCCTGTATCTGTACCCCTGTATGTTTAGGAACTTTGCAGAGGTTGAGTATGGACATCCAACCTTATCACATTACTTGTATGTATTAAAAAAAGGATCAGCATAATAGGGGACCTTTAAAACAGTAAGAACTCTTGTGACCATTTAAAAATAAGTGTTTCATTTGATCGTACAAAAAAATCACCAATTAGCTATTTAACAGATTAATTACTAATCAACTGACAATCCAGTCATGTTCAGAAAACTGTGCATAATTTTTTGTCGATAAAACCGACATGTTGCCACTTGGACACCAGATCCTGCTGGAGCTACAACTCCATGGTTGAGCGTAGGATCCTCCTAAAAATCTGCACAAATGTAGGAAAGAACATACACTAAAAGTCTATATGAGTTTAAAAAGAACATGAAAGTGTTGAAGACCATCTCTATCTTTAAGAAGATACTAAGGGACAAATTGCTAAGATCGTATATCTAACTATCATGAAGTACCTATATCCATCTGCTCTGGGAAAGATGTGGTGTTATATTCTATATGTGTGTATGTGTCTTGTTGTTATTAATGTTCATATGTTTTCAGGCTCCCTCCTAAAAGCTTTTGATAGCTTCCCTGGGAGACCTGATTCACATGACCCCCACTTCAGTTATGCACTATAGATAATGTGTATGTGTGTGTGAATAAATAAATAAAATAAATAAATTCTGGTTTTTATAAATTATTTTTTTTTATTATTTTTTATTAGACCTTTATTTAACCAGGTGAGCTTATTGAGATAAAAAATCTCTTTTACAAAAGCGACCTGGCCAAGAGGCAGCACATTTACACAATTACAATCATTCATACAGTATCATACAAACAAGAAGTAAAATCAAATCAAATTTAAAAGCAGTGACAAACCCCAATGCTTTCAAGTTCCTTATCCTTGAGAATTTTAACAAAGCTGTCAAACGGGATCAGTTCAGGCAATTTCAAGGCAGTCTGCAAGGAATTCCATGAAAAGGAGCAGCATAGCGAAATGCCCTTTTTCCCCATTTCCGTGAACACTCGGGGACAGTGAGTGTAAAGAAGTCTGACGATCTTAAGCTATAGTGGCCTTGGTTCCTAATTAAATAATTGCCTAGATAGGACGGGACCACACCAAGGAGAGCTTGTAAATGAAAGTCATCCAATGTGTGTATCTCCTGTAAGACAAGGATGACCATTCTGATTTTTGGTACAAAGTGCAATGATGGGTCAGATTAGTACAACCAGTGACAAACCACAATGCACAGAGCATGTTCCTCTGCCCACTTTATTAGGAACAAGCTCCCAAGCCTTCAACAGTTAGCAGGATTAGGACTGCATTCCTGCTGAACTCCTCTGTCCAGCCATCTGACAGTTCAGCTCTGGTGAAGTGTGCACTCCATCTTGCAGCTGTCCCGGAAGGCTACTGGCCGGGCACAGGATACACTTGCACTACCTCACCATCTAAATTCGAACTGAACTGTGCCATTCTGCTCCGGGCACCACCGATCTACCTTACCATATTACCATCAATAAACCTCACTATTTGATTGCACTGCTCAGCCTCTGCATTTCATTCCTAGTCTGGATCATAGAACCTTTACCTCTGCTTTGCATAGCCAGTCAGTTCCAAATTTCTTTGACCAATTTCTGATGACTAAAATACACAGAAGGTAAAGCCAGCCACTACAATTTCTTACAGCACAAATATATTTTAAATGGTAACAGCTCATCAGTTACTTGCTTGTTTTCATTTAAAAATGTAATATAGAAAACAACTGCAGCATATTTAAAATATATCAACTATGCCACCAAAAGCGCTACATGCAGAGTACTTACTCACCAGAATTCACCCCTGTTGTAAGGACAAAAGTTTCCAAAGGCAGAGCCATGAGTGTCAATCTTTCAAAACATTTACCTGTGAAAAGAAACCAGTTATTTGAGCTGGGGCATCCAGAGCTTCAGATGCTATTGTTTTGTTTTAAACTCATAAGAATACTCTGCCACAATTACCAACATATGGACAAAAGCTACATTACAGGGCTGTCTCCGGTAAAAAGTGTACCATTTTACACTGCCCGTCCATAAAAAAGTTGTATACTACAATATTTTGCTGGGTCACCTTTAGCTTTGATCATGGCGCACATCTGTCGTGGTATTGCTTCGACAATCTTATACGAAGCCACAACATTTGTTTCCGGCCAGATCTGCATTCATTTTTGGCCAAGATATTGCATTGAAGATGAACGAGTCAAACCACCCTGTTAAGCCTTCTCCGCAACATCCCAAAGACTTTGAATTTGTTAAGACCCAGACTCCGAGGTGGCCAATTAATGTGTGAAAATGATTCCTCACGCTAGATGAACCACTCTTTAACAATTTGGCCCCAATGAGACTTGGCATTGTCATCCTGGAGTATACCTGTGCCATCAAGGATTAAAAAGTCCACTGATGGGTTACTGGTCATTCAGTATATTCAGGTAGTGTGCTAAATTCATTTTATTGCCACAGAACAGTGCTGGGCCTAGACGTGACAAATAGAAGCGATCTGATATACAACCCCGATTCCAAAATAGTTGGGACAAAGTGTAAACTGTGAACAAAATCAAAACACGACTTTCAAATCGCACCAGCCAGTATTTTATTCACAAGAGAACAGAGATAACATAGCAAATGTTGAAACTGAGAAATTTTACAATTTTATACATGAGTTCATTTCAAATTTGATGGCTGCTACAGGTCTCAAAAAAGTTGGTTCAGGGGCCTGTTTACCATGATGTAGCATCCCCTCTTCTTTTTAACACAGAGTGGAGGCGTCTGGGCATTGAGGAGCCAAGTTTCTTGAGTTTAGCCATTGGAATTTGATCCCACTCTTGTTTAATACAGGCTTCCACCTGCTGGAGAGTTTTGGATCTCCTTTGACGGGCTTTTCGTTTAATTATGCGCCAAATGTTCTCAATCGGTGAAAGATCAGGACTGCAGGCAGGCCAGTTCAGCAGACGGACTCTTTTACAACGAAGCCATGCTGTTGTAATAGCTGCAGTATCTGGTTTTGCATTGTCCTGCTGAAATACACAAGGCCTTCCCTGGAATAGATGTCGTCTGGAGGGGAGCATATGTTGCTCTAAAACCTTTATATACCTTTCAGCACTCATGATGCTTTTTAAAACATGCAAGTGTCCCACACCATATGCACTACTGCATTCCCATACCATCAGAGATGCTGGCTTTTGAACTGAATGCTGTTAACAGGAGGGGTGGTCTTTCTCCTCTTTATCCCGAAGTGTCTTGACTACTTTACAACAGGTGCAGATACCATTTTCCTGTCCAGCTTCCACACTACATGAATAGGAAATGCTTGTGCGCCAAATTAAGCGCCCATGGGCGTGTTGGTCTTAAAATGAGGTGTGGTCAGGCGCTCTGCTGGAGTGTTGCGATCTTGAGGTAGCAAGAAGCTCTTACCTGACTGACCAACAAAAACCTGGTCTGAAGTCAACAGTCATTTTTTTAACTGCTAATTTTAGGGAATATTATTAAGCTACCATTATGTGCCATTATGGGTGAGTGCACAATGTGCATACCCACGGCTTGTTACTCACACAGGGACAAGCAGCAGCACGCAGACATGCAAATGATTAAAAATAGAAAGATTACAATGTGAAAAATTGTTATTGTGAAAATCAAGGTGTTTAAAAAATAGAAACACTGCCATTCTTGCAGTCTTCTAGGTGATCCCCCCGGGAGGGATAGCTGTTATGAGACCATGGCATACCTGCCTAAATCCATAGATACAGTGCCGTGAAAAAGTATTTACCCCCTTCCTGATTTCTTTTTTTTTTTTTTGCATATTTGTCACAATTAAATGTTTCAGATCATCACACAAATTTTAGTATTTGACAAAGATAACCTGAGTAAATACAAAATGCAATTTTTAAATGATGATTTCATTTATTGAGGGAAAAAGCTATCCAAACCTACTTGGCCCAGAGTGAAAAAGTACTTGCCCCCTAAACCTAATAACTGATTGTGCCACCCTCGGCGACAACAACTGCAATCAAACATTTGCGATAACTGGCAATGAGTCTTTCACATCCCTGTGGAAGAATTCTGGCCCACTCTTCTCTGCAGAATTGTTTTAATTCAGCCACATTAGAGGGTTTTCGAGCATGAACGGCCTGTTAAAGGTCATGCCACAGTATCTCAATCAGATTCAAGTCTGGATTTGACTAGGCCAACCCAAAACCTTCATTTTTTTTTTTAGCCATTCAGAGGTGGACTTTCTGGTGTGTTTCCGATCATTGTCCTGCTGCATAGCCCAACTGTCCTTGATCTTGGGGTCACAAACTGATGGTTGGACACTCTCCTTCAGGATTTTCTGGTGGAGAGCATAATTCATGGTTCCATCAATTACGGCAAGTCCTGAAGCAGTAAAGCAGCCCTAAACCATCACACTACCACCACCATGTTTGACTTTTGGTATGATGTTCTTTTTATGAAATGCTGTGTTCGTTTTACGCCAGATATAACGGGACACACACCTTCCAAAAAATTAAACTTTTGTCTCATCAGTCCACAGAATATTTTCCCAAAGGTCTTGGGGATCATCAAGATATATTTTGGCAAATGTGAGATGAGCCTTTGTGTTCTTTTTGGTCAGCAGCGGTTTTCGCCTTGGAATTCTCCCATGGATGCCATTTTTGCCCAGTATCTTTCTTACTGTTGAATCATGAACCCTGACTTTAACTGAGGCAAGTAACGCCTGCAGTTCTTTAGATGTTGTTCTGGGTTTTTTTGTGACCTCCGTGGATGAGTCGTCAATGCGCTCTTGGAGTAAGTTTGGTAGGCCAGCCACTTCTGGGAAGGTTCACCACTGTTCCAAGTTATCTCTTTTTGTGGATAATGGCTCTCACTGTGATTCACTGGAGTCCCAAAGCCTTAGAAATGGCTTTGTAACCCTTTCCAGACTGATAGATATCAATTACTTTGTTTCTCATCCGTTCTTGAATTTCTTTAGTTCGCGGCATGATGTGTTGGTTTTTGAAATCTTTTAGCCCACTTCACTTTATCAGACAGGTTCTTTTTAAGTGATTTCTTGATTCAACAGGTCTGGCAGAAATTAGGCCTGGTGTGGCTAGTGAAATTGAACTAAAAAATGTGGTTAATCAGTTATTTCATAATTTAACAAGCAGGGGCAATTACTTTTTCACATAGGGCCAGGTAGGTTTGGATAGCTATTTCTCCTTAATAAATGAAATCATCATTTAAAAACTGCATTTTATATTTACTCAGGTTATCTTTGTTTAATATTAAAATTTGTTTGATGATCTGAAACATTTAAGTGTGACAAATATGCAAAAAAAAATAAGAGATCAGGAAGGGGGCAAATACTTTTTCACGGTACTGTATATAAAACACTAGATGGGTGATTCCATGTAAAATCACCCAAAAATAATGGGATTCTACAGGGCGATTCCGTGGTGTTGTACGGGACATTCAGAGAACATTTTTGACTTTGCAGTCTAAAGGCTAATACAGACAATGACAATACTATGTTCAAACAATTACTCCATCATGTATCTATATATGAAAAACATATGACATGTCTGGCAAAAGATGGTGGCTATTCATTTACATATAACTGAAGTGTTGTACGGGACGCAGAAAAATGACAAAAATTCAAACACCAAATTCATTCACAAAACTCTGTGAATTTTATTATGACACACTTAGAACTGCCCTAATGTAGCAGACAAGAACATCAACTTTAAATAATGTTATGTCACATCCCAGCAAAACCTCAGGCATTTTGACAGTGGTTGATTTTTTTTCAAGGTTGTCATGGGTGTTGTACGGGACACCACAAGTGTTGTACGAGACCTGTCTGAATCCAGTGTTCTCTTTGAGTCCTCACAGATACATAGTGCATGGAATATTGACTCTCATGTGAGTATTGATTAGAAAAAAGCTTAAAACAAACTTTTACATGAAAAATTTTCGCAGGAAATCCCCATACTACGTGAGGTGTTGTACGGGACATGACAGTGTTGTACGGGACATTCATAACCAGATTACAGTTATCTTGCATGATTGCTTAAAATTTTTTACTAACACACCCAGATTCTGAGTCAGACGGCTCAAATATATAAGGCTGGACTGAGCCTTGCGCCATTGCTGTGACAAACGCTCACGGAGCCAGTGAGATGTCATTCAAATCGAGGGAGTGGGCAGTCAAACCGCGATGCGCCACGCCAGCACTGTCTTGAGAAATGGACTGAACAGCAAAATGAGCCGTTTTTGAACTAGGTTTTCTAATAGTTATGAATGTTAATTTTCACTGTTTGTAGATGCTTTATGAGACACTCGAATTTGATATTATACGCAAATTTTCACTATGTCAAGACAAGTTTCCAAAGGCTTTAAGTTATCGTGTAAACAAATTTTGTGGAACCACTCACTCACTGACTGCATGACAATTACTGTGGACTAGCCTTGCTAGCGCAGGGAATAATAGATCGAGTTAATGGACATTGCAAATTTAAATGGTTTTAAAAGATATATTCTAAAATATATACTGTAGTCATCCCTGGTGACGCGCACACACACTTATTAATTTTAATAATTAACACACGCGCACAGCAGTGATCAGATTAAGGGGGAAAAATTGATTAGCATTTTTTGCGAATCGTTATATCAATTGATTAGTAATTGTTTAGCACATCTGAAAAATGATTAACAAAAATTAGTAAACAGTATATCAGATTTTAGATAACAAAAGGACTTTTTATTCTTTCCTAATGACAAATTACAATTACAACAGAAATACAACGCCACTCCGAAAGCAAAACAAATTTCCAAAAGGCATCAATTTTACCCTGAACAATCATAATTTAATACAGCACACTTCTGTTTCCCAAAAAAATTTTTTGTAAATTACTTGTTACCTGCAGTACAGCTGTCTTATCTTCACCTTACTGTAGCATAATGTTGTTTAACACCTGATCAGAGATGTGAAAGGATCCATACCCATTAAAATCCAGTCACAAAAGGCACTCTCCAACTCAGTCACATTTTGACATCACAACATCATGTATTTAAATGATCAGAGATTATTGTGCATGTTTCGGGAGAGGCCGGCGAACTTGCGATTCCCGAAACCACATAACAATGGGACAAATTTTTCTGACTTTCATCGGCTTACCATGATGTTTGGGTGGCTGGAGGACCATTTGGGTGTGTAAAAACGTAAAGCGTACATCCTGTCAAGGCGATTCAGAGTTAAAGCCGAAAGCGGAGGTCTGATCGGGAATTCTTTCCTTTTGGGCAAAAACCAAATCACAAATAGCAATGATAACAAAGATTCTCCTTAACAAGTGTAAACTAGATTGGAAAATGGCTAGCTTTATAATCTGAAGAGTAACGTAATACGCGATAGCATGCATAACAAGATAATGCAGCTAAAACTAGCCATGATATACAGTAACACGTCTCAAGTCCGAACTGTCCGTTTGTTCTTGAGGTAAAATAAGATAGTAATCAATGTTGAAAGAGATCGTCTGCATGCGATAGCGTTGAAAGTGACAAATCAAAGCTATAAAAACTTCTCCAATAGGCATCATAAGTACCGTAGATTCACTAATCAGCTAGCTGTACTTAAGCGATTGCTTTTGAACTCACCAGCAAACTAGCGAATGTCCCAAAAATGTTGAAGTTTAATTGGGTTGCACAAAACTTCCGCGAAACCTCAGATAAGTTCATGCCTATGACAGCTGGCAAAGTTTGTAGAGTTGGTGCAAGAAACAAATCATATTGCCTTGATATGATGATCATTTACAAAGATTTTCTTTAGTTAACGATAGTAGGCTGACTAGCCAACTAGGTGGATATATCCAAAGAGCAACGTATGCGAAGGCTCCGGAAGGCTCACATAGCTGAGTCTTGCCGTCACGGCCAAAGATGAGAGCGTATGACTGTACCAGAAAGCCTACCGAGTCCCAAGTGCATGCATGCGCTCCCAAGAAGATGATTGGGTGGTAAGCAAATGAGGAACATCATTTTCCAGCCAATCAAAGTTGTGAAAACTTCTCCTATTGATATGTGGCTCGGGAATTCAGAAGTTCACAGGCCAGTGAGTCGGGATCCATGAAATATTATTAAGATTTTTTGAATCGCATTTTTTTGCGAAGGGATTGTGATGATGATTAGCATTTCGTCAAAACTGCTGATCCGCATTTTGCGACGCGAATCCGCCTTATCTGATCACTGCACACACACATTTTTCATGCTTCTCGGTTCAGTCCCTTTCAAGAAGGTTATTCTTTTCTGATTCAAAATATTTAATATTTACTTCAGAGGTGTTGCCAAGATGCCAAGCTTGGGTGGGCATTTGTCCTCTTTGGGGGGGCAAAAAAAGAACCTCTAAATCAGCGTAAAATATAACATGCACAACATCTTGAAACTTTATATATATACTCAGAGGCAATGAAAATGCAACACCAGTTTGGATTTAAATAATTTTGTGACTCAAATTTATTTTCTTATTTTAACAATTCAAATATGTTGGGTGGGTTGACTTTGATGGATTAAATGTGTTAATGGGCCGATTTGGACCATAATAAACAAATGCATTAAACATAACGAGCACAAGTTGTAAATGAAAAATCACAACAAGACTGAACGGAACACACATTTAAGAATGAACTCAAAAGAACAGTCAGTATCGGGTGTGAGCCCCACGAACATCCACACGGGCAGTACAACGTCTCCTCATGGACCCGACTAAGCGTCTTAGGTTGTCTTGGGGAAGTTGTCGCCACTCTGCCTGTAGTGCATTCTGGAGTTGCTGCCTGGTTTGAGGTCTGGGTACTCTTGATGAAAGAGCTCGTCCCAGCTGGACGTACTACACCCAAAACGGTGAGCCACTTGCCGGGCACTTACTCCCGCCTCTAGCATACCCAGGGCCCTGTTCCATTGTTCAGTCGACAGACGTGGCATTATGACACTTAAATATGTTTTTTGTGTGGCTTTTATCATGCCTTTATATAGGGAAGACAACCCCTCCTTCATTTCAACCACCGTACTTGCACAACTCCTAATCCCACATGTTGTACTCAATATGGATTGATGAGAGTCCAACTCACACTGCTGAGTTACATGATGATCATTCATGTGCAACGAGGTACACTTTGTGACCCCAATGGTCACTTAAGAACTCAAACTGGACTACTCAGGTCCTGAGCAAAAATAAACCAAAATTTAGAGTGTTGCGTTTTCATTGCCATATACATATAAATATAAATGAAAGGGCTGTCAAAACACAAGTCTGTTTTAACGCCACAAATTTTTTTAACGCATAACGCAAGTTCTGTAGATTGATATTCTGACCAACCCGTAAGGAAGCAGTTAGAATTGCCGAAAGCAAAGCAGCAATAATGGAAAAAGACACTACTGGAGCCCTGCAGGTATCGACACAGTACTCTAATTTATGTTTCTTAATCTAAGAAGTTATTGTCAAAAGTGAGCGTGTGCGCGTGTCTGAGTGAGTGTGTAAGTATAGGGGTTTCCTCCGTCCTGTCAAGCCTGTCAAGTTTATGACTTGTTATTTTTGTTGGGCATCATTAACTTGCATGCGTTTGTGTGCGCGTATGTATCTCTTTTGGCCGCCTTGTAAAGTGACCCAGCTCTGATTTTTCGCTCACCTGTGGCACAGATTAGTTCTGTAGAATGGACGTGTCAACGGGGAAAAAAGCGCATGAAATCGTATATTTGCAGGTCCGTTTCAGGCTTCAATCATAAGGAAATAAATCGGATATGAATCTGATGCGTGCCTTGCATGCGCCCAGGCAGAAATAAGGACTATCCTTTTTCTTCTCCGCCTTAAAATGTGACCGTTATTTTGTGTACCTCAAAAGATGGGTCGGAAAGCAACAGCAAGTTTATTATTTCGGTCTCATTTGCGTTCAATGCAAATAGTGCTGACTGGTTGTTTTTCTTCCGTTTTGGTAACCAAACCCTTATGTTCGCATGCAGGTTGTTTCAGTTGTTAAGCAGGTGTAAACACAGGTATTGGATATGGATCACTTTTAAAAGTAGATGTAAACAGGCAGTCATAAAAAAGGGATATAGGCAGAAAATCAGATCTGGACATCAAGACCTGCGATGTAAATGTACCCTCTGAGAGGGAGATGAGGGAGGGCAAGATGGAAAGAGGGCTGGGACTATGTGTGTGTGTGTGTGTGAGAGAGAAAGAAAGGGAGATAAACACTCTTGAGCCCTTGTGAGTAAATGTAACAAGTGCCTAACTGAAGTGCTTTTCTGCATTATTGCAAATAACTGAACTCCTTGCTCAGTGGTCCTGCCGGCATTGTGCCATCTTTCACGAGTGATGGAGATCTGTGAGGTTGACCCAGCTTACCTGACACGATTTTAGGAGACCTTCACAACAGATATAGAGAAAGGAAAAAACCAACATCACATGGCTGAGGATTGCAATAGCGATTGATCCTCGGTTCAAGCGTCTCGAGTGTCTGTGCAAACCTGATCAATCTGAGGTGTGGCGTTCCATCAGTGACCTGCTCAGGGACTCACTCAGGAAGGACAGACCTGCACAGCCAGAACAACCAGCAACATCTGAGCCACCTAAGAAAAGATTAGGCCTCATGGTTGCCCAAGAGTCTGACTCTGATAAAGCCGAGGACTCCCCTGAGAAATGTTGGGAGCGTTACAGGGCAGAGCCTGCTATTGACATCACGGACTGTCCCCTGGAGTGGTGGTCCAAGCATGAGGGAGCGCACAGTGAGCTAGCCAGGCTTGCACGCAAGTACTTTGCAACACCAGCCACTTCAGTACCATGTGAGAGGTTACACACTTTTTTTTCTGTTTGCACAATGTTTGCATTGTTGTGATGCATTGAGGACCATCATTTTGTTTTAATGTAGAAAAAAACATTGGATGTTGTAGAGAGCATCAATAAGTGTAAAGTTGCACTACATTGTTTGCACTTTTGTGACAAAATAAAAAAAAATGTATAAAACATAAAAACAAGCCTATTTGTCCAATCCTACATTAATAAGAGTATTTAACATTTGAAAATGAATAAAATATCCCTTTAAGGTACATTTAGAACAGAAAGAAAAGTGCGATTAATTTACGATTAACTTTGGACAATCGTGCGATTAATCGCGATTAAAAATTTTAATCGATTGACAGCCCTAATATATATATATGTACAGCGCCCTCCATAATTATTGGCACCCCTGGTTAAGATGTGTTCTTTAGCTTCTAATAAATTTAGTTTTTTTCAAAATAATATAGGACCACCATGAAAAAAAGAGGAAAATCCAACCTTTAATTCAAGTGCATTTATTCAGTGGGAAAAAAATCCCACATTAAGAAATAATTCTTTTACATCATATCATGTGTGCCACAATTATTAGCACCCCTTATATTAATACTTTGTACAACCCCCTTTTACCAACAAAACAGCACCTAATCTTCTCCTATAATGTTTCACAAGATGGGAGAATACAGAAAGAGGGATCTTCGACCATTCCTCTTTGCACAATCTCTCTAAATCATCCAGCGACCTGGGTCCTCTCCTCTTCAGCTCACTCCACAGGTTTTCAATGGGGTTGAGGTCTGGGGACTGAGATGGCCATGGGAGGAGCTTGATTCTGTGTCTGGTGAACCATTTCTGTGTAGATTTGGCCACATGTTTAGGGTCATTATCTTGCTGAAAGACCCAGTGACGACCCATCTTCAGCTTTTCGGGCAGAGGCCACCAGATTTTGATTTAAAATGTCCTGGTATTTCAAAGCGCCTATGATGCCATGCACCCTAACAAGGTTCCCAGGGCCTCTGGAAGAGAAACAGGCCCACAGCATCACCGATCCTCCCCATACTTCACAGTGGGCATGAGGTGCTTTTTCTGCATACTCATCTTTTGTGTTCCGCCAGACCCACTTAGAGTGTTTGTTGCCAAAAAGCTCTATCTTGGTCTCATCTGACCAAAGCACACGGTCCCAGTTGAAGTCCCAGTACCGCTTAGCTTAACTCCAGACGCTTATGCTTTATGATTGTGAGGAGAAAAGGTTTTTTCCGTGAATGCCTCCCAAACAGCTTGTTGGAATGTAGATAGCGCCTGATGGTTGTTTTGGAGACTTTGTGAACCCAAGATGCTACCATTTGTTGCAATTCTTTAACAGTGAGCTTTGGAGAACTTTTTTTTTCTCTTACCATCCTCCTCACTGTGCGTGGTGGCAAAATAACCTTGCGTCCTCGTCCAGGCTTGTTTACCACTGTTCCAGTTGTTTTAAACTTCTTAATGATTCCTCTGACAGTAGATATAGGCAGGTTTCTATTTTCAATATCAAGCTATTTTCTTGTAGCCATTGCCTGACTTGTGAAGGTCGACACACATCTGCCTTACTTGAATGGTGTGTTCCTTTGTCTTTCCCATGTTGAAGAGTGGATAAGAGAAATGGCCTCTGTGTCACATCATATTTATACCCCAGGGAAACAGGAAGTGATGAATTACTAATTAAATGTTCCTAGATACTCTGATCAACTTTGTAAACTACTGTAGAAATGACAGAAATACTTCAATTACATTTATTTCCTAGGAATTTTTAGGGTTGCCAATAATTGTGGAACAGGTGATTTTATGAAAAATAATTATTTCTTAGTCAGGGATTTTTTTTCCCTTAAAATGCACTTGAGTTGAAGGTTACATTTTTCTACAATTTTCAGTGTGAGAGTATGCTTCTGCAATAAAAATTGAATTTATTTTAAGGCTTTTAACACATCTTAACCAGGGGTGCCAATAATTATTGAGGGCGCTGTATGTATCTATCTATCAGTGGTGGCTGGTGAACTGGCGATAGGGGAGGCTCAAACCCATCCCTTGAAAATAATGATTGGTCATGACCCGTTTTCAATCATTTATTTAAATTACCATTACAAAAGCTCAGAAAACTCTCAACATTACCAGGTGTGGTCAGTTTTCATTAATAACGCACACCTGTCAACTCTCATGCATTCCTTGTGAGTTTTAGTGGTATATTTACGTTCCTCTGCTGTAGTCAGCAATTATTCAATCAACGCATGTGTAAGAAATTCTCGCACGGAATTGAAGTCCTTGTGCATGGAGGTTTATCAGTTTCTACCTGTGTTATGACTCCGGACTTCTCACGCTTTTCTTTACTCAGGGGTTGGAAGCAATGCATGTATTTCATGATCGTTTAAACTGTTTAAATGAAATAAGATCATTGGAAGCAATGAAATTACATAAAGACGTTTCAAATGATCTTATTTCATTTAAACCACCTAATTCCTGTTCTAACGATGCGCGTCGCCCGATTGGCTGGCTGAATGCGTTCAGGCTCCACTTGTTCCGTTGTTGGTTGTAACAATAACTCAAAAAACACAAAACGTTTGTATGGAAACAGAGTGCCTTATTTACAAGGTGATTAGGAAAGATTGCCCTTGCCCAGCACCTTACAGTCTACACTCGATGCCAGCGAGTAGGCGCTTGGAGTGGCTAGCCACGCTAAGATTGAAGTATTCACCCAAGAGGACATACGTATGCTCACACCATTTCGTAAAAAAGCGCCCGACGGATGAATGGGATGATCATCCCGATCCCACTGTATTATACATTATGCAGTCCCCTGATATCGTCCCATGAATAACAGAAGGTCGCAAGTGACATTCCTGATGAAAGCGGTTTTTCTGCACCACAAAGTACTACAGCCGCTGGAGTACTTCGTGGTGCAGAAAAACAGGTTTCATCAGGAATGTCACTAGTGACCTTTTGTTATTCATGAGACGATATGTCAATTCAAAGATCCATTCAACAAGTATCCTTTTTTCGAACAAAAAGCAGTATTGTCAGCCAGTGGTCAGTTTAGTTTTCCGGTAAAGTAACCAGCGTTTGCCATGTAATTAGTGGCCATCTACAGTCACACGTGGGATGCATACTGAGACCCACACATTTAGCAGTTATACGAGCTAACGTTAGCACTTTTGAACAAGTTGACATTGAGCAGTGGGGCTTACCAGTAGCACTGATGAATATTGAAAGGTGCATAATCGTAATCCTGGCTTTTGTAAAAACCTCATCTTTAGTCGACTATATTCTTGTGGCAAATATTTGGCTTGTCAGCTATAGCAGTTGGGAAGGATTGGACTGAGATCTTTATTACAGTCCGTGCATTGGTGATTTCCAGCATGCGAAGTGAAGCTAGGGGACTGTACTTCTGTGCTCTGAATAATGATTGTTGCCCACAGCTAATGTGATATCATTCAGTAGTGGAGCGGGTGACGGCTAGGTTTTTACCCCTGTGCAAAACAAAGAAACTGCTCGCCAGACTATTTACTGCATCAAAAGCATTTTGACATGCAGTTTGCTAGCTAATCAGTTCCTGCATATGAATTGCAACTCGCCGTCTTGTCACGCTTTTTTTTTTTTTTTTTTTTGTAACTTGCGGGTTCGATGTGTGGTGGTTGGTTCAGTCTAGACGAGAATAAACAGCAGGATGGAGACAGATATCTTTCTTATGCAGCACTTTACTGTTTTTTCACATTTCAGCCACTCCACAACATTCACTTCCTATCTTCACTTCCTAGTTCTTCATCACGAGTCTGAAGTGACCAATAAGAAGCTAAAAGGACTTTGACTGAAGTAAATGTGTTTTACAATCACAGAGGTAGATTCATCAAATTATATAACCTGTTTTAAACCATGCTGCTGTAAATATTTTAACATGTAAATATGTAAATAATAATTGTAAACATAAATTTGTAAAAAGCAATCATTCTGAACAACGTAAATATATTTTTAACTAGGTAACCAAAATGTATGAAATAACTTCACTTGTAAACCTTACACTTTAGCGATAGGAACGTGTGTAGCCACCCAAATAAATATCACGTCTTCGTCAAGCTAAAGAATCTTAGCTGAATAAAAAATAGGTTAACTAGCCTCTACATTTGAATATACACTGTATGTATGTGTATGTACACATCCCGCTGTACCACAGACGCTAGCCGTAAGCTACTACTCAGTTCAATGAAAACGAATGTAAACAACAGTTTGACAGGAAGAAGGAGACCGGCGAGTCCGTTGAACCACTATGAATCATGGGAGATAGAACGTTCAGGGATTAAGGTGGATATGAGCAGCGTAGACGTGACCTCAGACTGAGTGAAGACGGCAGTCTAAGAGAATGGGAGGGTCCCTAGTAATTCGAGAGTGCCCATTGGTTAGTGTCACATCAGAATAGACTGGCAAATGAATCCACCAATCACACATAGTGACAGATAGACGAAGCATACGTAAAGCTCTCTCTTAAATGACTGTCTACCTCCGGCTGTGAATCACGTGGGATATCGCGTGTTTGCTGTCAAATAGTAAATCACTGATCTATATAGAATAACTGGAAAGCTGATGACATCATAATTTTGAAGTAACCGTGCCGCCATATTGGTGTGCCCAACTATGATCTCTCAGAACATTACGCATATTGAACACGTTGCAGCCAACGATATAATTAATGGAGAAGATATCTTCTCACAGACACGGAAGAGGCGGTATTTTACGTTTCCTCCTCAGTTCGACCTGACTGTATGAAAAGTCTCGAGGACAGCAGGTTTAACTTCAGTAGGCAGCAGTTGCACGTGCCTTTAACATTTTCAATGGACAATATCAGCATTTGACAATATGTACGACTAATGAGTGAGTCCTCGGGATCATTAGAAATCTATACGGATTTTTCCACATCTCGCCTGAGTGGGGCAGTGGTGCAACGAAATTGAAGTCCAAAGTCATTGAGGCTAAAGAAGACAAGATGTCAATCCTGCACGTATTATTATTATTATTCTGTGTGGGGGGATTTACAAACTTCATGAAAAAATAAATTAGCCTTAAGCTCGCATCTTGTCAACCATTGTCTTTATTTTAGAAACACTGGGTGTGAGACTCAATCGCGCATAACGCATATGTAAGTCCCAACGGATGTCTTGTATCGAATTTTCTCTTGCGATGTCTTCACTCAGTAGCTGCCACGAAGCTAGGCTAATTTTCCTACGAAGAGAAAGTGGGTTCGCTGAAGAGAATGCAATGTAGACTTATCAAGGTCGCTAAATCAGCGTTCACATGAGAAGCGAAGTGAGTTGTGCATTATAGAGATGTTTGTAAAACTGCCTGCCATTCATTGTCGAGTGTGAATCACATTATCTATACTGACCAAAAAAAGAAACGCAACTTTTTAGTCAATGTAATAAGGAGTTTATTTTGACACATATAACACATAATTTGGTATCAAAATTTAGGCGACACATTAAACAAAACAAATATCAATAAATCATGTGACAACCAAGCAACATTGTACACCAGTAACGAAAAACAGAAAGACAGTAACAAACACAAATTCACGAAGTCAGTAACGGGTATGTCCTCCGTTTGCCTCACGAACAGCATTACATCTGCTCCTCATTGACGCCATCAGACGTCTGATGGTGGCTTGTGGAATGTTGTTCCACTCCTCAATTAGTGCCTGGCGCAACTGGCGTACTGTTGCGGGCCGTGGTACGCGGGTCCGGATCGCTCGATCCAGAATGTCCCACAAGTGTTCTATCGGCGATAGATCCGGCGAAAACGCTGGCCACGGTAGAACCTGGACACCTTCTGCCTGGAGAAACTCGGTGCACACACGTGCGACATGTGGTCGAGCGTTATCCTGCTGAAGCGTCAGTCTGTGACGTCTTAGGAAGGGCACAGCAATCGGACGAATTTCATCGCGATAACGGATGGCATTGAGGTTTCCTTCCACAAACTGAAGCTCAGTTCGATGTGTAGAGGAGATACCACCCCAGACCATCACGCTCGGACCTCCCCAGCGATCTCGTTCAAGTACGCATGCGTCAGCATAGCGCTGTCCATTTCTGCGCCATACACGTGACCTACCGTCTGTGCCAGACAATGCGAACCGAGATTCATCCGTGAAAAGGACCCCAGACCAGTCGGCAATAGTCCAGCGTCTGTGTATTGTGACCCAGCGACGACGAGCCTCTCTCCTCTGGGCGGTCAGCACCAAACCACGGTACGGCCTACGTGCACGGAGATTGACACTGCGGAGTCTGTTGCGGACCGTCTGATCACTCAGCCGGTTGTTATACAGGCCAGGAGTCTCATCCGCAGTTCTTGTTGCCGATCTGAAGCGGTCACGCAAGTGCAGCGTCCGGATACGACGATCGGTAGCTGGGGTGGTAACACATGGTCTTCCGGATCTGGGACGATCATCAGTCCGCCCGGTGTCATTCAGGCGAGTCTGGAGACGGCTTATTGTCGTTGGGTGGACACCAAATTGCCGGGTGACTTGGTTCACGCCACTTCCGGCCTGCAACATTCCAATTGCTCGTTCTCGTTGAACTGCTGTCAGTCGTGGCATGGCTGCACATTCTGAATTTTAGCAATTTTCGCTGGACTTTTATAGGCCCCGATGAGTACAACAATTACACACCTTAAATGGGAGCGCCACAACATGTTAACAACTCGAACTCGGGACCAGGTGAGATTTGGTTACGCATGATTGCAGTCGCTAATACAAAAGATTTGAATACTACCAGGGCCGTATTCAATTTGTCCTACATACAGTACAAAAACCAGCTGGTAAAATTGAATTTTGAATGGCTAGAATAAATGAGAACTCACATTTCATAACTGCGTTTCTTTTTTTGGTCAGTATATTTAAGTAGCTGTAACGTTACATCCTCATTGATAACCTGGCAAAATTAAATTTGCCCGTCAACAGTAATTTAGTTGTTGCGATTGCGATTTTGGGATGTTCCAGCCATCCACAGCCCAATGGCTTGATCACGTTGGGGTCTGGAAAGGCGAGGCATGGCGCACGTACTGTCTTTGAACAAATGCTCTTGGGTTCTGGCCTTAATAACCTCAAGGATTGTTTTAAGGCATTTGACAGCATTGCAATTGTGATCAGTGAAGCCGGATGAGGTTACATCACTAATTCCTCAAATTCTGCTCCACAGACACAAACAAGGTCATGACCTCACGCACTGTTGTGTCTCCATACTCAAAGACAACTGAACTGCATATCAATTATGTAATCATCTAATTAAAGTTCTCCCAACCCAACTATACTATTTCTGTCTAGTCAGACTTATAAGTTTTTAAAGTATATCAGTACATATAGATCAGTGTAGTAAATCAGTTTTTTATCTTGAGTTTTCATTGGGTGGGCAGAGCTTTTCTCAGGGTGGGCACTGCCCACCCCCTGCCCCCCCACCCCCCCCCCATGGTAATGCCCCTGATTTACTTAATGTTTTATATTAATTTACAGTGCAATATAAAATTATATATTTACCTGATCATAAATCCTCTTCCTGCCATCCAACTTAAACTCTCTAAACAGTCTGACAAAATTATTAGAGAAAACCTAAGTTTGTCCAGCCTGAGCCAGACGGCTAGACAAAAATGTTACATTTTTTTAATGCTCTCCTTACCAAAGCATGACCACTCATTGACCAGAGCTGTTAAAAGTATGAAAATCCTATTCATTAGATATATTTATTACACTGTATAATTGGCTGACCATTACCAGTTTGGCTTACTGATATTCCTATTTTAATTCAAGCCCAACATAATCATGTGGTTCCCCTTACCATGTTTTAACTGTTTTAGGGGCTCTTTGCTTTCAATTTTATGATATAAAAATGACAAAAATGAAAAATCTTAGGTTATTAATAATTTTACCACTTTGCATAATTTTACATTATTATGCCATCTAGTGTCTGGAAACAAAACTAAATCTTCAAAAGCACTCCCTCAGCATTTGTCTAGTGGGTGTTGTACAGGGGATGTCCCGCACAGCACCACTGGTGTTGTATGGGACAGACAAATAATTTAATATTTCTAATGTAATAAATGATACAGGGAACCTTTTGTCATTTATTTAGAGTGAGACAGGGCTGAAGTCAGAGAAACCTAAAAATAGGATTTCTTGCTGGCAGTATACATGCACAAGAAAAACTTTTATTTCTTAAAGTGTTGTACGGGACAGCTCTATAACGTCAGCATTTCGGAGACTTATTCTAGGGGATAACCAGTATTCACAACCATTCTTGACCCTTGCATAGTTAAGTCTATGCTTAGTTTCATGAATCATTCAGTTAAAAGTATCTAAGAACATCTAAAACACTTGAAATACAGGTCTTTAAATCAAGTGTATACCTAACAGGAAATATTGAGGAGTGAATACTTGTATTTTGAAATAGAAATTTGATATGAAACAACAGGATTTCTATAAAAACATTCATTTTTCATGAAAGTAGACATGTTTGACTTGTTAATTAGTAGGTAAATGGCATAATTGGACAAGTTTGAATTTTCTACAATTTTGTCCACATCACCACGGAATCGCCCTGCACCTCACTTGTATTGATTTTCTTCAAATTTGGTATGCAAGTTGGCTATGGTCCCCAAACGCCCAAATCTCAAATTTCAACTCAATCGGACCTTCCAGTGCAAAGTTATGGCCTTTTGTTTTTGTTTTTTTTCGATATTTCGCGAAAAGTGGCCGTGGCCGCCAAAATTCAAATGGCCATATCTCCAAAACTACTTGACCGATTTTGAAACATAAGTTATGGTTGGAAAGGGAATCACACAAGTATTCCAAATCTGCCATTTTTAAACTCATTCTGGTAACTCTGGCTGTGATGAATATTGAACCTATATTTTGACCTCAAAATTGACCTTGAGGGCTGCGTGACCTTGAATTTTTTTTAACACCAAATTGTACCCTGATGAAGTATCTACAACATATCAAAAACTTGGAAACATATTATTTTTTGTTTTTCAGCAATATCCAATTAAATCTGGTATACCCTTGCTGAAATTCAGGTCTGTGTACACAAAATGTACACAAAATGTACTACATACATACTTATCCCTACAGTTGAGTTCTGTTAATTGTAGTCTTGTTCTATGTATGGTCAAGTAATGTTTTTTTTACCCTGATAGCTTGCACACTTTCTAGTAAAAATCAAATTCAAATCCCACTATTGCAGTTGCTCCTGGAAGTGTAGTCCCACTTGGTTCAGTTTATTCAGAATCAATTTGCCAAACTGGGCAGACTTTTGAAATGAGTGAAAAGTCACTGCGGCTGAGAGTATATTGCCTTGATGAGGATGATGTAAGTGATGGGGTGTCAATAACACACACAATATCCACCTCAGGTAGCCTACAAATGTCATTCTGTGATGGCGAGTGTTTTGATTTATTTGTCTCCTAATACAAACAAACTGTAAACAAGATTTATTGAAGGAAGGCACCCTGAATAAAATGAAGATATGCATGTACTTACATTTTTAATGCTCTCAGTTGTTAACAAATACTAAAAATTGAAATTGAGAGTTGAAGTTCCTTTGTCTAACTTCTTAAGCATTCTGTGATGACTAATTATAGGGGACCACCACTTCCTAGTCCAGGGAGTCCCAGTGCATCGCTAATTGCACAAGAATTCTCAGAAAATGGCTGGAAACATGAATTTTAATTTTGAATTACTCTATAACTAAAAATAATATGTTTCTAAGTTTTTGATATGTTGTAGATACTTCATCAGGGTACAATTTGGTGTTACCAAATTGGCGGTGACCAATTCACACACAAATTTTTAGCAAAATTGGAGATGGTGAGGTTTAGCTCATTGGGTGATTTGACATGGAATGACCCAGATGCCGCACGCTGAATAGCAGGATACGTGTATACGGCTGCCATATTGAGGCGGCTTCTGTCAGTGGTTTGCACAAATGTAACCACAGGAATGAAAGTCTGAACTTGATCCAAATTAGTAGGACAACCCTCCAGACTAACTTTTGGACCTAGGAGCGCATGCGCTCCCAACCTGAAAAAGTTGGGCGCGCAGGCCAAAATTTAGGCGCGCAGGCCAAAACCATGGTCACGCAAAGTACCATGATACTTTTCTGAATATTTAAAAGCCCAAATAAAGATACCCGAACAGACTATCAGTTGT
Source organism: Gymnothorax javanicus (assembly GCA_029692085.1). Lineage (NCBI taxonomy): Eukaryota > Metazoa > Chordata > Actinopteri > Anguilliformes > Muraenidae > Gymnothorax > Gymnothorax javanicus. The sequence goes on from CM056194.1 coordinate 178,261,226, forward strand.
TGCTGCATTTATTTAAGAAACATTATCAGAAAGCACTTTGCAAACTGAAAAGTAGATATTGATGTTCACAAGAATGTTTGAAAAATGTATAAATGCAGTTATCATTTTGGAGAGTTATCATACAAGTATAAATGTATGTACAAGTCTCCATTTCCCCAAGGGACAACTTTTCATCAAACCCTCCCCAGTACATAAACTGAATCATTCATAGAAAAATTATGGCCAAATTTAGATGAGCACCCCCCTAAAACCAACATATGGGGATAAATCAATGAATAACTCCCAATTATCACAGCGCCAGTTCTAAAATTTATAACTGTTATTGTTGCTGCCATCCCAAGGAACAATTTGACACCAAACATGGCTCAATTGCTTCGAAAATATGAGACCCAGGAGGAATTGAAGCCGTGAAAAAGCATAATTTGGCTACATTTTTTCATCACAAATTGAAAGTTTAACATTAAAATTAATATAGTTCCCAAAGTGATCCACCCTAAATATTTGGTAAAAAATAGGTGCAGTATGCCAAGTTCATTAGCACAAAGTTTCAAGAAATTCTTCCACCGGTAACAATGTAGTAGGACGGCTAATCATAATAATAATAATAATTATTATTCACCAGTTTTTTTATTTCGCTATGCAGATTTTGCCTATTTCGAAGGGTAACGGAAACGCACACAGAGAGTGAGGAAGATGTCCGACGTTATTAGCCCCCAAAAAAACAGTCTGCTTCGTGACCGTACACTGTTCGTGACACAGACTCATATTTGAGGCATTGCGCTGATAAGCCTATGGTCGTCGCTGGAGTACATTGGACAGGCATCACCAGTTAGTTTTTGAATCAGTTTTGAACATTTGCTGCAATCGACAAAATACTATTCCTCTGACAGCTGGCCAATTATCGGAACCCCAAAGAAAACGGACTATAAATCTATAAGAACCGCAGCTTTTCTCATCTTTATCGTACTCTAATGAAAATAAATAATCTTGCACTCGGACCAACCAGTCACCGATTTCATACGTACTGATAATTAGGGGGTGAATCGCTGCCCAGAATAGGCGCACTGTGCATGAAGTGCGCGACCGATGTGAGGATGTAAGTCGCAAAACGTAAATCTTGGTCGCAAATACGACCATTTTGGTCGCAGTCTGGAGCGCTGTAGGACGCGGCAGCTTTGTGTAGCGTTTGCATGCGTTAGTAAGCGTATGGATCTCTTTCCACAAGTATCTACACAAAATTATCACTGAATTATGGAAGAAAAAAAAATTTAGTTCCTGAATTGAGCACAAATCATGTGAACTGTGCTTCTACGTCTCTGCGTTAGTTACATTGTCATTAATAAGTGCAAGGCCAGTGCAAGTTGTTTGCTAGTCATGTCTGCGGGTCTATAATGTTTTGATAACTGGCTGTAGGTTTTGAAGATTGTACTGAAACGTGTTAGATATTTTCTTACTCCTTTTATTCAAGGAGAAATTGTTACCAGGCTCTATATAAATCGATACAAAATGTGGCTTCAATGCCAATAAGACTCAACGGAAGAAGCCACGAGGTTAAAAGAGGTGCAGGTCTTCACTTATTTCCATCCGTCAAACGGACATTTAGGGTTAGGGTGAATTTTAGGGCTACCGCCAAGGTTAGGGAAATGAGACAAGCCGCGTTACCGTTTACTGGCGATCACATCATGTCATGTCATTTGGCAGATGGAATTAGGTGACAACCGACAGTACACGTGATTTATTATAGGCAGAATTGCCAATATTCTCCTAACTTTCAAATATCTTGGAAAAATCCGTCTATTTATTTCCTCTACTGTGTACACTTCAATTGCTAAAGCATCATCGCAAGCATACCCATGTCCAACGAGAAATACTAGACTTCTGGACTATTGAATTTGTGTTTATATGGGCGTCCAGGCTGACTTGTACTCCGCTAATGTGGTGACCGTACACATGTATACATCACAATAGACCGGGACAGTGCGTGCGGCATTTAGTGTTTTATATATCTATGCCTAAAACAGCATGAATTTCCATTCAATTGAAACTAACAAACGCAAGTTATTTTATTACTTGCATGGTCGCAAAGTTGAAGTGACTACAAAACAAAGAAATATTTGCGGAAATGAGTGTAAATGAGCATGTGCTAATGATAACGGAGATTTTTATAATAATTACACACATTCTTAGTTCCTAGTTAGTCTTATATTAATTTTCATTTCCTTTGTTGCACAGAATTGAAAGAATGTCTAGAACGCTTCAGACATTTGCATAAGCCAGGCGTGGATTGACCCGTTACCCCCAACTATCTGAAAATCAATTTGAACCGAACTGATCCACAAAAACAATACCAGCAATCTGTCCCACTTTCGTTATCAAATACACAACTCCGCATTTCATTTGAAATGTGCTTATAATTTAATGTGGAACTTCATGGGCAAAGCGACGGATTAAATTATGGTCACCGTCTAATTAATCCAAATTTCTTTCATACATCCATACTTAGCCTTCAAAGATGAGATGTCAACTATCACTGTCTCACTGTCAATAAAGCAGAAGCAAGTTCATTTCACTCCAACTAGATTTCAATCAAGGGGTTACAGTAATGTAATCCAAATAAAATTATTTCATTTCTTTCTCCTATGCAGTTACTTTCCTTGCTAATTTTAATTTCTCTCGATCGTCGCACTGTCTGCACATGATTATGTTTTTACCTGCAACCCTGAATTAAAAGTTTCTTTATAAATTCCATTTCCTTGTTTTATGCACACGTTCAGATGCGACCCCGGGATTTACAAAGTATGAAGACTTATTTCATCGGAATATGATGCAAATAATTTTGAACAATATTTGAAAAAATGTTTCTAAATGGCTAATATTTGTAGACATTACAGAGATCAGGTTTCAGTTGTCGTTGGCTCGCGTGTTCTCTTTGCGCATGATTTGACCCATCTTTGTAGAGATGCGTCTTTCTCTCCATTTGGAAAATCCACCCTTACAATAGCAATTCGCCAAGATTCAAGGGTATCTGGCTTTTAAAGGCCTTAGGAGATGACACTCTGATTGGTTTATTTCATCTTACACTCAAAACATGCCTACGATTTATTAAGAAATTCAGTAAGACTCCTTTGAACCTTTTGCCTTACTTTACACCCTGATAACCTGCCATTAAACTAGCAAAAATGGATTTGGACAAGCCATGAGTGCACTTGCGCCATATGCTTCTGACCGTGCACTTGGATTGTTAAAATAGGGCCCCTTGTCTTCATTTTTTACTGAGAATATATTCTGTGTCACACAGTATGTGGACAAACCTCCTGAAATATTGCATTTTTTGTGCATAGTTTAAGAAAAAGACTGTAAAATAAAATCATACCAGGAAGTTCATATGGAGCCACCTTGAATATGACCAGGATCCTCATCAGATTTATGACACTGCAGACATAAGCCTCTCCAGCTGAGCCTGCAGAACAAAATGACATCTGAATGAAAAGAGAGGCAAATGCGTTCAGTCCCATCTCATTGCTAGTTTAAAATGGACTAAAATTCTGTTGGTAAACATTTTTATCAAAACAATCATCAAAGTATCCATCCAAAAGAACAAGCTAATTTTTATACCACTGTAATAAAATACAATCAAGCCTATCAAAGGACTTGACAGGCTGAGGTCGCATTACACTTTCTGATTGTCCGTCATCGTGACAGACAGAGGCATAAAAATTTTGTCATAATCAATTATTATCCGTCATTGTAATTTTATTTTTTAAAATGATAATCGTTTTTTTTTTAAATAAAATAAACAGCATAATTTATAGATTATGCATTAACTGATGCCGACAGTGATTCACGTAGACACACATTGCGCACTGTGTTAAATAAAGCACTGCGTGGATTTTCGAACTTACTGCTGTATGAACTTTATAAAACATCAAAAATGATTTCTCCCCCCACACAGTAACAGTGTGCAAATGAACAATGCTTTCAGTTATTGCTGGGCTTCACTAAGCCTAACAACCGCAGTCTCGCTAAGCAGTCCTACGAAGCTGCTTATCAACTCGTTACGTCAACTGGGGCTTTCCCGACCTAAATATCTGCCTGTTCACATAACAGAGACAGCGTTTGTAGCACATGACCAATCGTCTACCGGCAGCAGAGCAGCATATTTTACAAATGAAGAGCAAATGATCATATTACAAAAATATGCAGAGATGCCAAGTCTCATGCATTCAGCGTAGGTCTCACGCATTTTTTAGGCTTATTCCCCGTGGTCCGCAATTATTCAATGAATGCTCATTAATGAGATTCTCACGCGGAATTAAAATCCTTCTGAATTGAAGTTTCAGTTTCACTTGTCTAAAGGTGGACCTCACCACAAGTAACATGGAAAGCAATTATGACTCCAGACTTCTTGTGCTTCTCTTTACTCAGGGATTGGAAACAATGCATGTGTTTCATGATCGTTTAAATTGTTCAGCTAAATGAAATAAGACCCTTTGAAAGGTCCTTACGCAATTCCATTGCTTTCAATCCCTCAGTAAAGACAAGCGTGAGAATTCCCGAGTCACAATCGATTTCTGTGTCAATAGTGGGGAATCCACCGTAATGCACTTGAAACTGATTAACTTACTGCACAATGACTTAAATTCAGCGAGTGAATTTCTTCAGTGCGCGTTGATTGAATAATTGCTGCCTACGGCACAGGAACGTGAATGCCACTAAGAGGCGAGAGACTTACACCGAATGCGTGAGACTTGGCATCTCTGATATAATATGAGGAATACAAGATCAGACAGATCAAGGACAATGCTCGATACAATATGACACCCACCACCAATTGGACGGGGGTGTGAATTACATTCTGTCAAAATGACGGACGGCCTTCAAAATTTTCCGTCATAGTTAAAAAAAAAATCCGTCAATGACAGAAAATATTCGGTTAACGCGATCTCTGATGACAGGTCACAACAACATGTGCTCTGAGTGCCAATGTACAGAGCTTTACGTAAACTTTTTTTGCTCATAGCACTGGTGCTACAGAGGTTCATGTCTTGTAGCACAAGACAAAAACTTGTAGCATGACAAAAACATCTGCTACATCTTTAAACTGACCACAAGTAGTGCAGTTTATAATTTAAAGTGATATGAAATATTAAGGATCTTTTTGTAAATTAACGCACAATCAAGGTCTTGGAAAATACATATTTTAAATTCATAAAGTTCCATAGAATTTCCGGAACTAGTCAAACAAATGAACAAACATAACATTTGCTGTTTTAACATTTTCAAGGTATGTCCTTTAGGGGTCATCCATTTTTTTCATCATTTTCACAAGAGTACATGGACTACTTCTTTGACTGACCCCCTCCCCCCCTCAAATGCGTACAAAGAGAAAGTGAGAAAATGATGATCACGTGACACAGGGTGTTCCACAAGCCCAGGCGGCTGGCGATTTCACCGACTACTCAGTCCTCCTCCGCCGGCTACTTTCCTGACAATTTAAAAAATTTAAGGTGAATTTTGATAGATGCTTTTCAGTTGACTGATTTACTGTCTCTTCACTGCTGTATTGAAACACTAAGCCGCGCTGAGATCAAGCGGACTTGTAAACAACTTTAACATCCAATGATATTGTACGTCGTACGAGCTCTAATAATATAGTACTTCCGTCATTAGCACATCGTTGTATTGTCTGAAAATCTTAGAAGTTGAGCGGTAGCTAGTAGGGATGCCGTCCAAAAAGAAGATGAAGGTGAATAGCGGGCAGACATTAATGATGTCCTTCGTAAAGAGAGGTCATTTCAGCACAATAAACTGAACTGATGAGGCAATTCCGCTCAGAGGTCAGCCCATATGCGATGATACAGTAAGCGCCCATGTGTCCATACAGAGCAGTACTAGGCTACTACCACATTCCCCAGTGTTTAACCCGGCGAAAGTCGTTGCCACTATGCCATAATCAAATGTATTAAATTACCAGCGTTTTCGACATAAGTTTTAAAGCATTGAATCGACTCACAGTGACCCGAAGAAAACCTGCGTCGAAACGTTGGTAAATTGTATAAATATTGTCGCATTCTGGTTGCGAGTGTGCTAATATTCGTTCATTACATCTAATCCGCAGTGGCGTAGTCTATTTTTTTGGAGTGGGTATACTGTGAAACTCGCACTCACCCGTACGTTGTATGTATACTGTATATATATGGGTGGATCCAAGAAACGATGTTTGGGCCTATTTTAGGGTCTTTTTGACTTCAGAGAGCTATGGAAAAAAAATATAGCACCATTCTTCCTGTTTCTAGTCTCATTTGAAAGAAAACATCCAGGGCTTCAAAGAAAGGGCAAAATTGCATATGTTGGCCCATAATTTCGTGAGTTATTGAACCCCAAAGTTGAAAAAATGGCCCAAAATTGGCATTTTTGGACCATTTTCACCTCATTCCAAGCCATGTATTGTCAAGCCAAATAGTGCTAGACTACCATAAACATATTTTTCCTTAATGGGGGGTCATATCGAACATTTCCATGTGGTTTAGCCATGTCATGACCTTCATTTTTTTTTCCTATATCTTTTATTGGGAAATTCAACTCATTGAAATGCGAGTGACGAAACTTTTAGACCATCAACTAGCATACTAAGAAGGTAGTCCCACTGTTCATATTACATCCAGCCAAGAGGGTCCCTATAAGGGTTATGTTCATAGAAATATTTTTTACATGCATTGACCTAAGCCTGTGCCAGCATGAAAAAAACTACTTTTCAACACCAGCCTCGTTACTCACGTTTCACTGACATATACCTATATATAGCACGAACTATTGCTAATTTCTATACTTCCTACCATCCAATCAAAGTTACAGGGTATGTGTAGCAACCCTAAACGTAAAATAATAAAGAAAATTCATTCAGGTTGGCTCTATGGGTAGTGGCTCGGCGATTGAAACTCGAGTGATCGTCCGGCGCCAAAAATGTGGCCGGAAGAGGAAAGCGACGTCCTGTTATCTGGCGGAAGTAACCTACATCCGGGTTCCTTCATAAACAACTCCGAGGATCTCAAACTTCGATTGAGGCAAGTCCACGGCAGATTTTACTGCAAAATACAAGAGAAATTCTTCAGAAAGGTAAGGAATTTGGATGAAATTCTTACAAAATATTGTTGAGGAGGTGTCTGGGTGTACGCAGAGGTCTCAGTTTGTACCGAAACAATGTATTTTTGGGTTCTATGGGTTAAAACAGATTGGCGAGTGAAATTTCCAAGCTGGTATGGCCATTGGTTTGCGTGCACGGAGCCATTCGCCGTGCCTAAAGGTATTTGGCTAAGCCGCGTCACTCGCGTTCCACGTACTACGATTATGGCCGCCACACACCTCTATATGCACAGGCCGGGAAATTTTCACTTGTTAGTATTTTAGATAGGCCTCTTCTCTAATATCCTGACCAGAAATAATGAACATTGTGCAATACCTTCACTGCTTTTATGTACATTTTCCCATCGTCACTCGCGTTCCAATTTCTTTTTTTTTTGTCAGAAAGGGCACCTCCACCCTATCCAGCCTATTCATATTTCACCATAAGATGGCCCTAAGGTACCCCTAACTTACAAACAGGGGCACAGACACCTAGTGTCCTGAGGTGCTGGCAACGGCAGTGATAAACACAGGATAAAACAAAAAGATGCCGCACACTCATGCAACTTTGATGCAAACGGATAGAAAGAACTTTATATTTAAAACACACCAACGTTTCGGCGTGAAACGTTTGACGCCAAAAAGTTGGTGTGTTTTAAATATAAAGTTCTTTCTATCCGTTTCATCGAAGTTGCATGAGTGTGCGGCATCTTTTTGTATTACCCCTAACTTACACAACAGGCAATATGTAGATACTGTATACTTTTTTTTTTTAATCAAAAATTTCTGGGGGCTGCATTTTGGGTTTTCACTGGATATTTGGTAGAGCTGCGACGATTCAGGAATCGCAATTATTTTAAGCGCAGTAAAAGTACGTGCTTGCTTATTACCTTTTCTATGACACCTAATGCGGTCATTTGAAATGCTTTCGGGAAGAAAACTGATTTGAAGTCTCCATCGCCTTGGCATAATTAGCTTGCCTTAAATCAATTCCCGTGTACTTTGCGTAACTTGCAATCAAGCTATTTATTCAGCCAACTGACTAATCAAAATCAAAATGTGGCCTATAATGATTAAGAAGATATCATGAGAAGCAGACAGACCTAACCAGGCTACCGTGTTAGATTGAAAGAATGTCAATAATCTGAATAAATAGAAGACCTCTGAATTCCACATCTCATCGAGGAATTTTGTATGTAGTATTAAAGATATTTCTTTAAAAATTAAATTATTGTAAGATCGCCCTGGTTTTAAGGGCTTAAAAATATAGGCTACGTGAAATGGAAACCATTTTGTGAAGCATATCGAACTTGAATACGAGAAAGAATATGTTTGCATTGCACGCAATAGTCAGATGCACCGAAGATTTGACAATGCACGTTCAGGCGATTCTTTGCCGCAAATTTGTAGCCTTTTTATTAGATAATTGAACAAGATTAATTTAAAATAAAGTAACTCACAGCACTTTATTTTATTTACTTTTGAGCGTCTAAATAACCGACAGTGAAGGTGGAAAACATTTTGTTTGAGCGTATAGTGACAGCGCGGCGGAAGGCAAAATAAGAAATAATCTAGCAAACACATTCAGGCAAATCTGTCGTGTTTCATGATTATTTAAATTTCAAAATGTGACAAACAAAAATGACATCCAAATAAATCAGACTGTTAGCCTAATTGAGCGAATCAACAGTTTGATTGCAAATTGGGCAAAGTAATTGGGAAGGGGGTGAGAGCAATGAGGTCGTTGCAAGTAACGAAGGTGGTCACGTGATCCCCGATGCAAAATGTGCACAAAGGTTGATTTCAGCATAGTGAATATGGGGAAATCTTGTGCTGCTGTTGCTTGCACCTATAATAATGCAATTCAGTCGTCTGGAAAATACGGCAAAATAAGTTTCCATCAATTTCCACGAAATAGTGAAGCCCTTTTGAAAGAGTGGCTTGTATAATTAAGAAGAATTGTCCGTGGACAGCCTTACAAACCAACAAAACATTCAGTTCTTTGCTCAGAGCACTTCGAGAAAAGCTGCTTCACGTACCAGAAGTTCACAAGTATGTCAACAGCTTTGTTGCAATAAAAACTGGTTTTAAAGTGAAGATTTAAAGAAATTAGTGTTAAATATATATTCTATACAAATATTAACCTTAAGTCTGAACGCCCCCGTAACGGGGGCAATGAATTTGCATAATAAATACAGCATGCTTCCTAAAGTTCGGTAAGGTTCGAAAGATATTCACAGATTCGAACTTCCGGGATCAATACGTCTGAAGCCAAACGTTCTCAAAACACAAATGATGCCTGTGTCCCATCGTAATAGCATGGACTACGAGCTACAGGGACCAAAACCCCGATTTGTACAAAAATAAGCCGTCCTCCGAGCTGGACGGATAACATTGATCGATATCGCAGCCGCAGTCGGGCGATCATGGGACTGTCTGAAAATTGCAATACAAGAGCAAGACACTGCAAACAAAAATCAATAACTCCATTGTTGTACAGGATTGAGACGCTGAAATCACTCCACGCATCAGCGGTCTCCTCATGATCATACTACAACAGCTGTTTTGGACAAAACAGATCTTGTATAATTTTGATGAATTTTTATTGGGAATATTAATCAATTACTTCAATATTAATCAATAACTTCACTGATATACAGTACAGACCCTCCAAACTCACCACACACATCAGCAGTCTCCTCCTGGTCATACTACAACAGCTGTTTTTGGACAAAAGAGGTTTTGCTGAATTTTTGGTGATTTTTTCTTATTGGGAATATTAATCAATTACTTCAATATTAATCAATAACTTCACTGATATACAGCGCCCTCCATAATTATTGGAAGAAAACTGATTTGAAGTCTCCATTAAGCATAATTAAAAGCCTTAAAATCAATTCAATTTTAACTTGCAATCAAGCATTTATTCAGCCAACTGAAAATCAAAATCAAAAATGTAACCTTCAATGATTAAGAAGATATCATGAGAAAAAAACAAACCCTGACTAGGCTAAATTATTAGATTGAAAGAAAATCAATAATTGAATAAATAGAAGACCTCTAACAATTCCACATCTCATTGAAGAATTTTGTATTCTAGTATTAAAAGATGATTTCTTCTAAAAATTAAATTATTGTAAGATCACTTCCTGGTTTTAAGGGCTTAAAAATATAGGCTACGTGAAATGGAAACCATTTTGTGAAGCTTATCCACTCTTCAATATGGGAAAGAAAATGTTTGCATTTCAAGTAATAGTCAGATGTGTGAAGATTTGACAATGCAATGGCTCAAGAAAATAGCCTTTGCCGCAAATTTGTAGCCTTTTATTAGATAATTGAACAAGATTAATTTAAAAATAAAGTAACTCACAGCACTTTATTTTATTTACTTTTGAGCGTCTTTTGCCACCACGACAGTGAAGGATGGAAAAACATTTTGTTTGTTCTCCAAAGTGACAGTTAAAGAAGGCAAAAAATGGTATAATCTAGGGGGTCACATTCAGGCAAATCAACCATCATGATTATTTAAATTTCAAAAGCTGCTGACAAACAAAAATGACATCCAAATAAATCAGACTGTTAGCCGCCTTGAGTTCGCTCAACAGTTTGATTGCAAATGGGACCGGGTGCTTTTTGGGAAGATGAGACCAAGATAGAGGTTTTTTGCAACAAACACTCTAAGTGGTCACGTGATCCCAAAAGCAAAATATGCAGAAAAGGTTGATTTCCCATTGTAGTGAATATGGGGAAATCTTGCTGTGGGCCTGTTTGCACCTATAATAATGCAATTCAACCTTGTTAGGGTGCATGGCATCATGAAATAAAATTCCATCAATTTTAAATCAAATAGTGAAGCCCTTTTGAAAGAGTGGCTTGTATAATTAAGAAGAATTGTCCCTAAACCTTACAAACCAACAAAACATTCAGTTCTTTGCTCAGAGCACAGAATCAAGCTGCTTCATGGCCATTCACAGTCCCAACACCTTTGTTGCAATAAAAACCTGGTTTTAAAGTGAAGATTTAAAGAAATTAGTGGAAATATATATTCTATACAAATATTAACCTTAAGACTGTGCAAAGAACGGGGCAATGAATTTGCATAATAAATACAGCATTCTTCCTAAAGTTGTAAAAAAGATATTCACAGAAGAACTTAGGTGCTCAATTGGCAAAAGGGGTTCTCAAAAACAACATGATGCCTGTGTCCCATCGTAATAGCATGGATTTGATGTACAAGGACCAAAACCCCGATTTGTGTGGGAAAATTTTCCCACTGAATAAATCCGACTGGAATAAAAGGTTGATTTTCCTCTTTTTTTTCATTGTGGTCCTATTTTATTTAGAAAAAACCTGAAATTAATACAAGAGCAAAGACACTGCAAACAAAAATCAATAACTCCATTGTTGTCCAGGATTGAGACGCTGAAACTCACTCCACGCATCAGCGGTCTCCTCATGATCATACTACAACAGCTGTTTTGGACAAAACAGATCTTGTATAATTTTGATGAATTTTTATTGGGAATATTAATCAATTACTTCAATATTAATCAATAACTTCACTGATATACAGTACAGACCCTCCAAACTCACCACACACATCAGCAGTCTCCTCCTGGTCATACTACAACAGCTGTTTTGGACAAAAGAGGTTTTGCTGAATTTTGGTGATTTTTCTTATTGGGAATATTAATCAATTACTTCAATATTAATCAATAACTTCACTGATATACAGCGCCCTCCATAATTATTGGAACCCCTGGTTAAGATGTGTTAAAAGCCTTAAAATAAATTCAATTTTTATGCAGAAGCATACTCTCACACTGAAAATTGTAGAAAAATGTAACCTTCAACTCAAGTGAATTTTAAGGGAAAAAAAAAATCCCTGACTAAGAAATTATTATTTTTCATAAAATCACCTGTTCCACAATTATTGGCACCCCTAACAATTCCTAGGAAATAAATGTAATTGAAGTATTTCTGTCATTTCTACAGTAGTTTACAAAGTTGATCAGAGTATCTAGGAACATTTTATTAGTAATTCATCACTTCCTGTTTCCCTGGGGTATAAATATGACGTGACACAGAGGCCATTTCTCTTATCCACTCTTCAACATGGGAAAGACAAAGGAAAACACCATTCAAGTAAGGCAGATGTGTGTCGACCTTCACAAGTCAGGCAATGGCTACAAGAAAATAGCCACTCGCCTGCACCTGCCCATATCTACGGTCAGAGGAATCATTAAGAAGTTTAAAACAACTGGAACAGTGGTAAACAAGCCTGGACGAGGGCGCAAAGGTTATTTTGCCACCACGCACAGTGAGGAGGATGGTAAGAGAAATAAAAAGTTCTCCAAAGCTCACTGTTAAAGAATTGCAACAAATGGTAGCATCTTGGGGTCACAAAGTCTCCAAAACAACCATCAGGCGCTATCTACATGCCACCAAGCTGCTGGGGAGGCATGCACGGAAAAAAACCTTTTTCTCACTCACAATCATAAACGCAAACGCTGGAGTTAAGCTGAGCGGTACTGGGACTTCAACTGGGACCGTGTGCTTTGGTCAGATGAGACCAAGATAGAGCTTTTTGGCAACAAACACTCTAAGTGGGTCTGGCGGAACACAAAAGATGAGTATGCAGAAAAGCACCTCATGCCCATTGTGAAGTATGGGGGAGGATCGGTGATGCTGTGGGCCTGTTTCTCTTCCAGAGGCCCTGGGAACCTTGTTAGGGTGCATGGCATCATGAACGCTTTGAAATACCAGGACATTTTAAATCAAGATCTGGTGGCCTCTGCCCGAAAGCTGAAGATGGGTCATCACTGGGTCTTTCAGCAAGATAATGACCCTAAACATGTGGCCAAATCTACAAGGAAATGGTTCACCAGACACAGAATCAAGCACCTCCCATGGCCATCTCAGTCCCCAGACCTCAACCCCATTGAAAACCTGTGGAGTGAGCTGAAGAGGAGAGTGCAGAGGAGAGGACCCAGGTCGCTGGATGATTTAGAGAGACTGTGCAAAGAGGAATGGTCGAAGATCCCTCTTTCTGTATTCTCCCATCTTGTGAAACATTATAGGAGAAGATTAGGTGCTGTTTTGTTGGCAAAAGGGGGTTGTACAAAGTATTAACATCAGGGGTGCTAATAATTGTGGCACACATGATTTGATGTAAAAGAATTATTTCTTAATGTGGGATTTTTTTCCCACTGAATAAATGCACTTGAATTAAAGGTTGGATTTTCCTCTTTTTTTTCATTGTGGTCCTATTTTATTTAGAAAAAACCTGAATTTATTAGAAGCTAAAGAACACATCTTAACCAGGGGTGCCAATAATTATGGAGGGTGCTGTCCAGTACAGACCCTCCAAACTCGCCACACACATCAGCGGTCTCCTCATGATCACACTGCAACAGCTTTTTTGGACAAAACAGATTTTGTATAATTTTGATGAATTTTTATTGGGAATATTAATCAATTACTTCAATATTAATCAATAACTTCACTGATATAAAGTACAGACCCTCCAAACTCACCACACACATCAGCAGTCTCCTCATGATCATACTACAACAGCTGTTTTGGACAAAACAGGTTTGCTTAATTTTGGTGCTGGCACAATTGCGATTCATCTCACATCAACGGTCTCCTCATGGTCCAAATGCTAATTTTGATAAAACAGATTTAGAATAATTTTAATCAATGGGGCCATTCATTGCAATAGGGACTATGGGCTCAACGATCCCATTTCATTGCTTTTGTGTGTTTTGATTTATTATTGGCTAACATAGTTTTTTAAATTAGGCTATTATTATTATTAGGAGTGAATGTTAGAAAGAGAGATTAAAAAAGAGAGAAATGCAAATAATAAACGGGACAGGCTACATGTCCAAGAGACTTCTTAACGTCCTCAGGATATGATGATCAGTTTGTCGCTATGGTCATATAATAATAACAACAACAACAACAACAACTATTATTATTACAAAAAATATTAATTGATTCTTATTTGTGGTCTTGATAATTAATTCAATTATAATCCTGTTGAAGTGTTAATTTTTCGATTTTCTATGTGTGTGTGTGGATCGGGAGAACTGCTATTCTACAGAACCGTCCTGCCTTTGCCTTGTAAATGACCACAGTGTCAGAATTGAAAAAAGTACTTTTTTCGTTTTTTGTTTCTGATTGTGATTTTCTTTCTGTAATATGTAAATATATGTAAATAAACATAACATGAAAAGCCTACAGGTTGTTATGTGTGTGTTTTTTTAAATTATTTTATTTTCTTTTTTTATTAAATCTGGTCTAGTTCTGGTAAAGGCCTTCAATTGATCTAAGCAGTTCCTCACGTCGTGCTGCTCATGATCACCTTGTAGGTGCATGAATGATGAAGTCATGACAATTTCCTAGCCAATCATGAGCAAGCTCCAATTAAGCTCTATCTGGAGAGACCAATTGCTATAATTTTCCTGCAGTAGCCTATTTTGAAGAAGAGCAAAGGAGAATACACATTCCGTCTCCCTTTTCAAGGATATTTGTAAGTCATTTTTTTTATTGCTCTTTCATTGTTATTTCAGATAAAGCTTTCATGTTCAGACCCAGAAATGTATATTTGAGTTGTGCAGACCCGCAATACAAATTCACAGCACCTACAACTAACATTATGCACATAGCTGAATATTTCTGTCAGATTCCACCATTTATTGGCTAAGTAGGCTATGAAAGATAGCACATGCTTGACTTTTTACACAGCCTCTTGAAGTCGGCTGATGCGTCTGCGCATTTGGGCATTACAAATTTAAGCGATGGGTTGCATCAGTCATTATAATCGCCCACCAGAGGAGGCTGTAATTAAATTTAACCATAGAAAATGGGGGCCACACTTCACCTTACATTTTTTTTACATTCATAGTGAATCACACGGTTAAGTTATGTTAATTTAAATTGACACTTACAGTTTTATGAACTTAGACTTTTTCAATTTACTTTCACTTGATAAAAAATAAAAGCTTTGCCTGTCTTTTTCTTTTTCTAGGATTTTAATTTTAAGAAATGGGAAGGGTGAAAAAGGGATGCAAAGCCCAGAGGAAAAACTTGTGGGGAATGGCTGCAAGCCCTGGTAAGAATGCTGAGGAGTGTTAATATTGAAAACAGAGATACTAGCTATTCCTCAGCCATTTGGCCAGAGTTGTCTCTAAAATTACTTAGAGACGATGAAACTAAAAACAGACATTGGTTGTGGGTCATATGGACCAAAAATAGAAAAGGGGTGAGGGATTTTTTTGAAAAAGAGTGAGTTAGGAAAGCATCAGGAAGGCGTAGAAGATGGGCAACAGAGTGATCAGGAAGCAAATGAGGAAGAGAGGGAGGAGGAAAACCAAACAAAACGATGGAAAAATTTGCCAGTGGTATCAAAGACGTTTGTGATCACTGTCAATTCCAAAAAGTGGAAAAGAATTGCTCTAAGCCCGGCTCAACAAAATTGAGGCAACCGTGGACAACTGTGTTATACAACAGTTTCCTGGAAAAAAAATCCACGCTGTACTCTTTCCTTTAAGAGTCAACATGTGAAAGCATTTAACAGCCGTAAAATAAAAAGTCCATATTTAAATGTAAGTGCAATCTGCACATTCCCTTCCTGCAGCGCAAAATACCACTTTAAAATGAAAAAGAAGCCAGTGGGAGACAACCTTGTGAAAATATGTGTCAAACAAAAAGGCAAAATAACGCACAAAACCGGGGAAACTAAAGTCCGCCCAGCAAAAAAAAACTAAAAGGGGGAAAAGTGCCAGAGCTCTGCGTAAAGGTGTGAGCAATTTCTATTACAGTAAACTGAAAAAAACACCACATGCTGAAATAATGTCAGGGAACATGACGCGAAGTCTGAACAAAAATGTTCTCAAAGTCATCAGATCAGAGTTTAAAAAAAGGAAACGAATCCATGACGATGTATTAATGGAGATGTACTTAACCTAAAACATAATAAAAGGATGTTATTCAAAATTTCATCAGATGCCTGGCTACATTCAGCACTTTCAAGTAGATCCATTTGGTTTGCATATGTACACAGAAACAGGAGTCAGCATCCTCGTGCAACATCTGAGGAAAAAGACCCCAGTGACATTATACCTGGATGCTACAGGTAATGTAGTATCAAAAGTACCTGGCCAGAAAAAAAAAGCGCTGTATTATTCACTTACACTTCCTGGAGGTGGTCAAAATATGCCTCCCCTCCCAGTCTGTGAAATGCTGACCAACGAGCACTCTGTTCCCCCGATAACATTCTGGCTCATGCAGTTCTTAAGGAAACTTTCACAGTACAGAAAATTCAGAATCCATCAGGTAGAAACTGATTACAGCTGGGCACTGCTTCAAAGTGTTCTCCTGTCTTTCAACAAGGAGAACATGGCCAACTACTTAGACAGGGCATTTGCTATTTGTTCCAAAAGGAAGACAAAGAAAGAAATACGAATGTTCACTGTGCTGCACCTGTGCGCTGCGCATGTAATCAAAGCTGTTGCACAGTCAATAGGGAGAACAACACCTGACAAAGGTTTGAAAGAGTTTGTAATTTTTGCATTTGCAAGGTTGCAAAACAGCACATCACTGACCACAGCACTGACAATTTTCCGCTCTCTGTGTACAGTGTTGATTGCTAAACACAATACAGAAAGAGTCCAGACTCATCTCAAAGTTGTGCAGGACTTAATAAAAGAATGTAAAATGCCCAGACATCGAACAAACAGACAAACTTGAGGACTGCCCCTTGGCTCATGAAGATGATGAGGTGGAACAGAAAAATGCCCACACAATTGTTGGGGGATCCCCTTTCACAGATGCATTCAAGAAGGTCCTGGAGGAGGTTCAGGATGATCTTGCAAAAAATGAGGCAGAGTCCTCAACTTCACCCACACCTGAAGAGGAAAATCCATACTTCTGCCCAGGTATCATTGACCTGCTGTTTGATAATTATCTGGGCATTTTCCCCCTCTGGAGTGGCCTGCTTTTGGGAAACTTGCAAAGATATGCCTCAGACAAAGAAGATCTCACCTTTGGGCCCTACAAATCGCGGGACACCAACTGCCACGTGGAGAGGTGGTTTGGGATTGTGAAAAATTCAATCCTAAGAAAACAGAGGCGACATAGGCCAGGGGCCTTTGTTAGAAAAATGTACAGCTCTCTGCAGGGGAGATACAGAGAGCACATAATCTCTCATAATTTCAGTGAAAATATATTACTGAAACCAGTGAAAATGAAAGATATCTCTCAGTCTGAAGAAAGGTGGGCAAAGAGAGATGAAGCAAAGCCCAGTGGAGCAAGCTTGAAGTTTTACTCCGCTCCAACAAAGGTCCCTCTGCCAAAGAAGGGGAAATCAGCTCAGAAGAAAGATGAAAACAACAGCAGCAATGACCTCATAACCAAAGGGTCCAGCCCTGCAACAGAGGTAGGCTTTTTATAATTAATGTTATAATTATACAGGATTGAGTTTTCGAAAGCTATATGAGATGGTTACAGTTTTATTGTTCATGTCCTTGTAGGTTGATGCCCTTTTCACAGGCCAGCCAACAGAGGTTGTTGTAGCTGTTTTAAGAGATGCACACCTGAAGATGGATTTAAACCTCCGACACAGCGAGTTCCAGAGTTTGAGGCCTGATGAACTCATCATGGGCGAGGCAAGTTTAAAAATTTTTTTTTTTACCAGAATTATCTGAAAATCATCAATCTGCTGATGCATCCATCCTTAATGCATCCTTGAATTGGTCTTCTGTGCTTCCTCTACATATTTCTCATGTGTCTTTTTTACTACAACAACGACCTGCCTGGGGACTACAGACAGAAACTAGCCATGGCTATAATCTGGCATATTTACATTTGTATCACGTCTA
The DNA here is from genome assembly GCA_029692085.1 of Gymnothorax javanicus. Classification (NCBI taxonomy): domain Eukaryota; kingdom Metazoa; phylum Chordata; class Actinopteri; order Anguilliformes; family Muraenidae; genus Gymnothorax; species Gymnothorax javanicus. The sequence goes on from CM056194.1 coordinate 178,279,234, forward strand.
TGAATATGCGTTGTCCCCAGTCTAAATAAATAATAAAAACACTTGATGTGAAAGTGTCATGAGTTGTGCTGCATTAAAAGGATATCCAAGTCCATTTTCAGTTCATAAAGTCTGCAGAGTGACCACTGACAAACTTAGCTGAAGTGCAGCAAAAATATTTAAACACAACATTAACTGACATTTTTGTAATAGTAATTTCAATTTACCCCACAGGCAATAGAATGTTACATCAGAGCCATCCTCAATTCAGAGGACACTGCTGGCCATCTGTTCCAGTTGAACCATTACACCATTGGTGTAATTTCACATGGAACAAGGGAGCATATGGCCAGGCAAGGACTGAAAAATGTAAGTACAGCTGTAATGATTTGTTTGTTTTTGTATGAGCCTTTTCTATGTGAATGTATGAAACATAACGGATTGGGCCAGCATCCTCATCGTGTTAGGGGTTATATACATACTACATAGTTGCAAACGGTCTGTCAGGTGTTGCCCCCATCCACAACCGCTGTTTTTGGTCCATCAAGGTGTTTGTTATGATGTGGGTGATCTGAGTTGTTATAATGGCCTTGTGACGTAGCGTTCAGGAACCGCACGCAAGAGAGGGAAATCCAAAAAACGTATGCCTTTAATGAAGTCTGAGTCAAAGCCAAAAAACACAAGAATTGCCAAGCCACAATACGAAATCCAAAAACAGTGTCGACTAGACAGGCAGGGGCCAGAACCAGGAAGACAGATGAGCAAAGGTACATAGACAGTAGGCAAAAAGTCGTAGTCGATGAACAAAGCCAAGGGTCATACACAGGGCATCCAAACACAGAAATCGTGGTCATACAAAAAATAGGTTGAAATCCAAAAAGACAAAACAATACAAGGGCAACGGCAAGAATCGAAGTCGGACAAACCAGTCGAAGAAAAACAATACTCAATAGCATACAAGGCGCTCTGCACAAAGAAATATTGATCAACGTTCTAACAAGGAGCTGGCTGTGAAAAAGACTGCTTAAATAGGACGGGAGGAAAGTCACATGCTATGCAGGGAGCAGGTGAGCTGGATCAGACTAATTACAACGGAGAATCACATGAGGGAAACCTAACCACGAAAAAATTGGCGAAAAGCCAAGACACGGACGGAATCACACAGACAGCCTATGACATTTAAACAGCTCCGGTCAAGGAGTTCTAAGTGCACAGATAACGAGTGCAGGAAAGTAATTAAGCACGTGCGAGAGATCTCGCAGAAACGCAGGGAGAGACAGGTACGATGGTTTTTGTTCATGTTTATGTTCAAGTTCAGTGTTCATGATTTTGTCTTTGATTTATTCTTTTTGGTTATTGTAATCCTCCGGTTTTTAGTTCATTCCATTTCTCAGTTCCATTGCACTTGTCTCCCCTGTCTTGTGATCTAGTTGGTTCAGTCCGCCTTCCCGGTCTGTGTGCTCACTTACTTCGGGTGATTTAAATGTATTCTGGTGTTTAACGCATTCCTTCGATTCTCGTTTACTTCCTTCGCCTTACTGTTCTGATTACTAACAAAACTAACGTTTATATTTTGTATCATAGTCTACTAACACAACTAATCCATATATAGATTACTAACTTACTAATGAGCACTCTAGTTAAATCTGTAAAGTTGCACCGCTACTAATTTATACTAATTCCCTCTCAGCAATCGCCCTGTTCTAGTCTCCGCCTCTTCAAATAGATGTGTTGTGGCAGACTGTAACAAGATTCCAAACAATGGTGTGACTTTATATCACTTCCCAAAAAAGAGATGCCAAGTCTCACGCATTCCGTGGAGTCTCTCGCCTCTTAGTGGCATTCACCTTCCTGTGCCGTAGTCAGCAATTTTTCAATCAACGCGCACTGGAGAAATTCACTTGCGGAATTGAAGTCATTGTGCATTAAGTTAATCAGTTTCACCTGCATTACGGTGGATTTCCCCACTAGTGACACGGAAATCGATTATGACTCACGCTTGTCTTTACTGAGGGATTGAAAGCAATGGAATTGCATAAATACGTTTCAAATGGTCTTATTTCATTAAAACAATTTAAACGATCATGAAACACATGCACTGTTTCCAATCCCTGAGTAAAGAGAAGCACGAGACGTCTGGAGTCATCATCGCTTTCCATTTTACTTGTGGTGAGGTCCACCTTTACGCAAGTGAAACTGAAAATTCAATGCACAAGGATTTTAAGTCCATAAGAATCTCATTAATAAGCTTTCATTGAATAATTGCGGACTACGGTGAATAAGCCTAAAAAATGCGTAGGACCTGCGTCGAAATGCGTGAGACTTGGCATCTCTGAGATCCGTTCTCCTGCTTACTTCCCACTTGCTCAGCTGCTACCCCACCAGGCCCGGCGCGGGTAGCCCACGGCCCAGTCCCGCTGTACGGCTTCGGTGTAAATGTCTATGTAAGAGTGCTATGAAGACAAGCTGACAAGTGAGCTTATGTTTACGCTGCTTTGTTGTTGTTAGTAACTTAGTATCGTTGATCATTGTTGTTGATGATGACATTCTAAATTTTGCATTTGTGTTTGTTTCTGAAACACTGGCCATATCGTGATCCTAGTCACCGGGGACTACTAGGACTTTGCTACGGCACATATCCGAAAGCGAAACCCAGACATAAACACAAGCGACCGGTCCATGCGAGTATGAAGTTGCCGTGTTTCTCAGTCGCTTCAATGTTTGAAGTCCAAAATTTGCACTCATTTTGTGTAGTATACAATGCAAGAACACATAAAACGACTGTACACGCGTTTACGACCAATGCAAACTTTTCTTTTGCAATCCCAGATGAGACCAGAGCTTTGTTCACGGAAAAGTTAAAAACCCACAAAATCTGGACATTTTGTGTCAAATCATTTCATTGAGTATGTAGAAAATGTATCCATAAGAATATTCGTCCCAAATAAGATAATTATAACTTTTCTTTCTTTCACAAATTGGCTGTTGAAATGAGGAGTCAAACAAGTCATTTTGTGTACAAGCTCCGGTGCAACTTACTTCTCATACGTCACAGCCGATTAGCTAGTCGCTCGCGAGTTTTAAGGAGAGGTCTCAAAGTGTCTAGTTTCCTCTTTTTTTTTGCCAGCATGACATACAATTATGAAAGTTAAATGCTGGATTACTGAATTACAGGCAATAATACATGTCTACAGCATTTTTTTTTCCTAACTTAATAGACCTTTAATATGGGTGGATGTAGGCCGATAGCTTGCGTGAGCAGCGACCTGTAGCAGCCATCAAACTTGAAATGAGCTCATTTTGTGGATAAAATTGTAAATTTGTTCAGTTTCAAGATTTGCTATGTTATCTCTGTTGTACTGTGAATAAAATACTGACTGGTGTGATTTGAAAGTCATTGCGTTTTGATTTTATTCACAATTTACACTTTGTCCCAAATATTTTGGAATTGGGGTTGTACATTTAAATGTTCTGCCGAGCATCTATTTTTATTAAAAGTTTATTCAAGATCTGTTGTGGTTCGTGTCATCTTTTTTTTTTTTTTTCCCTTTCAGCTATTTTTTAAGAGGTAAACATTCCTGTCGAAGTAAAGAATTATTTATCCTGCCAACATCACTTATAAATTTTGTGTCCATTTAGAGGTCAAGGGAATTGTATTGGTATGAAATATATGAGTAATCATAGTAAATGCATGTCATGGGCAGGTGTAAATTTACTGTGAACTGCTCATGAACTCATGGCAAATGCGAATCACGGCCATGCGTAATATTACAGTCAAATGCAAAGAAAATCAAGGTAAATGCAAATCAAGGCCAGGCGTCATTTTGCTATTAATTGCATGTACATTCGCAGACAATGCAAATCACAGCCATGCATAAATTTACAGTGGAACGCACATGAAAATACGGTCAATGCAAATCACGACCATGCTTAAATTTACTGCTAAATGCATGTGAAATCACAGTAAATGCAAGTCACGGGCACATATAACTTTGTTAATTGCATGTAAATTTGCGATCAATAAAGGTCACAGCCTAGCACAATTTCTCAGTGAAATGCACATAAAATTACGGTAAATGCAAGTCACGGAGGGGCGTATTTTTGCTGAGAGTTGCAGGAAAACTTGTGGTAAATGCAAATCACGGCCTAGGGTAATTTCACAGTGAAATGCACATTAAATCACGGTAAATGCAAGTAACATAACATGAATGGCGAGAACAGGCCATTCAGCCCAACTAGGCTCGCCAGTTTCTTTGTACTATCATGAATATATCACTTCAGATACTCAATGGTATCTAGCTTTAAGTCAAGCCTGCTCTTGAAAACTCCCAAGGTCTCTGCCTCAACAATATGGTCAGGCAAGCTGTTCCACACCGAAATTACTCTTTGGGTGAAGAAATATTTCCGAATATCAGTGCTAAATTTACCTTTGGTCAGCTTCCATTTGTGAGCCCGAGTTCTACTAACAACACTTGGTTGAAGGAATCCTACATAATTCACTTTGTTAATCCCTTTAACATATTTAAAGACCTCAATCAGATCACCCCTTAGTCTCCTTTTCCTAAGACTAAAGAGATTAAGGATCTTCAGCCTTTTCTCATAGCTTTCATCTTTAATACCGGAATTAGCCGTGGCTCTTCTCTGAAACTTTCTCTAAAGCCTCTATATCTTAAAGTATGGTCCCCAGAACTGTACACAATACTCTAGATGTGGTCTGACGAATGTGTTGTACAAAAGAAGCATCACCTCCTTGGATTTGAACTCAATACTTTTGGCAATGTATCCCAGCATCCGATTGGCTTTTTTAACTGCTACGGCACAATGCCTAGAGCCTGTGAGGGTTTGGTCAACAATCACTCCCAGATCTTTCTCGTGTGGAGCACATTGCAGTTTAAAACCTCCCATGAAGTAATCCCGTCTAATGTTTTTATTACCTACACGTACAACTTTACATTTCGCTACATTAAATTTCATTTGCCACATTTCTGCCCAATTCTGGATTGCATCCAAATCATCCTGAATCACTTTAGTGGACTCAAAACTATTTGCCAAACCTCACAATTTAGTATCATCTGCAAATTTAACTAATCTGCTCTCAATATTCCTATCAAGGTCATTAATGTAGATGAGGAACAGCAGGGGTCCCAACACCGATCCCTGGGGGACGCCACTCCCCACCATACCTACCTCAGACGAGATACCACTGACCACCACTCTTTGTGTTCTGTCCTGCAACCAGTTTTGAATCCACTTCAGAATACCTCCTGTAACTCCAATGGAGCTCATTTTAAAAATGAGTCTCTAATGCGGTACTGTGTCAAATGCTTTCTGAAAATCCAAATATATGATGTCATAAGCCCTGCTCTGGTCATAAGTCTTGGTGGCCTCTTCAAAAAATTCCAGAAGGTTTGTCAGGCATGACCTTCCTTTACGGAAACCATGTTGGCCATCCCTCAAGATATTGTTACGTTCAAGAAATAAGTCCAGCTCATCTTTTATGATAGATTCAAATATTTTGCATGCAATGCAAGTTAAACTGACTGGCTTGTAATTACCTGGCTCAGTACGGTCCCCTTTCTTATATATTGGTATTATATTACCCTGTTTCCAATCATTTGGTATTTCTCCAGTTTCTAAAGACCGTCTAAAGATGGTGGATAGCGGCTTAAAGATGATCTCACTAACTTCCCTGAGCACTCTAGGATATAAGCCATCAGGACCCGCTGCCTTATCTGCCTTTAGTTTATGCAACTTGTCTAATACTACGTTATCCCTAACCTCAATTTCCGCTAAATAATCTTGAACATTGGACATGCCCTCTGGCCGAATAAAGACCCACTCTAAGGTAAAATTCTCAACAAAGTAACCGTTTAAGGTGTCCACAATATCCTTGTTATCATATAGCAGCAATCCATTTTTATTCTTTATGCACTTAACCTGCTCTTTGACTTTCCTTTTTCTGCTACAGTACTGAAAGAAGCGCTTAGGGTTAGTTTTTTGCCCCCTCTGCAATTTGTCTTTCATACAGTCTTCTAACATTCCTCAGCTCTTTTTTGACCACAGCCCGCATTTTACAGTATTCAGCCTTAGTAATCTCATTGTTATCCTCTATGTACATCTTATAAAGATTCCTCTTTTCCCTCAAACTCCTACGAATAGCTGCGGTCATCCACTGGGGATTCTGCTTTTTCAGCTTACATTTGGACACCTTTGGAATGAATTTGCATTGTGAATCAAGTAAAACCCCCTTAAATCTTTCCCACATCTCATTTACAGACTCACAGTCCAGGAGTGTCTCCCATTTTATTTCATTAAGATATGAGCGCATCCTGTCAAAGTTTGCTCGCCTAAAATTGAAAATTTTTCTTTTTGAATACACCTTTTTAACTTCCCATGAAACATCAAAATTAACAACAGAGTGATCACTTGTCCCAAGTGGCTCCAGTACCTCAACATTGCTAATTCTATCAGGGTCATTACAAAGCACTATGGGCTCTATCTTTCACACTGCCTTACCCGTTGCCACTACCCGCAACCCGTGAATTACGCATTTAGCAGCTTCCACTATCCCTAAACGATATCTTGCGACCACACAACCCGCTATGCATTATGCCTAATCTTTTATTTGCGCCTGGAGGTGTGCCCGTGGGCGTGTTTATGCGCTTTCCCTAAAATTGCTATCTTGACCACACACTTTAGGGAAAGCGTGTAGCGGGTCCTAAAACCACGCGCTACCCGCATTTGGGCTTTCACAAGAGCCCTATGCATTAGCACTCAACAACGGAAATTTTTTTTCCAGCGAGAGCAGCATTTCAGAACTCTCTTGCGAATGAAGGTAATTTCGGCGACAAGTATGTACACCTGTTTTTGCAGCACGTCCACGCAACTTGCTGTAAAAAATAGACAGCTGTCCGATTGGAAAATGTAAACGGATCGAAACCACGTACTTGTCACCAGAATTACCTTCATTCGCTGAAGAGTTCTGAAATGCCCGCTTCTCGCTGGGGAAAAAAGTTACGTCGCTGAGTGCCAGTGCATATACCTAATTTTATTTTTATAAAATGGGATTTTGTTCTATGCTTCATTTCAGACGGGAGGGAGTTGGAAGTGCATGGTGAAACGCTTTTTTTTTTTTTTTTTTTTTTGAAGTTCCATCACAAAAGGGTAGGCTTGATTTATTTTTTTTTTTTTTTACTACATACCAAACATTAAACAATATGTCAATGTCAAATAATAATAAGAATAATAATATTAATAAAATATAATACATGAATAACTTAACAAAAACAGATCCTCCCCTGACTGGATTTGACCTCATGCACGGGCGAAATAACTTCGTCAACGGAGAAACGTGGTGACCTTCGTCTCTCGATCACGGGTTTCGCTTTGAGGATTTGGGATAGCACAGCCTGCTCCAAAAGGCAGTGGCACCTGGCACACTGATTGGTTTAACTGGCGTAACGCCCAAACCACGCCTATGCATAATGTAACGGGTAGCGCTGGTGTTTTAGGGATATAGGCAGGTGTGCAAGATAGCAACTTACGCGGGGGAACGCCTCTTACGCAATGCGAAATCCCCAAATAACGGGTTTAGGGACTCTGGCGCAAGATAGGGCCCTAAGTCTAAAATTGCCTTCTCTCTTGTAGGTTTATTAACATACTGCTCCAAAAAATTATCATTTATTAAATCTAGAAATTCTTCCCCTACCCTGTCCTTTCACCATTTCCCAATCGATATCAGGATTATTTAAGTCTCCCATAATAATAGCCCTCCACCTCCTACAAAAAGCTTTCATTGACTGTAATCCTCTTAAAAATGAGCCTGATTTCATTGACTGTACTGTCCAAAGCTGGTGGTTGAGGTAGTCAGCATGTAGCATAGATCTCCTATGTTTAAACCTGTCTGCAATGCGTTTTAGCCCATCCCACAAGCCAATGACCCAGATATCTTCACATGGGCAAGGAATGTTCAATTTCAGAAATTTCCTGTAGATTTATGTTTTCTTTTCACATAGATTGCATAAGAAGTGCACTACGTAACCCTCCTCCTATTACATCTATATTATATTCATCTCCATCCTCTTCACTAAGCCATGTCTCTGTAATCCCAACTATGTCATAGCCCTCATTAATCATAATGGCCTCAAGCTCTGGAAATTTATTTTTTATGCTTCTTGCATTTAAATAAAAAAATTTCAGGTTATTACTAATGCTCTTCCCACTTGATTTCCCATGCGGCCGCTGCTTCAAGCCCCCCACTATGCTTTGTTGCTTTAAAAGTATATCATCAATAGTGCATGTAATGCCGTCAGCTTCCATCAGGGCAGTCTGCATTTCCTTATGTGTAACACTCACTAACCTCCCTGCCCCCCAAGTCCCTAGTTTAAATAATCCTTTGCTACCCTCAACATACGCTGACCCAGTGCAAAGGTACCCCTCCGGTTCAGGTGCAGCCCGTCAGGCTTGAACAGGTCACCCCTGTCCAAGAAAAAGTTCCAGTGCCTCATAAACCTGTACCCCTCTTTCCTACACCAGGTTCGTAGCCACGTGTTAAACCTCCAGATAAAATTTTGCTTTCCTCTGCTTGCACGTGGTACCGTAGAATCCTCGAGAACACTACCGTTGAGGATCTGCTCCTAAGCTTCTCAGCTAATTCCACAAATTTGCCTTGCAGAACCTCAAACCTACCCTTACCTATGTCATTTGTCCCAACATGGACCATGACAACTGGATCCCTCCCGCTCTGGCCAGGAGCTTGTCCGAACGCTCCAGGAGGTCTCCTACTTGGGCACCAGGCAGGCAACTGTTATGATTCTAATCTGTTCTGTCATGATTCTGCCATGTTTGTTATGATTCTGCCACTCCCTGTTATGTTTATGATTATGTCTGTTAGGTTTTGCCATGTTCGGTTTCGTTTTGTACTTTTGCCATGTTTTTCGTTTTTGCCATTCCCAATCCACTATTCTGTTAGATTCCGTCCATGTCTTTGTTCATGCCCTGCATTGCACTTTGTCTCCCCTGTCTGGTCTCTTGTTAAGTTACAGCTTCTCCCCAGTCCTGCGTGTCACATGCTTAGGTGATTTCATGGTTTCTGGGTTTCAAACATTCCTTCCAATCTCGTTTGCTTCCTTCGCCTCTCTTTTCTATATTACTAAACCAATACTAACAGTTTGTTGTTTTCGTTAAAGTTACTAACCCAAACTAACATTGTATATAATACTAACTTACTAACGAGCACTAGGGATTGTATAGCTGCACTTACTAATTGATTAACAAGCTCTCAGCATTCGCCCTGTTCTAGTCTCCGCCTCTTGCCTTCACTTTGTCTCTGCTGCAATTCAGCGGATCCTCCGCACCTGTTCCACTCTGTCCTACCTCTCATTTTCTGTGCACATTAGAACTCCCTAACCGGAGCTGTATGTTTTTGTCATAGGTTGTTTCGTGTTCCCTGTCCGCGTTTTGGCTTTTGCCAATTTCATGTGATTAGGTTCTCCCTCATGTTCCCTCCTTTGTAATTAGTCTGATCCTCATCACCTGATCCTAATCATAGCATGTGACTTCCCTTGAGTGTATTTAAGCTGTCTTCTCACTGCAGTTCCCGTCAGAACGTTTCCTCTTGCTTACCTGTGCTGCTATCTTTCGCCTTTGTATTCATAGTGTTAATCTTCTGACTGGACCGCCCGACTTACGATTTTTGGCTCTGCTCTTTTTGTACTTTTGTCTGCATCTGTTTTTTCGAACCCTTTTTGCCCGACTACTGAGTTTTGTGTTTGCTGCCCTGGTAACGGTTTGGATTTCGCCCTCTGGATTTTGGCTTTGCTTCTCTGACAAACCTGTGCCTGTGTCCCGAACCTATTTTTGCCTGACCACGAGTACTGTTTGCTGCCCTGGTTTTTGATTCTGCTTTTGCCCTCCTGGATTGTGATTTTTTTTTTTTTTTTTTTTTTTTGGCTTGTGGACTCTGTACCTTTTGCCTTCTGCCCTCGGGGGGGTTACCCCCCGCTCAATAAAGCCACTTTTACTGCAATTCTGTGTTCTCGCAACTGGTTCCAGAACGAAACCTCACAGCAACACCGTACGAGACTCCTTGTTGCGCGAACAGACTAAGCTATCTATTCCCTTAATAGTTGGGCCAGTATACATGATGGGCCAGTGACCCAGAATGTATTCAGTATACTTGGCACTCACACAGTAGCATAGTGAGAATTGAAAATTTGGTTGGGCACAGAACATCTCTTTAAAGCAATAATTAGTCCTGACTTGATCATTTTCATAATAAACAATAGATTCACTCTGAGAAAACTCCACACTATCAGGTGTTGCTAGTTCTCCCCGGTTAGGTAAGACAACGATCATTCACTTGGACATGTAATTTGTTGCATTTAAATCAGCGTTATTCAAAATTGCATGTCTGTCAACTCTCACACACATGGCATATGTAGTCAGCAAAAGTGAAGATGCAAAATTTTTATTTGGCAAACAAACTATACTTAATTGCTGAGCCTCACTTTTTAATGAACCCACACTGTACAGAGTGAAAGTGTCATGGTTCTGGATGTTTGTGCGTGTGTTTTGGACTTTCTTTGTGGTTCTCGTCCCAGGACGATATCGTATTCCTGTTCAATCGAATTCTTTACCCAGCTGGCTGATTGAACTGGGGCGGCGCTTCCCAGACTCTATATAAGCCGGATGTTCGCCACGCCTCTTTGCAAGAGTGTCTGTTTGTAGCTAAGCACTATAGCCAAAGATATCTGTAGTCAGGTTTTGTTTGACTTTCTATCATCTAATTATTGGAGTTTCTTCTCCCTTTTTCTATCTCTCTTTGCTTCCGTGGTTCGGACTATTATATGTCCTTTGGAAGTGCGAGTTCTTTTGTTTGGTCTGTATTATTCTCTGTGTTTGTACTGTGTCCGTGCTACTCTCTTTCTCTCTGGTCGTTGCACCTGGCCTCCGTATTCCACCGGCCATTACAGAAAGGCAATATTTCATTGGAATGCGGATCAGTCATTATTTAATCAACACGTATTTAAGAGATTCTCACACGGAATTGAAGTCCTTGTACATGAAAGATTTTCAGATTAATGTGCATCACAGTAGATTTCACCACTGGCAAAATGGAAACTGATTATGACTCCGGACTTCTCACGCTTTTCTCCAGGGTTGGAAACCATGGAATTGCATAAAGATGTTTTGAACGGTCTTCTATTTCATTTTACATTTTAAACAATCATGAAGCGCAAGTTAAATCACCTGATGTGCAGAAAAGGTAGCACAGGAGTTTCAGAGCAGTTTGTCTTTCATAAAGCATGGGCCAATTTTTGAGCAAACAATTTTTTTTAATTTAGTCAATTATTTTGTCGCCGATAGATTGCAAAGAGAGAGAAGCCGTGACTTTGATTGCTAACGGATTACTATTATAATTGGAAAACATGCTTATACAGGAAAATGATTGATAACAAGCCAGGGCTGAAAATTGTTTTAAAGGGATGTTGTGGGCCCCACCAATTTTCAGTTCTGCCTACGACCCTGCACTAAGGGGTTACCGAGTGGCTTCATGCTGCATCCTTCATGTTAACAAGTCCAGGCGAAAGTGCACACTAGTTAATTAGTTAGGCCCTATTTTGACCTTACTAGCTAACTAGTGACACCAAAAATGTTCACTAGTTAACTAGTGAGGGCCTGGTCAATTTGTGCAGGTCAAAATTTTTAACTTTTTAACCACCAAGGCTCAAAATATTGACTACCTGCACTAGTGAGGGTCTCTTTTTTTTTACCTTCCTAGTTAACTCTTGCAGGTGAAAAACAACCACTAGTTAACTAGTAAGGGACAGAATGTCTACTAGTTAACTTGTTTCGGTGTTTTTGACCTTGGTAACCTTGCGCTGCACTAGTCAGTGGCTGTGCATAACCAGTGAGACATTGAACAAAATGTGCTTTTTGTCACAGCAGCTGATATTTTCAGCACGAAAGTTGACGATTTTTTCGACCTTGCTCAAAAAAAACTGCTTACTCGCTGACGTGCGCGTGATTGGTTAAGATTTCTTTAGGCTTGTGTTTCAAAAGGATAATTTTGTGTTATAATGGTACGTTTCTCCATTTTGAAACATTTGTCGAAATAACAGAATCAGCACACCTTATTTTTTGACTGGAAGGCTTCCCCTTATTATAAAATACAAACATATCTTGTTAAAATGGTAAACATTTGTGTTGTAACAAGAAATTTTTCTTGTTAAAACCTGATCAGTGGGTCTGTATATGTGGAAAGTTACAAAGCCCTACTCCCAATTTAACAAGATTTTGCTTAGCTTCTTGCACATCTTATATCCTACAAGCCAACCTAATTTAATATTTCTGGCCACGCTATTAGCATAAACTATAAATACAACACAGGAGTTGTAATACAAATAGAAATACACTAAAGCATATAAACTGGCTCATATGTTGTAGGCCTACATTTAATATTGCTCCCCCATCTTCTCTTGTGCAGAGTCAAGACTGCCAGTCAAAGTACATAAGATACATAACAAAACATCGCAATCTATAGCGGAGAACCCGCGGCTGGTGTAAATTTGGGATAATATTTTTCTCCGGCACATAAAATATCAGTATCTGGTCTTGTGGTCCTTCAGCCATCGCAACAGCTGACTAAGGAATGGATTTACACCAAGTATTGGATAGGTACTAGGAGAAAACCTGGATCTATATAATCATTTTTAACAAATGGCTTATTTTGAAATCGCAAATGCCATCTGCCTCCCCAAGGCAGTCAACCTATGGGAAATACTAGAAACCGACATCTGTAAATGATCAACACCATTTCAGCTACCTCGTGGGATTTTTTTGGTAGATAGTGAAAGAAAGCTTCTGGGTCCAGTTTACATCTAAGAAATGTACACTCAACCATGTTTGCTGACAAAGATTCACTACACAAATGAAAATTCTCACTCTGTACTGACCATGGATGTGGTTCAGACAAGTTCGTTATGCATCTGCGCTGGAGGTTTCAGTTTTCTTTGTACGTTCGTATGTGCATATTAGCTAGTGCCTGGCTTTTGTACTTGTAATGTACCGAAATATGACTTGCTTAAGGCACATTTTAATCTCAGATGTTAGGGAAATGCACAGACATTGCCCCCTTCAGTAAAGGAATGTGAAAAGACCTCTCTCGTGACAAACTCTGCGCACATACAAGACACTATAGTTGAGGTCAGACTTTGTAGGGGACATTAAAATAAGAAAAACACATTTTTGAGTGAACGGGACATTTAAACTCAGATATGTACTGCACATAAAACTGTACATATCCAATACGTGCAGCTCAAGATATTACATGAAGCTCATGTTTATCGTAGATATGAACTGACAGAGAAGCAGGAAGAAAAGAACATCATCACAGACAACAAAAATTTTTTGTACCCTAATGATTCTTCCATAAAGGTCATTTCTGCTTTTAAACATTTGTTCTGTTCCTCCCCTGAAGATAAGCGAATATACAGTATCTTCTTCAGTAATTAGAATTGGAATTATGATTAAAACTACTCAAGCCGGCCACAGAGATAAAAAAAAATGGGCATCCTAAATAAACTGAGGTACCTGAAATATAAACCAAAGTATAGTCAGCAGGCACTTACCTTCAATGATACCCCATATGACGAATGCAATGGACAAAAGGATGCAGGGAACTGAGACTTGAAGACAGTACAGCCACCCAGCCCTGTTCCTTTTACCTGCGCAGAATAAAGTGAAGGATTCATACACATCATAATATTGGCAAATTGTATTATTTACAACATAGGTGTACTCCCAGTTGATGAAGTCTGAAAGGGAGTGACCTCGGCTGGTAGCAGTAATGTGATCCCCAAATTTTGGACTAAATGGCTGCCGGCAGCCATATTGGACGTCCAAAATTGCCGAAAATCGGTCTTGAGCATTGTCAAATAAATATCTTCGCCTGTGTAAAATAAGGAGAAATTCCTGTAATGATTGTCGAGTCCAGAGCCCGGAACAGAAAATCTCTGCGGGCGCACTGCCAGTGGCGGCGGCCTCGAAACTAAACCATAGTATTTGCCGGCTATCATCGAGGAGATACAATAACAGAAGTTACTAACCATTAGTGCCACTCTTTGCCGTCAACTCCACCTCCTGGGGCTTTGACTCTAGAATAGAAAAGTTAATATCACATATCCTTGCACAAATGACTTAAGTTATGAAAATGTTGTTTGATTAATCATGTACAGGATCATAACAGTCCTGATATGCGTCGGAGTAATTATTTAAAATAAAATATGTGTTGTATAGCTAGCCGTGCCCCATAGATTACATAGTGGACACAATTATGTCCATGCTTCCCTGTCTTTAAGGACCAGTAATAGCAAAATTGTTAATTTGCATGAGATATCAATGAAAAGCTAGTTGCTAGTTGTGAAATGTTTGAAAATGTATAAACCCATAGAAATGAATTAAGTTCTATTTAATTATTTCAGTACCATATTTAAGCTAAGTAACATCACAGACTAAACACAGTGATGTGTATTGTTTCTAGAAACCTTCCCAGGCAAGTGTTTGCAAGATATTTTTCATTCTTGTTCACATTAGTTTGTAAAAATACATTATAGCCTCTTATTAGAAATAGATTTTTTTAATGATGTATTCACTGTGACATTTTATTCAGTGAGTTATTATTGCTGTCAAAGAAGAACCCCAAAAAATTAACCCTTGGTGTGAAAGAAAATTCATCACCAACTAAGTAACTGTAAACAGGAGAAAAATGTCAACACACCTACCTTTCTTTTTTTTTCTTCCTCTTTTTTATACAAAGAACAGCAGGAATGCAGCTTAAAACTGCAATAACTGCAGCGACGAAGGTTAACCCCAGGACACTTACGTTTAAGGTGGAAAATCCTATGACAGAGATTTCAGTTAATCAGAGGCTGCACATAGAGAAAACCATAAGTATCTGGACTGCAGGGACACAATAGTTTGTTTTTTAGCACTGTGCTCCAGCACATAGGATTTGGAAAGAAGGAATATGTGGTTAAAGCAGAAAGTGCCAGCTTTCATCTGCAGGTATTTACATTCAAACCATGTGAACCATGTGGGAATTTGTCACCTTTATTTATTTTTTTAACTATACCAAAAACTTACGGCCTGCACTGTGAGAGCACGAGGTGACACAGCAGAAACCGGCACCATTTCATCTTACTTCTCTCTCTTCTCTATTCTGTAAAATAATTGCTTCTACAGTTTTGTTATCAATACCGACATGACTGCACTAAAGGCTCTCGAGCACAGCAACAGAAGTGGGTCCCCACGGAGACTGACAGACTGACAGAGCCTCTTGTTTGGTCATTAATCCCCTTCAATCAAGCAACCGCATCTCCGCCTTGACATGTACATAACAGAACATCTCCGAAACCAGTGTGAATAAAGTAATGACGGGCTTTTTAGTAGCTACAATATTTCTCTTTGTTTATAGATAATTGAGGAATTTTACTAGACTACATGTACCAAAGAATATGCAAATTAAAACGGTCATTTTTTTCTTTTTTTCCTTTCTTCCAGTGCATTATATTGATTTTTGTGCATGTAATAATTCCACAATGTTACAAAGCCCAAGGTCCAGGCCAAAAGGAGTAATTCTCTCCGACAGAAAACAACTTCTGAACTGCTTAAAATGCTTTGTCTTTATTTCAGCCGTTTCTTTCGTAACATGTTTTTGACACAATATGACACATTTGCATAATGCCTGACCAGTGGCTAGTTTGGCTCACCTCAGAACAAAGCTAGGTACAGTGGAGGCTGGGAAGAGTTTGGTTATTGTGTAGCACCATGTCCAGAGGACACTGTACCTGTCCTCAGTCACGAAGGCAAATTGCTTTTTTATGGACTTCCAAAGGAAGACAAAGTGAAGAATCAGCGGTAAAATTAATCTTTACCACTATTCCATATTAATGCAATCCCAACCTTTTACTGTGTTTTCTTTGTTCTACAGAGTATGGCTTCCTAAATCATGGATAGCTAATCATGACAGAGTGAGCTTTCAGCAGCAGGGCCTTAAAGAGACAGGAGCTACAACAGCCTGTTTCAGGCTGAGTGAGCCTGAGGTGCTGCACGCACAGCCTAACTCAGTGCTTACTTGACTATAAGCATGCAAATATGTGTAAATATACCACAAAAATGAAAATATTAAACTGATAAATGGGTATAACATGACCCCCACCAAAAATCAACTGAGAACGGTGAACTTCAGGTACATTACAGTGAGATAATGTTTGCCCGTCCTAGCTCATTTCTTTCAGTTAAAACGCTACTGTCCCTGTTGTTTTCCACTTCTCTTGCAAATTTGCTTTTCTGAGTGACTTAGAGTGCAAGAGACCAAACCACTTGTGACCCTGGTATTGCATACAGTAACCACACTACCTCATACTAACCTTGCTCTTGCAGCCATGCAGTAGCATTAACTGATTCACTGCCTGTATCAACTCTGCACATGAATTCTCCTCGGTCCTCTGTCTTGATATCCCTCAGTTTCATAGAGAAGTTTCCTTTGGGAATCTCCTCACTGAAGAACTCGGCGCGCCCCCTGAATCTCTCATCCTGTGACTCTGGTCTGCTCTCCCCTTCATCAAACAGCAGCACCAGGATTTTCCCATCTATCTTAATCCACTGAACCTGTAACTCTCCGACTGGAACATGGGTGTCCACTGTGCAGTTCAGAATCACATCTTCACCCGCGTATGCAAACACAGGCTCCACTGCACCAGTCACAGTCAGACGCTCTGGGGAAAAAACACAATTCCAGTACACTTGAGTATCACTTTTAAAGGGTGGGGCGCCCACAGCCTTCACTGTGTGTAGAAGCTAATACTTCCTTATTATTTTATCTCCTTATGTTTCGGCATAATGGCAGCTTGTTCTTGTAGATATTTCACACAGTATGAAGAATGCTTCCTTGAAAATTTAGACAGTATATATATGTTAAATAAATAAATAATACAACCCCAATTCCGAAATTGTAGGGACAAAGTGTAAATTGTGAATAAAATCAAAACGCAATGACTTTCAAATCACACCAGCCAGTATTTTATTCACAATAGAACAGAGATAACATAGCAAATGTTGAAACTGAGAAATTTTACAATTTTATCCACAAAATGAACTAATTTTAAATTTGTTGGTTGCTACAGGTCTCAAAAAAGTTGGGACAGGGGCCTGTTTACCATGGTGTAGCATCCCCTCTTCTTTTTAACACAGAGTGGAGGCATTTGGGCATTGAAAGCCATTGATCCCACTCTTGTTTAATACAGGTTTCCAGCTCCTGGAGAGTTTTGGGTCTCCTTTGACGGACTTTTCAGTTAATTATCATAAAATGTTCTCAATCGGTGAAAGATCAGGACTGCAGGCAGGCCAGTTCGCACACGGACTCTTCTACTACGAAGCCATGCTGTTGTAATAGCTGCAGTATGTGGTTTTGCATTGTCCTGCTGAAATACACAAGGCCTTCCCTGGAATAGCTGTCGGCTGGAGGGGAGCATATATTGCTCTAAAACCTTTATATACCTTTCAGCATTCATGGTGCTTTTTAAAACATGCAAGTGTCCCACACCATATGCAATAATGCTTCCCCATACCATCAGAGATGCTGGCTTTTTAACTGAACGCTGATAACAGGAGGGGTGGTCTTTCTCCTCTTTAGCCCGGAGGAAACAATGCCCATGATTTCTAACAAGAATGTCAAATTTTGACTCATCTGACCACAGGACACTTTGCCAGGTGGCATCTCTGGATGGCATGGCGGACTGTGTTTATAGACAGTGGTTTCTTGAAGTATTCCTGGGCCCATTTAGTATTGTCAATGACAGAATCATGCCGGTGAGTGATGTAGTGGCGTCTGAGGGCCCGAAGATCACGGGCATCCAGTAAAGGTCTTCGGCCTTGTCCCTTATGCACAGAGATTTTTCCAGTTTCTCTGAATCTTTTGATGATGTTATGCACTGTTGATGATGAGACCTTCAAAGCCTTTGCAATTTGACATTGAGGAACATTGTTTTTAAAGTATTTCACAATTTTTTTACGCAAGCCTTCACAGGTTGGAGAGCCTCTGGCCATCTTTACTTCTGAGAGACTCAGCCTCTCTGAGACATCCCTTTCATAGCCAATCATGTTACACACCTGATTCCACTTAACTTAATTACTTGCTAAGTGTTCTTTCAGCTGATTCTCTTATATATTAATTGCTTTTTCAGCCCTTTTTTGCCTGTGTCCCAACTTTTTTGAGACCTGTTGCAGCCAGAAAATTTGAAATAAGCTCATTTTATGGATCAAAATGTAAAATGTCTCAGTTTCAACATTTGAAATGTTATCTATATTCTTTTGTAAATAACAAATCGGCTCATGTGATCTGAAAGTCATTGCATTTTGATTTTATTCAGAATTTACACTTCATCTGAACTATTTCGGAATTGGGGTTGCATTTGCACTGGGGGGTGGAGGTACTTACTAATATCTATTTTCACTGTTGTTTCACGAGACTCCTGGTCACTGAGAACTACACACTTGTAAAGCCCCTTGTCTTTAGAAGTTACATTTATAAGCAGCAGAGAGAAGTTTCCTTTGGAGATTTCCTCAGAGAAAAACTCAGCCCTGCCACGGTAAGATGGACTCTGAGACTCTGATCTGCTCCCTCCTTCCTGGAACAAATGGACAATGGATCCAGAGTCCTCCCTCATCCACCGCACCTCCAGGTCGAGTGTAGGGAGTGGTGTGTCCGCAGAGCAGGGTAACGTCACTGACCTCCCTGCCTGTACAACCAAGGGCATCGCAGGACCTAGCACTGTAAAAGCTGGCCCAAAACAGATCACTTCATAATTCCTCCAGAATACAAAATAATAATTAAAAAAAACAGTGAAAAATGTCTTTGTTATTTGTTTCATTTCACAAGTTCTAATCCAAAACGTAAAATATAATACAAGAGGAGTTTAAATTATACAAAGTTAAAATATGGCTTGCGGAGAAAGGAACGACTGAAAACCGAAACTGAGCTATTTCAGTAAAAAAATAAATAAATAAATAAATAAATAAATAAATAATAATATAGCAGCGTATTAATGCGAAATTATGACGATTATATGGAAATCTAGATCGTTTCAGTAAATCGGAAACACTGCATCAGGGAACAGACCATGTACGCTACCTTCAGTCCTGATAGCGATGAGCAGCACTCCCAAGCAGAAAATTATCATCTTGACAACTGACACAATGCGTCCGCGTGCAAAATTTTCTGAGTTCGGAAAAACACGAAACTATTAAGCAAGTTTTTAACAACATTAAGATAATGCTGCCTCCTCACGCATATTCTGACTGCTAAAGTGAAAATATATTTGAACTTTTGCGTTCATTTATGGCCCCGCGCCTTCACCACATTTAGCACAGCAGCACCCTCCTGTGTGCAGAAAAATGAAGCGCAAGACACCGTCCATTCTCCCAGAACTGTTTTTCAATAAATTAAGTTACCAAGTTAAAGTAATCTCTTGTGAAGCAACGATTTGATCCAGGAATTCAATTGTTTCCGGTGTCAGACAAAACTACTGGCATCCTTCCCTCATTTCAGTCAGCGCCAGTTCAAAACGACTGAATGCACCTGCCCAGTCAGGAATTTAGAAATATCAGAAATCGCCGTCCGTTTCAAATGCAAAATGACAGTTATGCATAAAGGGCGTACGCAGGCACGCACACGCCCCCACCCCCACCCCACACACACACGCACACACACAAGGAGTTTAGTAATATTCTTTTAGACCCTTTGCTGTCTTTGCTGAATCATTCATTTGAAAATGGGATCCCACCTCATTCTCTTTGGGAGGCCAATATTTCTCTTATCTTTAAAAAAGGAAAATGCCCTGACAGCTGCACTTCCTATTGGGCAATAGCTCTACTTAACTCAGACCAGAAACTGCTCTCCAAAATATTAGCTTTACGCTTAGAAAAAGTGCTTACTCACATTATCAAGGAGGACCAAACCAGTTTTATCAAGGGCCTGAATTCCTCTGATAACATGAGAAGGCTTCTTAACATTATCCAACTGACCCAGAACTGTAAGGACCCCGCCCTTGTGCTTTCTCTCGATGCCGAGAAGGCATTCGACCGGGTCGAGTGGTCGTACCTGTTCTACACTCTGGAAAACTTTGGCTTGGGTGATAATTTTGTGAGTTGGATCAAAGTTTTGTATAACACTCTGACGGCGGCAGTTCTGACTAATGGGCTGAGATCTTATAACTTCCCCCTCTACCGCAGAAATAGGCAGGGGGCTCCGCTTAGTCCTCTTCTCTTTGATATTGCTGTCGAGTCGCTGTCCCAAGCAATAAGGCAGAACGCTTTGATTCCTGGTATCTCTGTTGGCGAAAGAGAACAAAAAATTACCTTATTTGCAGATGACATATTGATACATTTATTACACCCTCAAAACTCTGTTCCATGCCTTATTGAGGTTATTTCATCATTCAGCGTTTTTTTTCAGGGTACAAAATAAATTTTGCAAAGTCCGGGGCTATACTCCTGGGGTCGTTAACTTGTGTTCCAAGCATGGCTGAGCCCTTCCCATTTCGCTGGTCTCCCTCCGGTTTTATTTACTTAGGTGTGCGTGTAACACCTTGTTTTGGTCAGATGTTTAAATCCAACTTCCCCCCACTTTTTGACACTATAAAGGCAGATTTAGACCACTGGGCCCTTCTTCCTCTCTCCTGGCTGGGCAGGGTCGTCCTCATAAAAATCAACATCCTGCCCAGACTGTTATATCCATTACAAATGATCCCTATTTATAATCCAACAAGGTCATTAAGGTGCTTGAAGGCTGGCTAAGCTCCTTTATTTGCAAAAATGCAGATGGCAGGCTCTGATGGCGGCTTAGATGTCCCAAATCTTAGATTTTATCAAGTGGCATCACACCTGTGGGTGATTGCAGGTTGGTTCAAATGTGACCCAGCCTCGATTTGGTATCATATTGAATTTTCTCAGGCTAAGTGTCCTTTGTCGAATTTACTGTTTGTAAAGAACTGGTTCACTGAGAATAAACTGGTTCTATGTCCACTTTTTCCAAAAGTAGAATTAACCCTACCAGTGCATTCTAAAATCATTAAGTTCTATGTCACAAACACAACAGAGCTTAACTCCCAGGTGAACATCTGCATACATTTACAGGCAGAAACATAAAGTTCTGTAATTTGAAGGGGCCTTGGTTTCACATCAGAAGGTTCTATGTCCAAGGAACCAATCAGTAGTGGTGGTGAGATGAAGCTTCATGAAGCATTGAACCTTTCCAGCCAGATGTGTTGAAGTGTGGTTCATTTCTTGAGGTTTCGAATGCACTCGAGAGACCCCTATTGGTCAATAAAAACACATATGAATTGTGCTTCAGTAGGAAATGATAGGCAAGTACAGCGCCCCATATTTATTGGCACCCGTGGTTAAGATGTGTTAAAAGCCTTAAAATAAATTCAATTTTTATTGCAGAAGCATACTCTCACACTGAAAATTGTAGAAAAATGTAACCTTCAACTCAAGTGAATTTTAAGGAAAAAAAAAATCCTGACTAAGAAATAATTATTTTTTCATGAAATCACCTGTTCCACAATTATTGGCACCCCTAACAATTCCTAGGAAATAAATGTAATTGAAGTATTTCTGTCATTTCTACAGTAGTTTACAAAGTTGATCAGAGTATCTAGGAACATTTAATTAGTAATTCATCACTTCCTGTTTCCCTGGGGTATAAATATGACGTGACACAGAGGCCATTTCTCTTATCCACTCTTCAACATGGGAAAGACAAAGGAACACACCATTCAAGTAAGGCAGATGTGTGTCGACCTTCACAAGTCAGGCAATGGCTACAAGAAAATAGCCACTTTCGCCTGCACCTGCCCATATCTACTGTCAGAGGAATCATTAAGAAGTTTAAAACAACTGGAACAGTGGTAAACAAGCCTGGACGAGGGCGCAAGGTTATTTTGCCACCACGCACAGTGAGGAGGATGGTAAGAGAAATAAAAAGTTCTCCAAAGCTCACTGTTAAAGAATTGCAACAAATGGTAGCATCTTGGGGTCACAAAGTCTCCAGAACAACCATCAGGCGCTATCTACATGCCAACAAGCTGTTTGGGAAGCATGCACGGAAAAAATCTTTTCTCACTCACAATCATAAACGCAAACGTCTGGAGTTTGCTAAGCGTACTGGGACTTCAACTGGGATCGTGTGCTTTGGTCAGATGAGACCAAGATAGAGCTTTTTGGCAACAAACACTCTAAGTGGGTCTGGCGGAACACAAAAGATGAGTATGCTGAAAAGCACCTCATGCCCACTGTGAAGTATGGGGGAGGATCGGTGACGCTGTGGGCCTGTTTCTCTTCCAGAGGCCCTGGGAACCTTGTTAGGGTACATGGCATCATGAACGCTTTGAAATACCAGGACATTTTAAATCAAAATCTGGTGGCCTCTGCCCGAAAGCTGAAGATGGGTCGTCACTGGGTCTTTCAGCAAGATAATGACCCTAAACATGTGGCCAAATCTACACAGAAATGGTTCACCAGACACAGAGTCAAGCTCCTCCCATGGCCATCTCAGTCCCCAGACCTCAACCCCATTAAAACCTGTGGAGTGAGCTGAAGAGGAGAGTGCAGAGGAGAGGACCCAGGTCGCTGGATGATTTAGAGATTGTGCAAAGAGGAATGGTCGAAGATCCCTCTTTCTGTATTCTCCCATCTTGTGAAACATTATAGGAGAAGATTAGGTGCTGTTTTGTTGGCAAAAGGGGTTGTACAAAGTATTAACATCAGGGGTGCTAATAATTGTGGCACACATGATTTGATGAAAAAAATTATTTCTTAATATGGGATTTTTTTCCCACTGAATAAATGCACTTGAATTGAAGGTTGGATTTTCCTCTTTTTTTCATTGTGGTCCTATATTATTCAGAAAAAAACTGAATTTATTAGAAGCTAAAGAACACATCTTAACCAGGGGTGCCAATAATTATGGAGGGCGCTGTATAAGCCTAGAGCGTGAAAGTGGCAAAATCAATAAATGCAAAATAAAATCAAGTATTTTTAATACATGTTTTGTCATAACAAAACTAAAAGATAGTTCGGGGACTGGACAGAGGGCTGTAAATGTGCTTGTGAAACAAAGAGCTTTGTATTTCTGTTCAAAAATAATAAGCGTTTCCCCTAATAATAAAAGGAAAAACGATCAAAGTAAGGGAATTTATTATGTATTGGAAATTATTGGAAAAGGTTTGAAAATATGACATCACATAATACTCTAACAATTTGGCCTAATAGCCTCACTAAGTGACCTTACTCGGTGAAATCAAATCAAAGTATTCCCGAACGGGTGAGAACTTTCTTTCTTGCTGGCTCCATGGCACGCAATGACAAACTCGCAGACCGCACAAATCGCAAATCACACTGACAAACCTTAACTACTGACAACAACCCAAGAGCTGCAGATGAGAATTGGAACATTTTATAGTCGAATCACTCACCGAAAATGAACCCCCTTCTCGAAGCAGCATCCTAAATGAGGCTTTGAACGTAATGAGTGACGTCATTTCGCCGAGACAATACCATAGACTGTATAAAAAGATGGACGAAGCAACTATGACAACACCCATTGGTTTCAGCATACCATAAAGGAAGTCTCGATTTTGGCAATTTGAATTGCGCCATGTTGTCATTTTGAAACCGGATGTGATTTCTATTGGACGAGAGCGAGAATCAAGATCCGGGAGGGACGTGAGAGGTAGATCTGACCGTATTGGGCGAGGACCAGAGGATAGCCACGCCTCTAAAGCATATTCTGGCTTTATCCTTTATTCTAGTCTACTTGGGACCATAATTTACAAAAATGAACATCATGATATATCGAAGGAGACTTGAAACTTGCTATAGCTACCATAAATTAATGTGAAAAATCATTATTTAAATGAAAAATCAGGTGGGAAAGTAGGGTCATTTTCTCATAGACTTCTATAGCATTGAACTTCTTTCTGCAACCACCGACGTCGCCATCTGCTGGCCATTAAATAGAATGCCATTTTACGGCACTTCCGCATGGGCTTCTTTTTTCAGACCAGAGTGCTGCGTCCATCTTTTTATACAGTCTATGGACAATACTAGCCTCGACACGGAGCTCGAGCAGGAAGTGCCTCACATTTTTGATACAGGCTCCATAGCCTTCGTATCGAGGGTAACAGCATTACCAATCAGGACCCCTACCAGGGTAATGTCACCTTCAGTCAAAATGGCCGACGAGCACATGCTGGTGAAAATGAGAACTCCTCAGAGGAAACGTTCCAAACTTATGCCAAATGAAAAGCTTATGGATTGTTTTTATGGGTAAGTAATTCATCCAACATTGGCCTACAACCAGTTGACTCTCCAGTGATAAGTATCAGTCGAATCTGTTAAAATTTGGAATTTTCATAACAAAGATGCACTATTTAATGTCATCCACCAATACATCAACCAATACCAGTGAAGGAGGGTCTTTTTAAAGTAGCGTTTGGTGAAACCAGTACTTTTATTATTCATACCTTTACTTCGAAAAGTTGATCAGACAAATTAAAATGTTACCATTGACTGAAACTCTTATTTTGTACATCTTTTTTTTTTTTAAAACAACTTTGATGGAAATAGAACTTGCTGATCCTGATCATGAGTGAAAACATGTAAAGGCATCAGGTCCTACGTTGGACATAGAACTTGCTGACCAATGGTAACTCATGTTCCTCAGAAGCAGAAGGTTCTATCTCCAATTTTAACTTCTAATATCTCTGAGCCTACGAAGATTTAAATCATGGTTACAATATATTAAAGCTACCTTTTACAGTCAATAACTATTCCACACAGAAGATTAGGGATAACTCTAAAAACATAAGAGATCTGACAGGTGAATTCTTCAAGCTGCATTTTCTCCAAATGAGGAAAAGTGGACATAGAACCAGTTTATTCTCAGTGAATGAACTCTAACTCTGTGAAAAGCCTTTGCACTAACCCTGTTACTCTCAGTGCCATCAGAGCCGGAGGTCCGTTTGTGCTATAGAAAGTCGCGCCCAGCTAACATCTCCTCTCACTTCCATCCTCGAGAACCCGGACTTTCAGCCAGGTTGTAAGGACCAGGGCTTTAAAGTCTGGAGTGGTCAGGGTTTAAAGAAATTAGGAGATTTATTTAAAGACCAAACTTTACTATCTTTTCAGCAGTTGCAAGAGCAATTTGGTTTACATGATCCGAGTGACTTCTACAGATATTTGCAGATTAGAGATTTTATCGTGAAAGATACCACCTTGATGACTAATAATACCACTTTGCATGTAGAAAAAGCACTGTCCCTGCAGATTGGTAAGAAATGCATTTCTGTTTTTTACAGAGCCCTAAGTCTAACTCTCCTCTTACCTCACAAGTTACAAAACAGGTTTGGGAGAGAGATCTGGGCATCACTATAGATGATGCGGATTGGCAGGAAGTCTGATCTGATGCTACAAACATTTTTATGTGTAATCGAACTAAGTGCTGGCGCAGCAACTCAGCCTCTTGCTGGGCGAACTTCCGCTCCATCTCGCTGGTGTCCGTGAGACTGATGTTGCGAGGGACGGGTGGACGTCAGGCGCAAGACAGCAGCACTAGGTCTTGGGTTTTTATTAATAAAGAAAAGAAAACAGGCACGATAGCCAACAGAAAACTTGGCCCAAAGGGTGGCAAAAACTCCAACTAAGAAATGCTTCACAGAGCAATAAACAAAAGATACAAAATGAGAGAAAACAAAAGATACTAGAAACTCTAGGGAAGAATGCCAATGAACAAAAACAAATGAAGACACCAATGGCACACGGCACATGCGAAAATACAAAACAAGAACTATGGAAAATACTATGAATGCACAAGGCAAAATACACTTTCGCCTATTTTTCATTGTTTATTATGTGTAGATATTGCCATATGGGTTTTGGATACGTTATTGCAATAATAGGCAAGAAAATGGAATAATTATAATGAGGTTTTTTGGAGAGTTTCAACTGACATGAGATCTGCTAAAAAGGGGTGTCTTTCACTGTCTCTCATTCTTTATCAACACTTTGTAAGAGATGAAAAAAGTCAAAATATGATCTTTCAACATGTATTGCTCATTCTAACTCAAAATTGGAAGAACTTTGGGCAAGTTTACAAAAGTGGGCTGGAGATATTGAATCTCAGGACAAACCCTTTGATTACTAACACATACTAATCAGTCACAGGGGGTATTTTCATTAGACAGGCACGTACTAATCATTACTAATTTAGGTAGGGATTTTACTCGCATCCTCCCTGCTTTCGCTATATTATTACCTGTGCTTTACTGTTAACTAGTTTAACGCTTTTACTGTTCATAGTATCTTATTGGGTTCTTATATGATGCAATACACTCATCTCGTTGATGAGCAATTACCTGCTCTTGTTGTCTTGTTTCGCTACACTTGTTTTCCTCTCTCGTCTTTGTGCCATGTAATTAAGCAATCTTGTTTCTCCCTATTGTTCTACACGTGATCCTCGTTGTCTCGTCATTTCCTCCTGCTATATCTGGAGAGAGGTTGGAGTTGGCTAGCAGACAGTCTCGTTTGTTCATTTCGTTTGCACTTTCACGTTCTTGCCTAGTGTGTATTTTGCCTTGTGCATTCATAGTATTTTCCATAGTTCTTGTTTTGTATTTTCGCACGTGCCGTATGCCATTACTGTCTTCGTTTGTTTTTGTTCATTGGCATTCTTCCCTGGAGTTTCTCGTGGCTTCTGTTTTCTCTCGTTTTGTATTTTTTGTTTATTGCTCTGTGAAGCATTTCTTAGTTGGATTTTTTGCAACCCTTTGGGCCAAGTTTTTTGTTGGCCATCGTGCCTGTTTTCTTTTCTTTATTAATAAAAACCCAAGACCTAGTCCTGCTGCCTCGCGCCTGGTGTCCACCCGTCCCTCGCAACATCAGTCTCACGGACACCAACGAGATGATTCAGATTCAGATTCAGACGACTTTGTCCTAAAAAAGGCAATTCAGTTTCTCCAGTCTACCGGGGCACAAATACAAACACCAAATTGCGACACCAGCAAACAACAGTGTGTCAGAGGTAATCAGCCAGCGTATAGGCAAGAGGTGCACACAAGGGCTAAGTACAATTCAAGTGCAGTGCAGGTTCATGAATTAGTACCATGCATGAAAAAATAAATAAATAAAATAATAATAATAATAAAAGAGTCAGACAGCAGGTCTCCCAGAAGCTTTGTCACAAGAAAAGACACCTGAACAAGTCAAGTTATCATAAACCACTCACACATATTCATTTAAAACAAACTTCTGTTGGCATTCAGTAGCCTGATAGCAGAAGGAATGAAGGACTTTGAATATCTGTTGGTTTTCCTGGGGGCCGCTTTAAAACGTCGACCTGAGGTCATTACAATGAACTCACTGGACAAGATGTGGTCAGGTTGCCTCACTATTACTTTTGCCTTCTGGGCCACACATTTCTCCCAGAGGGAATGCAAGTCTTTCTGCTGGACTCCAATTATTTTAGAGCAGACATTAACAATATGACATAAGCTGTTCCTATCTTTCACTGATAGGCCATTATACCAGCAGATAAATGAGAAAGTTAGTAGACTTTCAATAAATGAATAGTGAAAGACACACAGCACTGGAGATGGAGCGGATGTTCACTCAGCAAGAGGCTGAGTTGCTGCGCCAGCACAAGCAGATTCAAGACCTCACTGCTGCACTGGCTACCCTGCAAGCCAGCCTTCCCCGAGCGGATTCCCACCAGCCCGCTGTTGCATCAGCTTTCCAGCCCTTCACTCCCTCCGCGCACCAGCCGCTGCTGTACTTGTGCGCCAGTCCAGAGTTGAGACAGTGGTGCAAGCTGAATTGCCCCAGCCGCTGCCTGCCAGATCCCTGAATGCATCCATCTACCCTAGTCCTGAGCCCCACCATCCACCGCCAGAGAGATATGGTGGAAAACCAGGATTCTGCAGGGCCTTCCTCACCTCCTGTGAGATGTTCTTTCGCTCTCCAGCCATCCACCTTCGTCTTGGAGTCAGTTAGTGTCACCTTTGTCCTGTCGCAGCTGATGGGGCGGACCCTGTTGTGGGGAACTGCGGCGTGGCAGGCCCAGCTCCCCTGCGTCTCCACCTACCGGGCGCTGGCTGACGAACTACTCCAAGTATTTGACCGCAACAAGCAGGGGAGAGCAGCTGGCCAAGAGCTGCTGAGGATGCGGCAGGGAAGGAGGTCTGTGGCAGACTACATCATCGAATTCCAGACGGTGGCTGCGATGTCGGGATGGAACATGCAGGCACTCTGTGATGTCTTCCTCCAGGGGCTGTCCGAACCAGTCAAAGACCAGCTCTTCTGGAAGATCCCCGACTCACCAGAGGCCCTCATAAACCTGGCCCTCCGGATTAACAGCCGCCTGGAGGA
Source organism: Gymnothorax javanicus (assembly GCA_029692085.1). Taxonomy (NCBI): domain Eukaryota; kingdom Metazoa; phylum Chordata; class Actinopteri; order Anguilliformes; family Muraenidae; genus Gymnothorax; species Gymnothorax javanicus. The sequence continues at coordinate 178,307,698 of CM056194.1, forward strand.
GAGGGCACTCACTATGGCCCCCAGTTACTCATCGCCCTGGGACCAGCCGATTGGAGGTGCCACTGCGTTCGCCCCTGAGGATGCGTCGCACGTGGAGATAGGGCATTCTCGGCTGACCCCCGACAAGCGCCAGCAGGGGAGGCTTTTCAGGGCCCGCCCACTAGTGAGTGGAGGAGCACTAGTGGGCGCATCTTCCAACAAAGTCTCCTCGTACTGCCGGACATGTGTTCCCGTGACTCTGACCTGGGAGGGTGGCTCCTGCAAGACCTCCTCCCTCATCAACTCTGGAGCTGAGGAGCGCTTCATAGACGCCAGAGCTGCTGCCGATTGGGGGGTTCTCCTCTGCCAACTTCCCAATCCTCTTTCCATCTCAGGGCTGGGTTGGCAACCCCTGGCAGAGGTGCGCTTCTGCACCGTTCCCATCCAGCTGCTGGTGTAGGGCAGCCACCGCGAGCAAGTCCAGCTGCTCGTCATTGACACGCCTCACTCTGCCATCATCCTGGGCCATCCATGGCTAGCCAAGCACGGCTGGTGATCAACTGAGCCAGTCACGAGGTGCGGGAGTGGAAGGCGACCTGCTCGGCCCACTGCCTCCAGCAATCCCGACCTTGCATTCCTGTTGGCAGACTGGCCCCCGAAGGCATCCTGACCTGACCAGAGTGCCGCCCGAGTACCTTGACCTGGCGTCCGTGTTTTGCAAGTCCCGTGCAGCGTCCCTGCCCCCGCACCGCCCATATGACTGCGCCATTGAGCTCCAGCCCGGTACGGCGCCACCTAGGGGTCGAGTCTTCACCCTGTTGGATCCAGAGAGGGAGGCCATGGACAAGTTCCTCCAGGAGTCCCTAGCGGCTGGCATCATCCATCCATCCTCCTCTCCGGCTGGGGCGGGCTTCTTCATTGTTAAGAAGAAAGACGGTTCCCTGCGCTCCTGCATCGACTACCATGGCCTTAACAAGATCACTATCAGGAATCGCTACCCGCTCCCACTGATGGCCTTAGCCTTCGACGTCATACAGGAGGCGGCCATCTTCACCAAGCTGGACCTGCAAAACGCCTACCACCTTCTCATGATCAAGGATGGCGATGAATGGAAAACCGCTTTTAACACCCCTAGCAGCTACTGGGAGTACCTGGTGGTTCCATTCGGCCTAACCAACGCCCCCGCAGTGTTCCAGAACTTGGTGAATGATGTGCTAGGGGACATGACCGGTCAATTTGTCTATGTCTACCTTGACGACATCCTGATCTTCTCCCTGGACAAGGCAGAGCACGTCAATGACGTTTGCCAGGTGCTCCGCCGACTCCTTAGGAATTGCCTTCTTCTTAAGGCGGAGAAGTGTGAGTTCAGCACCACCACTACCACGTTCCTGGGTCACATCATCTCCCCCAACTATCTGAGCATGGAGGCGGAGAAGGTCAAGGCAGTGGTGGACTTGCCCACACCTAAGGACCGGAAGGCCCTGCAAACCTTCCTAGGCTTCGCTAACTTTTATCGGCGGTTCATAAGGAACTACAGCACCATCGCAGCTCCCCTAATAGCCCTCACGTCCATCAAGAAGCCGTTCCGTTGGACTCCGCAAGCAGAGAAGACCTTCTATGAGCTGAAGAGGCATTTCACCACCGAACCCATCCTCACCACCCCCGACCCTGCAGAGCAGTTTATACTGGAGGTTGACGCCTCCAACGTCTGGGTTGGTGCGGTCCTCTGTCAAAGACCCAGCAATGATCAGAAGGTACACCCATGCGCATACTTCTCGCACTGCCTAACTCCTGCAGAGTTCAACTACGACGTCGGGAACCGGAGCTGCTGGCAGTAAAATTAGCCCTGGAGGAGTGGAGACATTGGCTCGAGGGGGCTCAGGTTCCGTTTATGGTCTGGACAGACCATAAGAATCTGGAGTACCTCCGCTCCGCCAAGAGGCTGACGCCCACAAGCCAGGTGGGCATTGTTCTTTGATCACTTCAACTTCTCCCTGGCTTACAGGTCGGGGTCCAAGAATGCTAAGGCCGACGTGCTCTCCAGACGCTTCAACACCTCTATGTCCCGAGGAGAGCCCAGCCCCATTCGACCCAAGGCCTGCTTCGTGAATAACGTGTGCCTCAAGATCACTGAGCTCGTCTGCAATGCCCAGGAAGGTGAAGCCAGGCCCAGTGCCTGCCCTACCACCTGCCTGTACGTTCCTGCAGTTGCACGATCTGAAGTCCTCCATTGGGGCCATGCATCCAACCTGTTCTGCCATCCTGGGGTCGGCCGGAGCCTACACTTTGTCTGGCGGCAGTTCTGGTAGCCCAAGATGGCTAAGGACGATCAGGAGTTTGTCATGGCCCGCTCAGTCTGTTCACGTGCTAAGCCCTCCCACGCAGCACCCTCCGGTCTCCCCAGCCCCTTCCCATCCCTCACCGCCCCTGGTCCCACATCGCAATGGACTTTGTCACTGGCCTGCCCCCCTCCAATAGTCACACCACTGTCCTCACCATTGTTGACCGTTTCTCAAAGTCCATCCACTTTGTGCCCCTCCCCAAGCTCCACACGGCCAAGTCCACTGCCGACCTCCTCATCCAGCACGTTTTCCATCCCCATGGCATCCCCACAAATGTTGTGTCTGACCGTGGTCCCCAGTTCACCTCCAACTTCTGGAAAGCGTTCTGCAAGTTCCTTGGCACGCCCTTCAGCCTCAGTTCTGGATATCACCCACAGACCAATGGACAGACTGAGCGGGCCGACCAGACCCTTGAGATGGTCCTCTGGTGTGTGTGCTCGGCCAACCCTACATCCTGGTCATCCCTGTTGCCGTGGGTCGAGTATGCTGTTAACTCCCACTCAGCCTCCGCCTCCAGCCTCTCCCCTTCGAGTGCTGCATGGGGTACCAGCCCCCATTGTTCCCCAGCCAGGAGGTGGAAGTCAAGGTGCCTTTTGCTGAGGCGTTAGTCCCACCGGTGTCGATGGATGTGGCAGTCTGCATGTCGCGCCTTGGCCAAGTCGGGGGAGCAGATGAAGACCACGGCAGACAAGTGTCGGTGCACTGCTCCCCGCTACAAGATTGGCCAGAAAGTCTGGCTGGCAGCTCAGGATATCCCTCTTTCTTGCCGAGAGTTGCAAGCTGGCTCCATGCTTCCTGGGTCCTTTCCCTATCCTTAAAATCATCAGCCCCTCTGCCGTCAAACTCAAGCTACCTTCCACTATCACGAAGACTCCATTCGGTTTTCCACGTCTCGCGCCTGAGACCTTTCGCAACTTCTACCCTCCTGCCTCCCCCGAGCTATCGCCCCCTCCTCGACTCATCAACGGAGGAGAGGCCTACACCATTAAAAAGCTGTTGAACTGTCGTCGCAGAGGCACCAGTACCTGGTGGACTGGGAAAGATATGGCCCAGAAGAGCGTTCCTGGGTCCCAGCCAGACACATCCAAGACAAAAGCCGAGTTAGTGATTACCACTGATCCCATCCTAAGCCTTAGCCCCAGCTTAGCTGGAGACCCAAGTGTACTTGTTTATGTTTAGTGTATTTAGTCTTGTGGGTTTTTGTTAGTATTTTGTCGATGTTCCGTGTTTCATGTATTTTTTTTTAGTTCTTGTGGTGTCCCTTAGTCAGCGCCAGGTGGCGCTTGTGTGAAGGGGGGGATACTGGTGTGTTTCCAGTGTCCTGTGCCATCTGCCAGGACACTGGGGTTGGGATTTTAACAGTTTCTTGTTTCAGGATTCACTTCTCATGTTCATTGCTCATGTTTTGGGTTTTAACAGTTTCTTATGCCAGGATTAATTATTCATGTTCATTGCTCATGTTTATAATTATTTGCCGTGTTTAGTTTCTCGCCCAGGTCTGCTTCCCGGTCTGCCCAGTCAATCCGCCTCTCCAGTGTCTGCGTTCCCGTATCCATGTTTTAATTCTCGCACTATATTCAGGAGTGGCTCACGGTTTCAACCTTCTTACGTTTCTGGGCTTCCCTAATCTTCATGCTTGTTAATTATTTTAATTTTTTTTACTAACACTTACTAATCGGTCACGGGGGGTGTTTTCATTAGACAGGCACGTACTAATCATTACTAATTTAGGTAGGAATTTAACTTGCATGCTTCCTGCTTTCGCTATACTCTTAACTGTGCTTTACTATTCACAAGTTTAATGCTTTTACTGTTCATAGTATCTTATTGGGTTGTTATATGCTGCAACACGCTCATCTCCTTGATGAGTAATTACCTGCTCTTATTGTCTCGTCTCGCTACGCTTGTTTTCCTCTCTCGTCCTTGTGCCATTACATAACATAACATGAGTGGCCAGAACAGGCCGTTCAGCCCAACAAGCTCGCCAGTTTCTTTTTACAATTGTGAATATATCACTTTAGATACTGAATGACTCAATGGTATCTAGCTTTAAGTCAGGCCTGCTCTTGAAAATTCCCAAGGATTCTGCCTCAACAATATGGTCAGGCAAGCTATTCCACACCGAAATTACTCTTTGGGTGAAGAAATATTTCCTAATATTAGTGCTAAATTTACCTTTGGTCAACTTCCATTTGTGACCTCGAGTTCCACCAACAAAACTTAGCCGAAGGAATCCTACATAATTCACTTTGTTGATCCCTTTAACATATTTAAAACAGATCCCCCCTAAGTCTCCTTTTCCTAAGACTAAAGAGATTAAGGATCTTCAGCCTCTTCTCATAGGTTTCATCTTTTATACCTGGAATTAACGTAATGGCTCTTCTCTGAACTTTTTCTAGAGCCTCTGTATCTTTCTTAAAGTATGGTCCCCAGAACTGGACGCAATACTCCAGATGTGGTCTAACGAATGTGTTGCACAAAAGAAGTATGACCTCCTTGGATTTGTACTCAATACTTTTGGCAATGTATCCCAGCATCCGATTAGCTTTTTTAACTGCTACGGTACAATGGCTAGAGCCTGTGAGGGTTTGGTCAACAATCACTCCCAGGTCTTTTTCATGTGGAGCACATTCCAGTTGTAAACCTCCCATGAAGTAATCCTGTAATGTTTTTACTCCCTACATGTACAACTTTACATTTCGCTACATTAAATTTCATTTGCCACATTTCTGCCCAATTCAAGATTCTATCCAAATCATCCTGAATCACTTTAGTGGACTCTAAACTATTTGCCAAACCTCCCAATTTAGTACCATCTGCAAATTTAACTAATTTGCTCTCAATATTCCTATCAAGGTCATTAATATAGATGAGGAACAGCAGGGGTCCCAACACCGATCCCTGAGGGACTCCACTCCCACCATACCTAGTTCAGATGAGATTCCACTGACCGCCACTCTTTGTGTTCTGTCCTGAAACCAGTTTTGAATCCACTCCAGAATACCTCCGGTAACTCCAATGGAGCTTATTTTAAAAATTAGTCTCTTCTGCGGTACTGTATCAAATGCTTTATGAAAATCCAAGTATATGATGTCATAAGGCCTGCTCTGATCATAAGTCTTGGTGGCCTCTTCAAAAAATTCCAGAACGTTTGTCAGACATGACCTTCCCTTGCGGAAGCCATGTTGGCTATCCCTCAAGATATTATTACGTTCAAGAAATAATTCCAGCTCGCCTTTTATGATAGATTCCAATATTTTGCATGCAATGCAAGTTAAACTGACTGGTCTGTAATGTCCTGGCTCAGTACGGTTCCCTTTCTTATATATTGGCATTATATTGCTCTGCTTCCAATCATTTGGTATTTCTCCAGTTTCTAAAGACTGTCTGAAGATAGCTGAGTGCAGTTTAAAGATGATCTCACTAACTTCCCTGAGCACTCTAGGATATAAGCCATCAGGACCCACCGCCTTATCTGCCTTCAGTTGCAACCTTGCAACTTGTCTAAAACTTCATTATCCCTAACCTCAATTTCCGCTAAATAATCTTGAGCATTGGACATGCCCTCTGGCCGAATAAAAACCCGCTCCGAGGTAAAATTCTCAACAAATTTACTATTAAAGGTATCTGCAAAATCCTTGTTATCATATAGCAGCGATCCATCTTTATTCTTTATGCACTTAACCTCCTCTTTGACTTTCCTTTTTCTACTACAGAACTGAAAAAAGCGCTGAGGATTAGTTTTTGCCCCTTCCGCAATTTGTATTTCATACAGTCTTCGAGCATTCCTCAGCTCTTTTTTTTTTTTTTACCACAGCCCGCATTTTACAGTATTCAGCCTTAGTGTTCTCATTGTTATCCTTTATGTACATCTTAGAAAGATTCCTCTTTTCCCTCAAACTCCTACGAATAGCTGTGGTCATCGACTGAGGATTCTGCTTGTTCAGCTTACTTCTGGACACCTTTGGAACGAATTTGCATTGTGAATCAAGTAAAACCCCCTTAAATCTTTCCTACATCTCATTTACAGATTCACAGTCCAGGAGTGCCTTCTCTCTTGTAGGTTTATTAACATACTGCACCAAAAAATTATCATTTATGACATCTAGAAATTCTTCCTCCCCTTCACCTTGTCCTTTCACCATTTCCCAATCGATACCTGGATAATTGAAGTCTCCCATAATAATAGTCCCTCCTCCTCTACAAGCTTGCCTCATCCTCTTAAAGAGCAGTTCATTGACAATACTGTCCAAAGATGGCGGTCGATAGCATACTCCTATGTTTAAACCTGTCTCGTGTTTGCTAATGAGCCTGACCCAGATATCTTCACAGGGCAAGGAATGTTCAATTTCAAGAATTTCCTGCACATTTGTGACCAGCCACGAAAAAAGGCTTGCAGGGTCAAATTTGTCAAAATTCAGTTTTGTGTCACTTTTTATAGAGTGGACCTTCCTCTTTTGTTATTCAAAATTGTAAACCTGTCGACTGTCACGCAAATAGCTTGAGCCGCACGCTTTTTATAGCCTATTTAACTGCTGAGTGCCACTTTTTTTTTAAATCAACCCACGCAATACCGAGAGTGAAAGGTGATATTTCATTGGAACGCGGACCAGTTCAATCAACGCGAAGCACTGGCCTATTAATAAGTACAACCCCATTTCGCAATAGTTGGGACGAAGTGTTAATTGTGAATAAAATCAAAATGCAATGACTTTCAGATTACATGAACCATTATGTTATTTACAATAGAACATAGATAACATTTCAAATGTTGAAACTGAGACATTTTATATTTTTGTCCATAAAATGAGCTTATTTCAAATTTTCTGGCTGCAACAGGTCTCAAAAAAGTTGGGACACAGGCGGAAAAAAAAAGGCTGAAAAAGCAATTAATATATTAGAGAATCAGCTGAAAGAACGTTTAGCAAGTAATTAAGTTAAGTGGCATCATGTGTGTAACATGATTGGCTAAAAAAGGGATGTCTTAGAGAGGCTGTCTCTCAGAAGTAAAGATGGCCAGAGGCTCTCCAATGTGTGAAGGCTTGTGTAAAACAAATTGTGGAATACTTTAAAAACAATGTTACTCAATGTCAAATTGCAAAGGCTTTGAAGGTCTCATCATTGACAGAGCATAACATCATCAAAAGATTCAGAGAAACTGGAAAAATCTCTGTGCGTAAGGGACAAGGCCTAAGAATTTGACTGGATGCCCGTGATCTTCAGGCCCTCAGACGCCACTGCATCACTCGCCGGTATGATTCTGTCACTGACATTACTAAATGGGCCCAGGAATACTTCAAGAAACCACTGTCTGTAAATAGTCTGCCGTGCCATCCACAGATGCCACCTAAAACTCTATCAAGCAAAAAGGAAGTCATTGTTGAGCATGATCCAGAAGCGCCGCCATGTTCTGTGGGCCAAGGCTCATTTAAAATGGACTGTAGCAAAGTGGCAAAGTGTCCTGTGGTCAGACGAGTCCAAATTTGACATTCTTGTTGAAATCATCCGTCGTGTCCTCCGGGCTAAAGAGGAGAAAGACCACCCCTCCTGTTATCAGCGTTCAGTTCAAAAAGCCAGCATCTCTGATGGTATGGGGATGCATTAGTGCATATGGTGTGGGACACTTGCATGTTTTAAAAAGCACCATGAATGCTGAAAGGTCTATTAAGGTTTTAGAGCAACATATGCGCCCCCTCCAGACGACATCTATTCCAGGAAGGGCCTTGTGCATTTTAGCAGGACAATGCAAAACCACATACTGTAGCTATTATAACAGCATGGCTTTGTAATAGAAGAGTCCGTGTGCTGAACTGGCCTGCCTGCAGTCCTGATCTTTCACCGATTGAGAACATTTGGTGCATAAATAAATGAAAGTCTGTCATAGGAGAACCAAAACTCTCCAGCAGCTGGAAGCCTGTATTAAACAAGAGTGGGATCAAATCCCAATGGATAAACTAAAAAAGACTGGTCTCCTCAATGCCCAGACGCCTCCACTCTGTGTTAAAAAGAAGAGGGGATGCTACACCATGGTAAACAGGCCCCTGTCCCAACTTTTTTGAGACCTGTAGCAGCCATCAAATTTGAAATGAGTTCATTTTGTGGATAAAAACGCAAAATTTCAGTTTCAACATTTGAGATGTTATCTCTGTTCTCTTGTGAATAAAATACTAGCTGGTGTGATTTGAAAGTCATTGCATTTTGATTTTATTCACAATTTACACTTTGTCCCAACTATTTCGGAATTGGGGTTCTAAATTATTTCTCCATACTGAATTCAGCCCATGAATTCATCGCTGTTAAATTGCATATGGAGAGAAACCGTGTCTTCAGTTGCCAATTATGATAATCGGAAAACGCGTCAATAAAGGAAAATGATTGAGAACTAGCCAGGACTAATCGTTGTCATAAAGGGACGTGTCTGTGCCCCCCAAGTTCCCAGTTGTAGCTCCGCCACTGAATAATAGCTCATTTTCGGCAGTATTGAAATCAAAATTTATCGAGACACTGAGGGGATTCCCCGTGACACATATTGAGCTAAATCCCGTGGATCAGAAGCAGTTTTCCAAATGCGTAAGTAAACACAGTCCAAGTGGCGAGTGGGACATTTAAATCACGTTTTTTTTCTCAATAGCATGATGGCGCCTTTACCTTTTACCGCTGTGGGCCACATTTATGTTTTCGTTCACAAAGAGTGCTACACCCCTTCCTCGCCTATTACATCTATCCTTCCTAAAAAGCTAATAACCTTCTATATTATATTCATCTCCATCCTCTTCACTAAGCTATGCCTCTAATCCCGACTATGTCATAGCCCTCACTAATCATAACAGCCTCAAGTTCTGGAAGTTAATTCTTTATGCTTCCTGCATTTAAATAAAAACATTTCAGGTTATTACGTGCCATGTAATTAAGCAATCTGATCTCTCCTTATTGTTCTGCAGGTGATCCTCGTTGTCTCATCATTTCCTCTTGCTATATCTGGGGAGAGGTTGGACTTTGCTGGCAGACAGTCTCGTTCTTTCGTTTGCGCTTTCACATTCTTGCCTTGTGTGCATTTTGCCTTGTGCATTCATGGTATTTTCCATAGTTCTTGTTTTGTATTTTCGCATGTGCCGTGTGCCATTGCTGTCTTCCTTTGTTTTTGTTCATTGACATTCTTTCCCTAGAGTTTCTAGTAGCTTTTGTTTTCTCTCGTTTTGTATTTTTGGGCTGGGCCGAGCAGTGGCCCGGCCCCTAGAAAACGTGAATGTCGCTGAGTGAGTGAGTAAGTGAGCGAGTAGCTGCCTGAGTGATCAAGTTCAATGATTGGCTGGCCGGCGGGGAAGAAGTTCAGCGATTGGTTGGCTGGCGGGGAAGAACTTCAATGATTGGTTGGCTGGCTGGCCGGCCGGGCATATCCCGTCCTTTCTTGTTTTGTTCTATCAGATCGGTTGGTAACGTAAACGTTAAACGTTCCTCAGTCCAACATAGGAACTTACACGAGGTTAGGAAAAATTGATAAACACTGTTACTATGACTATAGCTGGACTATTTACGTACACGTTGGAAGTGGCGCAGACACCATTATGTTTCAGTATTTTCAAGAATACCGGTATGATGCCTCGACTGGTTTCCAAATTAACTTATTCATGAGTTGGTTCGCTTGAATGGAAGCAGTTGTGGTGGCCGCTTTGATTGAATCTATGAGAGCGACTTTAACTGACACCAATGAAAACACATTTTTGTGGATATTGAATGTTCACAATGTCCAATTTTTATTGCCAATGAATGTTTCTTGGCGATACTGGTCACCATTATACAAAAATTGATGCGTATTTTCTTCTAATGAACAGCAAAAGGTGGATTAAATATTAATACAGTGGATGCATATGCTGCACTTGCCCTAGCTAGCATCCCGGTCTTTTCAAAAGTTCCATTCGATTTTGTTGCATTACCAGCACAATCCGATCATTATTTAGCTAATCTTCTTTCATGCTAGATTGGTTTGGTTTGTTTCAGTCCTCCATGTTTGTTCTATTTCGTATGAGCCTCGCCCTTTAAGGCTCTCGCTATTGGGTTTATCCTTCTGCGCATGCGCAGCTCTGAAGATTTTCTTTCCCGCCATTGTCCTGCACGATGGCCCCACTCAGGTCCTCATCCACGGGATATTACATTCGCGTGACCTGAGTTCGGCTCCCAGTTTTTCTTCAGCGCAAGAAATTGAATGACGCTGTTCTGAAGATGAGTATTTCTTGAAGAGCGGTACGCCTCTGCCCTGAGTGTAGCAACTGCTACATTATGCCGTACGACCCTCACTCACGCTGCGAAACGTGCCTCAGCGCCGAACATGCCAGGCTAGCCTTGCCGCCTCAAGCTTTCTGCTCTTTTTGTGCCCTCCTACCTTCGTGGGAGCTGTAAAAGCGGGCTGACACATTTATGTCCCGTATTACAAGTATCATAGATACCGAGGAAGCTAATGTGAGATTGGGTCCATCGTACGTTAGAGAGGCGGAGGATTACAAAGGGCAAAAATTTGCTAATTCGATTCCCTTCATTTCCGCTTGTACTAGTGTTTCCCTCTTCCCACTGGAAGACTTGGAGATCGGCGAGCAGGGGGCCCCGCTTTGGCAGACATCTCCTTTCTCGCCGCTTTATCAACGTACTGCTAGAGAAATGCAAGCGTGTTCCCGGTCCAGCCCACCGACTGAACCACCGACAAAACACAGGAAGCTACGAGGAGCTGCGGGATATGTGTGTTCAGCTTCTTTAAGTGCGGGCTACCTCATAATAAAGAGGCAGCTTCAGAGAAAGCAGTTTGCCTCCGTCGTCCCTGAGCGTTCTGCAGCTATTTCTCTGCACACTCTCCACCAACCAATATTTCCCGCCAGAAGAGAGGCGATTGACAAAGCGAAGATGGTGAGGAAGTGCAGTCAGTGGGGTCGACTAAATCTCCCACAGCGTGCTCACTGGTTTTGGCGAGATCGTAGAGAAAATCGCTCTCTGCTGCGGTGCCCGGCAGCCCCTGCTGCCCCTGTGTTTCAGACCACTTCCCACCATCCCCCCACCGTACAGCCCACACCTCTGGCTGCTGCGCCTGGCCGCACCACTCGTCCTGGCATGCATAATCTTTGCCCTGCATGCAAGTGGACGAACCCCCCGACCGAGCCGTGGTGGAAGCAGAAGAGGCAATTACTGCTTAACAGGAGTTATGTGTCCGACTTCTCATGTTGGTCCTTTTCAGGGCCACTCCTCTTGTGTTAAGAAGCAGTTCCTTTCAAAGCAGTTTGCCTCCGTCTGCACTGAGTTCTCTGCAACTGTTTCGACATGTACTCCCTACACACCGGAATCCTCTGCTACACGCAAACGAAAGGCAAAGCCCGCCAGTCTGCGTTTAAACAACAGTCCTGACTCAGCGGTAAGCTCAGAATCCCCTACGCTGAAGATCGCAAGTCCGATCCTCAGTGATGGTGATTTAATTTTACGAGCTAATGTGAGCGAGCTTGACTATGCCGCTGTTGCAACAGCAACCGTGCACTCCACGCCCACCCATGCTACCCATACAGCAGTGCAGGCTACTGAGTCTGGGGAGGTCGGCAATGCTGCTCTTCCCGTCTTCTCAGCCCTTTCTTTGCTGCCCTCCCGTCAGCTGTGCTACAACACACTACAGCGGAGAGGGCTCTGCTCTGACTAACAGAAACATCAGTGAAAACTACTTCTACATTTGCACGCCTGCTCTCAGGGCACTTCTCAGCGTGGCAAAGTCTGTTTTTCTTAAAAAGATGGTTGAGGAGAATAATAGAAAGGGGCTGTATTCTCCAATTTGCGTTCCTGCCTCTGCTGTTCAGCGGGGTGATGTCAATTGTCAGGGCATTTCAGACAGAGTTAGAGGCTTTGACTTCATACCTAACTGAACTGTTGAGGAAGGGGGCAAAATCCGCAGTTATCCCAGGCGAAGAGAGCGAAGGATTTTACTCTCGTGCCGAAAAAGACAGGTGGAATGAGACCGATTCATGATCTGCTCCTTTTCAACAAGACAATTATGAAAAGACAGATTCACATGCGCACCGTAAAGCATGCATCAAAGTATATGCGTCATGTCGATTAGCTCAAATCCATCGACCTAAAGGATGCGTTTTTCCATGTCCCCATCACTCCCGGACAAGAAATTCCCACATTTCTCTGTCAGAAGGGTACAGTTTCATTACAGTCACCGACTTTCGGCTATTCGCTGGCGCCACGTATTCTCTCCAATTACGTGGAGGTGGCGTTAGATCAGCGACGCAGAGAAAGCATCAGAGTCTTTTTTTATCTGGACAATTTGATTTTGATAGCAGCCTCAAAGGTGTAGCAGCGCTTCACACTGCCAAGCCTCACAGAGTGAATGTGGCACTGACTGTGATGCGCCTTCTGGGCATGATGTCAGCCAGTCATGTGATCGCCCTCCTGGGACTTCTTCACATGAGAAAAATCCAGAGGTGGTTTGCTCGCCTTCACCTCAACCCAGTTCGATAGGGAAGGTGCCTGTTATTTATTCCCCCGTCTGTGCAGCCGGTCTTGACTTATTGAGAAAACCCCCGAATTATAGTGGTGGGAGTTCCCTTGAGGAGAGTCATATTGCACATCCCAGTGTTCACAGATGTGTCTCTCAAAGGTTGGGGGGGACTGTCAATCTCATGTGGCAGGGGGGAAATGGCCTCAGCCCCCCTCCCAACACATAAACTGCCTGGAAATGTCCACAATGCTGAAAGTGCTCAAACACCTTGTCCCAGTGCTGACAGACAAACATGTAGCGAGAACAGACAACATAACATAACATAACATGAATGGCGAGAACAGGCCGTTCAGCCCAACTAGGCTCGCCAGTTTCTTTGTACCATCGTGAATATATCACTTCAGATACTCAATGACTCAATGGTATCTAGCTTTAAGTCAATTCTGCTCTTGAAAACTCCCAAGGTCTCTGCCTCAACAATATGGTCAGGCAAGCTGTTCCACACGAAATTACTCTTTGGGTGAAGAAATATTTTCGAATATCAGTGCTAAATTTACCTTTAGTCAGCTTCCATTTGTGACCCCGAGTTCTGCTAACAACACTTGGTCGAAGGAATCCTACATAATTCACTTTGTTAATCCCTTTAACATATTTAAAGACCTCAATCAAATCACCCTTAGTCTCCTTTTTCTAAGACTAAAGAGATTAAGGATCTTCAGCCTTTTCTCATAGCTTTCATCTTTAATACCGGAATTAGCCCGTGGCTCTTCTCTGAACTTTCTCTAAAGCCTCTATGTCTTTCTTAAAGTATGGTCCCCAGAACTGTACACAATACTCTAGATGTGGTCTGACCAATGTGTTGTACAAAAGAAGCATCACCTCCTTGGATTTGAACTCAATACTTTTGGCAATGTATCCCAGCATCCGATTGGCTTTTTAACAGCTACGGCACAATGGCTAGAGCCTGTGAGGGGTTTGGTCAACAATCACTCCCAGGTCTTTCTCTTGTGGAGCACATTCCAGTTTAAAACCTCCCATGAAGTAATCCCGTCCTAATGTTTTTTATTACCTACATGTACTACTTTACATTTCGCTACATTAAATTTCATTTGCCACATTTCTGCCCAATTCTGGATTCTATCCAAATCATCCTGAATCACTTTAGTGGACTCTAAACTATTTGCCAAGCCCCCCAATTTAGTATCATCTGCAAATTTCACTAATCTGCTCTCAATATTCCTATCAAGGTCATTAATGTAGATGAGGAACAGCAGGGGTCCCAACACCGATCCCTGGGGGACGCCACTCCCCACCCTACCTAGCTGAGATGATATACCACTGACCACCACTCTTTGTGTTCTGTCAACATGATGGCGGCAGTCTCCATGAACCACCAGGGCGGCGATCGATCAGCCTGGCTTCTGGAAATCGCCAGAAGCATTCTATAATCGTTTCACGTGAACCTACTTAATGCTTTTCCCCTGGTCCCTCTAACTCCTCGCCTCCTGACACAGATTTAGGCGGAAGACTTGTCAGTCATATTGTCGGTTCCAGAGCGCACAAGCGTGGCATGGTTCCCGGCACTGATACAACTGCTATCCAGGGAACCGAGGCGAATCCCATGGTGCACGGACGGCCTCTCGCAGCTGAACAGTGCGATCAGTCATTTCACTGTAATAGCTCAACGATTATGGGTTTGGCCCCGAGAATAAGTTGGTTATCATGGGAAGTCAGACAGGGGCCTCTGAAACCTACTCTGCTCTCTTTGGAACTAGGTTCAAGGTTCAAGGTAGTCTTTATTATCCCCAATGGGGCAAATAGTTTTGCAGCCAACAGTCAAACGAACCACAACGACAACGACAACAACAAGAAACGGTTATAAAACATTTCAGGACATGACACAAAAGTACACACCAATTTAAAAATAAATAAAATGAATAAATAAATAAGTAAATCACCCAACCTTATTCAAGAGCCTAATGGCCACCGAGAGAAAGGAGTTACAGAATCTATTTGTTCTTGCTCGCGGCACAGCATATCTGCGGCCCGAGGGGAGCAACATAAAGTGGCCATGAAGGGGGTGACACTGATCGGCTAGGGCAGAGCGAGCTTTCTTAATGGTCCTGGTTTTTTTTAACGAGTTACAATGCGTAACTTTCGTCCCCCTCTGTCACAGCAGCAGGTCTGTAACGTGAATGGAATGATTGTGGATGTAATCTATTCATTACAATGCAGTAGGTCAGCCCAGCTAATGAATCGGCCGTTTCTCGAACGCAAGAACTCCGGTTAGCGTCCATGCTGAAACCACTGCCTCATATTTTTTTTTCGCTAAAGGGGACTAGCGCAGTGGAGTTGTAATTCATTTTGACTCCTGCGCTTGTGGTGTAAGTCGGATGTGTGAAAATGCCTTTACGCTGATGTCACAGTGGGGCAAAGACTACATCTGGCTTCGCCCTTTATCCCTATAGCGACAGCCTTAAAGGGCGAAGCTCATACGAAATACTAGAACATTGGTTATGTATTGTAACCCCAGATTCTATGAGTATGAGCGCAGCCCTTTAAGCTTTCCACCCCACCTGCTCCACCATCGTCAGATGAAGAAAAAGCTGTTTATTTGGGAGCCGAACTCAGGTCACGCGAATGTAATATATCGTGGATGCTGACCTGAGTGGGGCCATCATGCAGGACAATGGCGGGAAAGAAAATCTTCAGAGCTGCGCATGCGCAGAGAAGGATAAACCCAGTTGCGACAGCCTTAAAGGGCTACGCTCATACTCATAGGGCGTATTCGAATCCCTGTTCTTGGCGACACTCGGGTTGACTCAACACGAGAACGAAGTTCCGAACAGCCGAGAACCAACACGAGAACGCGTTCTTGTCACTCTCCACTTTTCGGAGAGTGGTACGAGTGTTGTCAAGAACAAAGATGGCGGATGCGGGAGATACGTATGTGAAATGTTCATCAATTCACCGATTAATCTTGTGAATAGCCCTCTATTCATGAGAATGAGTAGTTTCAGTGGCAATTAACTATGTATAGAAGCATGAAGTGACTTTCAGGCTGAAATTTTGTAAAAACCGTCGGTATCGCAATAATTCAAGTCAATTCAATTTTATTCTGCATCATACGCAGCCTCATGGGCTAGCCTGAGTTGGAGACTGGAGAACACCCGAACTCGTACTTCCGTGTTCGGAACGAAAAACCCCGCACCTCGCACTCGTGTTGGGGATTCGAATACACCCTATAGAATCCGGGGTTACAACACTTAACCAACGTTTTCTCTGGCACCGCTTGCGAGATTCCATAGAGATAGAGGAATGTAACGCATCATACCAATCTAGCGTGAAAGAATCATAACAATGGTTGGAATGTGTTTTTAATTTCCTTACTCAATCTCGCAAACGATACCACAGTTAATAAGCATGGAGGACAGTATCGGTTGCGGGACTGAATCGAGAATTTAAAACACTTTCCGACCATTGTTAAGATTCTATCACGCTAGATTGGTATGATGTGTTACACTCCTATCTCGCTTTTGAATTTCGCAGCCGGTACCAGAATTATTTCCTTAATCTTCCTATTGAATCTCACAACCGAAACGAGAGAAAATGGGTACAATGAAGGGACTTGGGATACATTATCATACAGAGGTGTACATGTACTTCGTTACAGTACTCAAGTTGGTTTTTTTTTTTTTGAGGATTTGTATATTACTTGAGGTTTTTTTTTTAAGCTGGGACTTTGACTCTACTACATTTAAAAGATAAAAAGTAAACTTTCACTTCGTTACTCCTTACACAATAAAATATGAATGTATCATTTAAGGATTATCTGGATTTGGCGTGTTCGAGAAGAACAACGGTGCTCGGCAGGGTATCTTAACCGTTTTGTGCAGATGTGTCTGCCAGCAGACATGGAGCTGCAAATTTATGCACGCAGTTACAATATTTTATCACTAGATGGCACACCCGGATCAATTATTGAATATTCACTAGCAAGCAGAGCTCAGCCACGGTTGAGAAGACGAGTTCATTCCAATCCCTGTTTTTCAGGAGTTGCCTTAATTTAACTCCTCAGCTAAGCCTGATGTGCAAAATGCTGAATATACTTGCCCAAAGTATCTATCCAGCAGTTACAAAAAATATATATCTTGCGACAGAACAAATCGTTGTCCTCTGTAGCAACCACTTCAGCTACAGTGAGCCAATGGTATCCCAATTAGTAGTTAAGAAAAATCAGTTTTCTGAAGCAAAAACTCAACATGGTATTGATACCATGTAATTCTATTAATTAGAGTCAATTATCATGGTTTTTAATCCGCCAGTAAGCTCAAAGAAGAAGAAGAAATATATAAACGAGACTGCCAGTTTGTTTTTTGAATACTGTTATCTTTCATTCACCTGAAAATTGATTAAAGAGCACAAGGAGAGAACAATGCGTGGCTGCTTTGCTTCTTTCTATGCGTGCTATGAAAAATACTTTGTACGCACCTTTGATACTTAAGTACATTTTTTTCACAAGATACTTTTGGTACTTAAGTACATTTAATGTGAGCTACTTTAAGACTTTTACTCAAGTCAATTTCTTTGGGGTGACTTCAACTTTTACCAAAGTAACTTTCAGTTATGGTACTTTTACTTTTTCGTAACTTTCTTCCCAGTACTTTATACACCTTTGTTATCATATTAGCTATGTGACAAAGTGCAATACTTAGTCAGGTTGTAACTGTCGCTTATGAAAATCGTTCATGCTTTCTTTCCTGAATTCTTGAATTTTACTGCATTTTTTAAAAAATTGCTTATATCATTCTTTTGACTGTCTACCATATTTGAGGTGAAATTGACCTAAATTGCTCACTTCGCCACACACTTTTTTTTCTTTATCCGCAGCGACTGAAATAAATACCAAACAATTAGCTATTTGGGGGCACCATAAAATTTCAAAACTTTCTTATTTCTCAGCCAATTCTCATGATCTTGGTGTCAACTACAAGGCCTTTTCGAGAGCTTTCAATAGGTAATCAATTCATTATAATGAATTGCATTTCAATTTTTTATATATATTACATATTTACATATACATATTTAACCATATTCAACCATCACCAATATCGAATAACGCTTTATGTAAACACACTTTCACACTCTCACTCTCCCACTCTCCTCACCCACTTTGTAAATAATTTATGAGCTCCAGCGCATCACTAAACTTGCACTTCATATAATTGCGTGAGCTCTACCTCATTTAGCACCCTTTTCTTGGGCCCACATTCTCATACAGCACTTGGCAGCCCAACCATATACTAGGTTGCACGGTGCACCTAGTCTTGTCTGATTATTGCTCTGTGAAGCATTTCTTAGTTGGATTTTTTGCAACACTTTGGGCCAAGTTTTTTGTTGGACATCGTACCCGTTTTCTTTCCTTTATTAATAAAAATCCAAGACCTAGTCCTGCTGTCTCGCGCCTGGCGTCCACCCGTCCCTCGCAACACAAACAAACTCGTAACAAAATTAGGAAAACCAGGCCGATATAAAGGGGAGACAAAGCTAACGGGGAGGTGATTAAAGGTGTGAGTGCACAAGGAAGCCTGGCAAGGGTCATGGTTTCAAACAAGTAATAAAACAGAAGTAACTAACATGGAGAATGGGGAGGGCCAGTGCTGAAGTAAGGATAAAAATAAAAGCATGTGAGAACAGAACAGGGTGTGAAAAAAACCAAAATAACAGTAAATAGAATAGCTGAAATGACGATACTAAAATACAATACCTAAAAACATGAAAAATAACAGACACAGTTGTTAAAAATGGACAAATCTCACAAAAAGTCTTTGTATTTCACTTAATATGGTTATTATGAATAATATGCCATTACAGGGCACTGATTTCAACATCATCAAGGCTGTCTGGGATTACTTGGATAGACGGACACAAGTGAGATTTTGAGACTGCAGAAGAACTGAAATCCTATCCAGTAAACCTTTAACAACAGAGAGTGCAACACAACACAATCACTGGAGAAATCAGACTGGAAGACTTCAATATTTTATGAAAACACAATAGGCCTAATGTACTACTGAAGGAAACACCACTGATGAAATTTAGCCTGTGGCGTCTGGTTAAAAGTCAACAGCGGGAGTTGAACTGTATCCCACACTATGACGATAAAATTTTGTGATTAATCCCTTGTTCACGTGCGCCAACTTGTTCCGATGACATTACACTGTGGGCGTGTTCAAGTCGACCAGTCGTTGCGTAGCACTACAAGAGGTGGCGCTCGCCTCACTTAGAATAGACAGTTGGAAGAAAACGCTTCCATGAATGGGGGCACTATTGCCCTGCATTACAAACTGCACGTCCCATGTTCAACCCAGTTCCCAGAGCAAAATAGAGCTGCTAGGTTAAACAGCTATGACAACTCAAGAATTTAAGCCATTTTATTTCCATCGTGCAAAACCCGGCTGGTTTGCACTATAAAAATCGATGGATTTTCTCATTCTTTATGCGGGAGGGAAATGTATCAATTTTGGGGAAAAACAATAAACCAGCTGGAATCGACAAGAATAAGAGGGGAAAATGTTCAGACATGAGAAAAGAAAAAACGGAAAAAATGACCAGGAATGGTTCAATAAAATTCACTTTTCTTTGAGAGCTGTGTAATGATTACTGAGCATGCTCAGAACATGCAACCCAAGAAGGTGAATCTGCCTGACTGCAAGTCATAATCTGATTCCATCCTTGCCACTCCATCTTCATCTTGCATTGTACTTATATCTTTTAGTTACCCCAGCATTTTGCTTTTTATAGTATGGAACTTTCTACAGAAATTCGAGGATTCAAAGGGCAATTTTAAGCTTTAGCCAAGGGATACAAAGAATGTAAGCTGGTTGCCATTGCCAATAATCATAGAAGAGGAAAAATACCTCCTAGATTTTGACTTGCAGTTCAGCTGATTTACTTTGTTCGAAGTTGTGAGCATGTGCAGTAATCGTGACACAGCTCTTTTAGATCCCACTCTTCCTCCACAATGGCAAAACGCTAGCAAAACGCCATCAATGAAACCTAGCTGCAGCAAACTGCTCACCCTCCACTAGGGGACCTCCACTGTGGGGCCGGAAATCATGTGGCCGTCATTTAAAGGCTAGAAATTACGCTACTAATACAAGTCTACTTACCAATACAAACTACAAACAAAAGTCTGATGCAAGGGACCCAGCTGAATACCTTGTGCGGAAAACGAATAAGTGGTTTAACGCAAACGGTGAAGGATGGAAGGTAGGTTTCTTGACCAGACGAAGCTGAAGTCGTGACATGGTGGTGTTTTCCTATATGTAATAATTTAATTATGAGCTATTGGTATGCTTTTCCACAGCCAGTATATCATGATTTGTTGGGATGATGTTGCATATTCTGGGTATTTTCATTCAATTTCATTCATTTGTATGTCTCTTTTAACTAGCGATGCATTTCTCTCTTTAAATGTGTAATTTCAAGCAAAAATAGCAATACCGTGAAGACTTTAGGTCCTCAGAGTAGTACAATACTGTTAGTGTAATTGTTTAAGCTTCACAGACTGAGAACATGGTCCTTGATTAAATGATAATTGTATGGAGAGTTGCCATTCAAAATGGAATTTCCTCCGTGACCACGCCTAATCTGAGCATGTGAAACGGGCATAAAGATTTAAAAACATTTCTGATCAAAGACTGAGCCGAAATTATCATTTTTGGAATAGTCTACAAACTGTAATCAAATCTCCAAGTCGAACGTAGTGGTCTGCCACTACGCTTAAAACGCGCCACCAATTTTAAATCCTCACCATCTAAATCGCAACAGATACATTCAATGCAACATGACTATAGGGAAAAATAAATATTTTTATCAGTGTTTTAGCAATACATATTTTTCACTGAGACATCAATGCAAATGCATCAATATTTATGACGTACTTAGCAGTATCACACGTATCACTGCGTTCCAGTTTTCCTCTATACTGTCTTACTGACTGTCCATTAAAAATAGCTGAAGACAAAGTAGAATTGAATTAATTAAAAGCGGGAACGGTGAGTTTTCTCTGGAACGCAAGAAAACTATTTTCTGAAGAAATACCAACAATTCTAGTCGTCTTGGTTTCAAATAAAAAGCAGTATTTTCTGAGCATGGAGCAGTATTAGCAAAGTACATTATATGTCCAGGTTTTTCTGGGCCAAGTCTCAATGGATTAAAGCAAGAGTGACATTCAAATCTAAACTTATATGGACACTCAGCTATATTGTGATTTATAATTCTTTATGATGTTCATAAATCTTCATGATCTTATGTTGTGACGCTTAAATCGTAGTGTAAACGGACACTCAGCTCTGTTGTGATTTATAAATCTCTATGATATCTTAACTATAATCAAACTGTTTTTCTGCGAGTTGGGGGCGGGACTTTGATAAGCGATTTCGCTTCTCCCCCCGACCCTTTTAAGTCATGATACATGTTGTGTTGAAATTGTCATGAAACGACTATAAAATCATGCCGAAATAAAAACAAACAAATAAATAAATAAATATGTGAAAATGACTGACATCAATTCTGCGCAATAATTGTCACAGAATAATACTACATGGTGAAAATATGTGAGCAGGGGATCCTTCTGTACAGCGTGGCTTTGTGTCTGAGCAAGTCCTTGTTGACTCCACAATCGGCGATAGGATATTGTGAATATCTGAAATTCACTTCCGCCTGTGAGACAGACTGACTTGCAGGTTTCTTGGAAACGGGTGGAAATTCCGCCAGACAGCTGGATCCTCTCATACACCTCACCAGGACTTTCATCGACTCACTGTGAATCCACAAAGAAAAAAAGAGATTTTATGACACAAAAACCAGTTTAACCTTATTTCAGGAAACATTTTTTTTTATCCCCCTGGCATATAATGTGGGGGGATATAGTCATGGGTGTGGTTGTCTGTACGTCCGTCAGTCTGTGAACGCTTTATTTCTGGAGCATAACTTGGAAAGAGCTCAATATTACACATTAATCATGACCTGAAGTGGTGCCTTTTGCTGATCCGAAGTTGATGAATTCTGTATTTTTTCTGGTTCCCATGGAAACATTTTGAACTTAGAATTTTAGGGCGTATGGTTTGTTTCTGGAGCAGGTGGCATTCTCATTCTTTCAATATGTGGGGCCGGTGGGGATACACCATCTCCTGATGGCTCTTGTTTAATCAGGGATCCACTTTCAAAGCTGAATTTTGTCAAGGACTAGGCTTGAAGTCACCAGACAGGAAGTTGACAGAGTATTTTACATCCTGTATTTGTCAAAATTCCAAATTATAAACAATGTTATTGAAGGCCAGGAATATGTAAAGGTGAGGGGTGTGTCCACAGTTGAGGGTGGGAGTAGTGTAACCTGATTTTATTGGTTGGTAATGGCAAACATACTGACTGTTGGAGAAGGGCTTGGCCAGTCTCAAAAAGTTCCTGCCCTGGGAAATCACAGCCTGAGGAATGTTCTCGCTGACGTCAGATTTTGTGGATGAGATTTATACACGTGGGTAAATCAGAGCCCACTTTGATGAGACACGGTGAACAGTTTAGAATTTTTGCGGTGCAACAATATCAGTGTTTGAAACACTCTAGGCATGACCGTGCACACCCACTAAAAGATGGAAAAAGTCCTGATTTGATTGTATGGAAACTGTTGAGCTGAGCTGCAGGCCACGCCGTTTCTGCCTGAGTACTTCAGGTCTGGGTGAGTCTCCCAGCCTGAAGGCAGTTAGTTGATTGCACCAGGTGGGAATGATCTGGTGATTAAGGGAGTTTGGAGGCAGTTACTCACAGCAAGCAGTGTGTAAGAGAGAGTCTGGGCTTGGGAAAAGACTGCAGGACTAAAGCTTGTTTCAAGCAAGGAAGAAGGAGCCGGTGAGCGTTCATTTGTGATCTGTCTTTGTAGCTGCATTTGGAAAATCATTTGATTAAATCTAGGTTAAAATGTGATGTGTTAAAAAATCATGTGATTGAAATGTAAGTTAAAATATCATAAATTTAATATCATGTGGGTTTAAAAGTATAGTTAAAAATGTAGTGTATTTTAAAAGAGTTTAAAAGTTTAAAGGCTAAAGTAATGTGATGTGTGTTTACAGAAGTTAAAAGCTGCTAAAGTTGTAAGGTTAAAAATCATTATTGAGCAGTGTTTTAAGATGTATTTAGTTTGGGGTGCTTTAAATGTGGGTATTTTCTACTTAATTTTTAAACTAGAAAATTAATCGTAAAAATAAGTATTTGATTTGATTTATTGGTTTTTTTGGGGGATATTTTTCTTGACCTTCTATTTGTGTTTGTATTTAAAGGTTTTTCACCTGTGCTTGGCTGTGCTTGGCCTTGATGACTTTTCAAAAAAATAAAAGGAAAGAAAAGGGAGAAGTTGAGTCTTGGTCATTGAGTGACTTCCAGTTCTATCTTTTGAAGCAAGCTGCCCGTTCAAGTGGGGGAAACTGCTGGTCAAATCTCACAAGAGTGAGGGCCACTTGACAGAAACTTTAACCAGTAAAACTGATGAAGTAACTCACACAATGAATAGTATGTTGTGGATGAACAGAACAACAGTGTGAGCATAATCTTTATCCAAATGTGGTGGATTTAGGCTGGTGTTCAATCTAATGTGTGTCAGACCTGTGAAGACATTAGCTACAATGTAGTAAAATTGCTCAGCATTAATTCAGCCATGTCAGGCTCATCAGACACACTGAGTCACCTTAAGGACTGCAAGAATGAGCTCTTCTAGAGACTCATAGAAAAAACCTTTTAACTGTGATTTACTCAGAACATGAAAATGTTTAATCTCTATCACTTCTTGCAGCAAAAAACTAAATAAAAATGCAATTATAAATATCATTGCCTTACCCGAAAGATCCACTAGGGTGCCAGATTGGGCTTGTTTTATCACCCCTGATCCAAAGCGCTCTCCAGTTTGAAAATTCTAGATAATCTAAACTGACTGGTACTGCTGTACTATTGAACAACATCTGAGGCTCTAATTTTGTACCTTGACAAATGGAAACGCATGACACGGTAATGTTATTCATAAACCTGGATCTGTGCAAGCTTTATGTCAAAAAAATTGGTTTGCATTTTGACTCACGCAGGCCACATTTTAACATAAATGCTGCCGCTCCATAGAGGTTTCATGGAAATGAATCCCAGTCAGCAAAACTGACAGCAAAGAACTGGTTCCTTTTGGACATTTTAAAACTCTGATCAAATCACTTAATCAAGAGAATTGTTGTTTTAGTTAATGTTTTCCCTTTAATAATGGCACTTTTTTTTTTTTTTTTGGTTCTACAAATGTCCTTGAAAACTGTTATTTTAATTGTTTGTAATGCAGGGCCCTGCTGAAAAGGAGACATGGTCTCAGTCAGGCCCCCTGCTTAAATAAATCTAAATAAATAAATGCATATTGCTTATACAGTTTTTTTTTTTACCCTACTTAATTTTCACTTTTGATATGTACCCAATAAAAATGCTGACAAAATGGTGGTGGGATCTAATTAGGAGAGAGAAGCATTGAGAGAAGCATTTCGGGCAGAGCCAGTCAAAGTTAGGTGCTCGTTCTTCACCTGAACTGATGAAATTGCCAGTGCACTTCTGAGTTAACGCACTGGTTTTGTTGGGAATGGCAGCAGCTGAGATGATCAGCTTTATTAGAACCAAACCCCGACCACACCCACAAGTAGTTAATTTGTCTTACATGAATTCTTCTGACAACTGTGCCACAGTTGCTCCATCACCTTGAGTGACTTAATTACCAGGAAGGAGTTAGACACGTCCAATTTTGGTCTGTAGTACCGTTAGCACGTGTTTCCTAACTGTATTTAACTCATCAAATTAGGGCCCCTGGTCTGTCCTGGTCAACCTTTGATCCAGTGCATCACAGAATATTTGCAAATTCAGCTTGGGTGTTGCTGATAGAAACTGCTATTTTCCATAGAAATACCTCCTGTCTGTGTGTTGTACTTTGAGTTGGTCATGAGAGAGATTGCATTTCTGTTGCATCATCTGGAATCTACAAAGAGAAAACAATAGTGCCATTATGAATGAATTACATCACTAAGAGTAAGAACATGATGTAGGAAATCTACACACCAACTTTAGAGATGACTCAGCATCTGAATATTGAACCAGACACACAGTGGTACACTATAATAGAAGGTTGAAGGCTCTGTTCTTTGGCCTTCGGTTTGTCATAGATCATAGAATATATAGAGCATGCATTATGTATTAATAAATGTCAAGAGACATTTTCTGGAAATCCAAAGGTCCCCAATCATGCCACAAGGTGCACAACCAATAAGCTAAATATGAGCTATTCCAAAATCTGTTCCTTTGTGACATCACATGGAGAAGTGACTGCCGAGAAGCAAGAAGGAGTGATCAACTTCAGCCAACCAGTTAATCAGTTCCCTCAATTTTTCGGATGATCTTTCCCTTATGTAAAAAAAAAAAAGATTTTAAAATGGGTTGTGATGGTTAACTGGCTGTGCAACAGGTGGCATGATAAGGGATCTTCAACTAATGTTGCTATCATTTCTACAAGTAATCAGGTAATTTTGCCGTTTGCTGGGGATCGTCCTCATGTTATTTCACCCCTTGATCTTGCAAAATCCCTCTCTGCAGCCCCCTGTCTGTACACTCTTTTACTGCACCCCCATTAGTACACCTCTCTGCTGCCCCCTGTCTGTTCCCCTCTCTGTTGCTCCGTCTGTACCGCTCTACACTGCCCCCTGTCTGTTCCCCTCTCTATTGCTTCGTCTGTACCTCTCTATACTGCCCCAGTAGCCATCCACAACAAGTAGACCTGGACAGGCCAAATCATCATAGTTCTTTATTCAGAGATGCACTAAACACTGATATTTTGTAGAAAACAGTTTTTAAATACTTGAACATTTTTTTTCTACAACTCACCTGATTTGGTTGTGATGCTGAAGTTTGATCTTGTTTTTTGCAGCATGTAAAGAGAAGCTCCAACTGTTTTGTCAGTCTAAGTACAAATCAAATGAGACATTAAAAAAAATAAAAAATTTGTTTTCTAAAATATCTGTAATTTGAACATTTTACATCACTCCCTATTGTCGCAGGTTAAGGTTAAAAATAAGACCTTGGAAATATATATTGTATTGAAAAAAGAACAAAAATTCAATGATTTTAAACAGATATACAAACTGTAGTTATCATTCATGCAAAATAATTCATTTCAGGAATTTTATACTTACGTTTCATCTTCTTTGCCTGCATTTCGGAAAGTAACAAATATGGTCAATATTTATCATGATTTGAAAATACTGAAAGAACACTTGTGTAACGTTCCTTTCAGTTTGTTTTGCACATACTTGAAACACAAAGTCTTAAACAGGTTTCCAAAGCATACTTACAGAATGCATATATCTGTAAACCAAGCCAGCAGGCTATAAACAAAGACTCGAAGAGCAAGACGATCACTCGAAGATCTTCCACAATCTGCTGGCCTTTTTCTGAAAATAAAGACATGCACAAATTTCCTCACAATTTTGCTATTCCTTTTCACAATACCTGAATGCTCAGGGACTGAAGACACCAATTTATTGCAAGTTTCATGAGAAATGTTCTCCCATTATCCCTGCAGGTCTTAAGGTGTGCAACAGTACGGGGTCTCCGTTGTTACCATTTGCATGTCAAAGTGTGCCACACATTCTCTGCACTTGAGACTGCAGACGAGCTAGTCCACAGCAAATTTAGAAATCACTACTTTATGTATTTTACATACTGTCCAAACTTTTTCAGAGTTGTGTTCGTAAAACTTTGCATGCTGTACTAACCTGCTTTCATAAAGACTTCAGTAGCCAGAACAACAGAATTTAGGACACTTAGGCCAGCAGAACCAAACACATACACTAGGATATGAGGTAGATCTGAAAAGCAATGAAGTCTTTTTTAGTATGCACGCAAGTTTAAGTCAAATGTTATTTCCTGTGCTAGATATTCAGAAGAAAATATATAATAATACGCTCTCTAAATAGCAAGTCATTTCCAAATGCAATTTTCAATATAAAACCAAAGGGGCAGTTAAATGGCATTGAATTAAAACTGGTTGTACCGTACAACCAGAGCTGGAGAAGTTAAGCCCTGTGTACGGTTAAAATATTAAATCAACACAAGTTTAAATTGCAACAGCTTTGAATAAAATGAATTATATATAAAATCATACTGTACCAGGTAAATCACTCCTGTGGTTAAACTTCATTATTGCTTTTATGATGTAGAGGAATGCAGTGAAACACATAATGCCAGAATGTTCCGCAGTAACACACATCAGTTCCTTCAAGTTGTGAGCAAAAATAAAGAAGTGATTCTATCAAAAAAAATCATTAAAAAATGTAAACTTCATACAAGTGATCTAAAAATTAATCCCACTGACAGGATTAAAGAAGAAAAATGTACACCACACTATATCAAACCTATTTTCACCAGTTTCATGTTAACATTGGGGTTTATATTTGAAAATTTCAGTCACATGAAAACGTTCACTTTCATTACATGTAATTTTATGACACATGCACAGACTTGACATAGGAGTTACAGTAGATAGGGGCTGATAGGTTAAGGTAGGCTAAACAGAATTCTTGCTGTCAAACTATTTCCATCTGCTTTGTTAGATTGGCTCAATGTTAGCGCAGCAACCAATAACTGTTTGCATGACTGGCCAATTTATTATTTAGCAGCATTACTGTTCATTGTGTTTAAGTTATGAAGCAATTTGACATAAAAAGCGAATAGACATAAAAAACTGAATACGTCTTTGAAATACTCTGAACTTCAAATGGTCAAAAAAAAACAAACAAAAAAAAAAAAAAACAGATTTGCGAAAATTTGTGTGCAAGACTTTCTGCAGCCGATGTACTCTACAGCCATTTTACACCAACTTGTATATTAAGCAGCAGGTTCAACATGCTTTGAAACATTTAAGAATTTAACAACTTAAAACTTCTGCTTTTAAATGCACTTAACAAAATCAAATGGTGTCAAACATCCAAAATTTTAAATTTCTTTTTCCTAATCTCTGATGAGAAAATGCTACGACAGGAAATGGAATCAAGAGTTTTTTTCTAATCTGCTAGATGAGGAGATTATTGCCATTCTGACAGTCTTACACTGAAGTCTTTTATTCTCTCGGTCATAAAATTTCTTAATCATTGGAGGGCACGATTTGATCTTGATTATTCAGTAATTGCCTTGTTTGATTAATACAGGGACAGATTGAGAGTAATCCTGCATTGTTATATTAAATTACTGCCAGTAACATACAATGGTTATATGCTGTTTTTGAAAGTGGAAATTTTCATTTGTGTGTAAAAAAAAAAAAAAAAAAAAAAGGCCAGTCATATGAGAAAATGTCCAAAATAAATGTATAATTTTATTTTCAGGTGTAGGACACTCGCAGCTCGACCAAAGGCGGAGGAGCCGGGTGGCGAAGGATTATGCTTTGTGGTGATTCTGGCTGCTATGAGGCAATGGAACACGCCAGTTAAATCTTTCATGTATGCGTCCCCGCCTTGGACCTGGTCTGAGACTTACCTGAAGGTTTCTCAGTAACTCTCCGTTCAAAAACGGGGCTATGTCGAAATCACGGAACCATCTAACCTAATGCGGCGCTGGGAATAATCCAAGGTGCACGCGTTGGAACACTACGCAGAAGCTGAACAAAACATCAGACTTATCAGTGATTAGGGCAAACTAAGCATAACGATTACAATGTTACTCTCGTGTCAAAATCTGACTCCATTTAGAATTGAAATTTATAATTTAGGAGAACCTGCGTGGATCTCGGGGTGATTACCTCCCGGACTCGTAAATAAAGGCCTGTGTCACTAAAATATATATGCCCCCAGGTTTGGCATTATTCCGCAGCTTAGGTTAGATTGGTAATACTAGAGGATTGGAAGTCAAACATCACAGCAACAGCATCTTTTGGCTTGATTACTGCGAACCCAGATCTATGCACGCCCATGGGTTCCCTCAGGAATTTTAACAGATAACCGACTTTTTTCGTCCATGGGTTTCCTTAAGGCTAAAATCCCAGAAACCGGCAATACACAACCCTTTATGTGAGTAGATCATGATTGTCTCTCCAACTTAATAAAACCAATTCTCATCCCAAAGCCGCTGATCAGTCAGTCATTGGGTGAGCTTAACCCCTAAGTCTCCGGCGAACGTGGCTAGAAAAGAATGTACAAGTGTTAAGAGTCATGGATACCCGCATAAGTTCAAAGGAATATAACAATAGTTTATTCACCAGGTAGGCAAGAGCTTAAAGCAAACAAATCACAGTTAGATCAATCACAAGTTACAAATGATTTAGAAAATGAGAGTGAAGTCATACCTGGCGAAAAGGCTACACACGTGGCAAGCGTACAAGGAGTTCGAACTCACGAAGCTTCACTAAGCTAGATATAGCGTCACGGACCAATCGTGTGGGAAGTCGTTTCTGAGCTTCCCCGACCAGGTCGTCTCTCTCAGATTTAAGGCTGATGGCGCCTTTGATCAGCCCGCACAGATGGCCCAAATTGTAATTTAGACTTCCTCCTCGGAGGAAATAAGAAAAACAATTATTATTCAAAAGGAGATAATAAAAGTTCTTAGATAAGTGAGAGGACCTTGGAGACAGACCTCAGGGGGGGTCGCAAAGCACTTCCATAAAAGGGGAGAGATGATTCTAAATACACCTCAAGAGATAACTCTGGTTCAGGACAAATTATTGCTGGAGAACAGAAACTATGTTTCCTTGAAATACAGCAGATATGAAATGCATCTCATTCAACTCATTGAATTTAGCTGAAGAGATACATACCAAACATGATTACATAGAGAATTATGATGATGTAATTATCATGAAATTTCATCCCAACTGAACCATTCCCCATGAAATTCACATCACTATTACCCCAGATATAATACAGTAATTCAGTGATGACATGCGGGCAGTTAGAACCGTGTAATAGTGGGTTTTTGTTTAAATTGCAATTCTCAACTTAAAACAGTTACAGTGATGAAATGAAAGGGTCTTGGTAACAGTGTGTCCAGAAGAGGTCACGATGGCACTAATCGGGCAGAGGGCACAGGTCACACCCGCTGTGAGGGAAATTCCTTGCAGCAACCAAGCCAGGGCGCACTCCTTCCCTCGCCTTTGATGTGCTCAAGACACACACACACACACCCATGCTGAAGTGTCAGTATTAGGCCCCTTATCTCTGTGGTGGAATTGGGGGGCAGCTGCAGAGGACGTCTGGACCCTGGTGACTTTATTACCCCACTGTTCTCAGCCATGCCTGGCTGGAGATTTATGCCAGCTGTGGAGAAAGCATAGGTTCTTATGTCTTTATTACCCCACTATGTTAAAAACAGAGGGCAACAGGCACTCCTGGTCGCATGTCCACGTTATCTCCTGGCTTCCCCCTGTTATGGCCCCAATTTGTTATGGCGTCACGGACAGCAAGGGATGACAGACAAAATCCTTTAAGTTCAACAGATTTAATTAAACAAACACATAGAACTACTCTACACCCAACACTACTGACCAAGATTGAAAAGAAAATTAAAAAAAATAAGATATTTACAGTTCCCTGTAATGGAGATGGGCTGCTCTGTTGTGATGTCCTGGGACAGGAAAATGCTCCAACACAGGCAAAAATCCACAAAAAGCTTAACAGGTCTTGAAAAGAGTGACAGGTCTGGTCAAATGTATCCTTCCACAATTTCTCCTTGCAATTTCTCCAACAACTCCACACTCCCTCGATTTTTCTCCTTATATACTCTTTTCCAGCCCCCTCTGAGGCATGCCCGAGCCTAGTTTTAGATTTCTTAACAAAAAAAAAGTCAATACTGCCATCTAGTGGCTTTTTACCACATTACACCTCCATTCCAAAAGGGAAAAATTTTGACTTATAAAGGCAAAATTTTTCTTTTCAATACAAAAATGGTTAAGTTGACACTTGTGTATATATATACATATATACAATATGCTAATAAACACAGGTGATATATATATACACATACTTAAACACGGGATAAGCAATCAGCAATTACATTGTCAGTACCCTTTACATGCTTGATTTTCCAAGTCAAACTCCTGTAAAATCAAACTCCATTTCAACAATCTCCGATTCTTGTTTTTCATCTTACTCAAAAACATTAACGGATTGTGGTCGGTATATACAGTCATTGGCTTTTTGCCCTGTATAAACATAAACCTCAAAGTGTTGTAAGGATAGAACCAGAGCCAACAGCTCCTTCTCAATTAATGGAATAGTTCTTTTGGTGGCGATTGAACTTCCTGGAGAAGTATGCCACGGGATGCTCAATGTCATCAGAGTCACTTCTCTGTAGGAGCACAGATCCACAAGCTTGGTGGTCAGCATCGACCGCCATGGAGAACGGTTTGTTGAAGTCAGGAGATTTGAGCACAGGAAGTGACACAGCAGAGACTTCAGGCGATCGAAGGCTCTTTGGCATGCTTCATCCCAAGTGAACTTTACGCCTTTCTTCAGTTGGTTGGTGAGACTGAGAGCAATCTCAGCAAAGTTCTTGCAGAACTTGCGGTAGTACCCGATCATTCCAAGGAAGCGGCAAAGCTTTTTTTGTTGTCAGGCACTGGAAAGTCCATGATGGCTTGGACTTTAGCATTTATGGGTGCCACCTTACCCTGGCCTATGACGTAGCCAAGATATGTGACAGTAGCACAACCAAAGTCACTCTTGTTCAGGTTAACAGTCAGGTTAGCCTGGGTCAAGCGCTGGAACAACGTCTCTACATCTTTCAGATGTTCTTCCCAGGAGTCACTCCATGTGATCAGGTCGTCGATGTGCGCACCCGTGTGTGGCAATCCGGCGATTGTAGACTTTATCATCATTTGGAGCGTGGCTGGGGCATTTTTCATGCCAAAGGGTAGGACTTCATACTGGTATAACCCAGATGGTGTGGCAAAAGCAGAGATGCTCTTGGCCCTCTCAGTTAAAGGCACACACCAATAACCCTTCAATAAATCAATCTTGGTCAGAAACTTTGCTTGCCCTACTCTATCGATACAATCATCAATCCTAGGTATTGGAAACACATCAGTTCTAGTTACAGCATTGACTTTGCGATAATCTGTACAGAATCTAGTACTTCCATCAGGTTTTGGAACTAGAACACAGGGTGAACTCCAATCTGAGTTAGAGGGTCTGATAATATCATGTTCTAACATGTACTCAACCTCTTTCTCAGCAATCTTTCTCTTTTCAGGATTCATCCGCACGGATGCTGTTTTATTGGTTTGGCATCACCAACATCTACATCATGAGAGGGCTATAGAAACTCTCTTTGGAACATCAGGAAATAAATCTTTATATTTCTGGATCAACCTCTCAAACTGATCTTTCTGTGAGGGTTCTAAGTGCTGGAGTTTTACATCAAGATTTTGCAACACTTCAGAATTTGACAATTTACATGAAAGAACTTCAGCTTTAATTCTAGGTTCATCATCTTGAAACTCCCCTCATCTTCACAAGTCTCGGCCATAGGAGGATCTGAAGTGACAGCTGCAACCCTAGCATTCCTATCATGATAAGGCTTCAGCATGTTAATGTGACACAACTGTTTTGGCTTTCTCCTATCTGGAGTCTTCACAATGTAATTGAGATCATTGAGTTTTGTCATAATTTCATAAGGACCATGAAATCTAGCCTGCAATGGATTGGACTGTAAGGGGAAACAACACAAGGACCTTGTCTCCTGGTTTAAACTCACGGCTTCTAGCCTTATGATCATACCAAGTTTTCATTTTTCCCTGACTTGATTTCAAGTTCTCTTTGGCTAGGTCACAAGCTGCACGCAGTCTTTCCTTGAACTTGCTAACATAGTCTAACAGACTGATATCGGCTCTTTCTCTTGCCATTGTTCACTCAACAATAGCAAAGGTCCTCTCACTTCATGGCCAAACACTAGCTCAAACGGACTGAATCCAGTAGACTCCTGCACTGCTTCTCTAGCTGCAAACAACAGCAAATGAACACCTTCATCCCAGTCTTTCTCATGGTCATAACAATAAGTCCTCATCATTGTCTTGAGAGTGGAATGAAACCGCTCTAAGGCACCCTGACTTTCTGGATGATAGGCACTGGAAAGAATCTGCTTCGCACCTAGTTCATACACAACCTGCTGAAACAATCCGAAGTGAAATTGCTACCTTGATCTGACTGAATTTCCCTGGGAAGGCCAAACAACGTGAAGAACTTTATCAAAGCCTTCAGAAATTGCAGTTGCCTTGATGTTGCGTAAAGGGATGGCTTCAGGGAATCTGGTAGATGCACACATGATTGTCAACAAGTACTGATTTCCAGATCTAGTCTTGGGTAATGGACCAACACAATTAACAATGATCTTGGAGAAGGGCTCCCCAAATGCTGGGATAGGCTGCAATGGAGCTACTGGTGGGTCTAACTGGTGTTTTCCAACTACCTGACAAGTGTGACAGGTTTTGCAAAAGTTGGAAACATCTTTTCGAAGTCCAGGCCAGAAGAAGTGTTTCATGATCTTGTCAACAGTCTTGTTAACACCAAGATGACCTCCTAAAGGCAAACTATGAGCCATTGTTAAGATCTCATTCCTATAGACCTTCGGAACAACAATTTGCTTGACCACTGCCCAATCTGCATTGGCAGAGATATCAGGAGGGCGCCACTTCCGCATCAACACTCCATCCTTGAGATAATACCCAACTGGAACTGTGTCTATTTCTTCATCAGGAAGGGCTCTCCTCTTTAGTACACAAATTTCAGGATCATTAGTTTGCTCCTGAATCAACCGCTTTCTGGACAGAGACAAGTCTCCAGACACATCAGAATCACCAGACCCATCTGGCTGGCTGAATAGAGAACTGATAAAAGTGTCTGATAAGTCCTCAAACGGAGAAACCATAGTAGGCTGAACAGAGTCATGAGGCGAACCACCTGAGTCATGACTATTCAAGGTGCTGGACGGCACCACATCATCTTCTTCTTAAGCCTTCTTGGCCATAGCACGAGTCACTGCACAGGAAGGATACAGAGATGGGTCTTCATCGCCATCTTCAGTGCTCGGCTGTGAAGTAAGATGAACAGGGGGAACTACATTGCCCCCAGCCAGGTCATTGCCTAGCAACAGAGAAACACCCTTGATAGGTAGACTTGACATAAGTCCCACCTTAACCTGTCCTGTAACTAAATCTGACTTCAAGAATACAGAGCGCAGGGGTACAGATACAGTCCTCCCTTCAATACCTTGTACAAGTATGAAATCCCCAGAAGCGGTCTCATCACGTAACTCCAAGGAGTCCATCAACAAAAGTGATTGAGAAGCTCCGGTATCCCTTAGGATATATATGGGGACAGGAGGAGAATGCTCATTCAGAGCCACAAATCCCTCTGACACAAATGGAAGAAATTCCTCCCTCACAAAGTCAGGAGTATCAGGCTTCTTAGCCTCACAAGGAGCAGGCAATTTAGCAGATCGGTCATCTACTACAGGGGTTTCTAACCTTGTCTTCACAAAGGCATTGGGTTTGGTATCCTTTTCTTGTTCTTTCTTAGCTTTTAGGAACCAACAGTTAGTTGTTACATGACCAGATTTCTTGCAATAATTGCAAACTAGAACACTTTTGTCACTGTCAGCTTTCACACTTTGTTCAGACCTTTGACTGGATTTCTGAGCACCATCACCAGATTTGTCTTTGTCTTTGGGTGAGGAATCTTGGGTATCACCGTTACCTTTCTTCTGAAATTGGGACCATCTATTGTTACTGCTAGACTGAAATTTGGACTTATGTGTTAGAACATATTCGTCTGCAAATTTGGCAGCTGATTGCAAATTCAGTGCTTGCTTCTCATTAAGGTAGGTCTTAATATCATCCTTGACACAGTTCTTGAATTCTTCAACTAACACCATCTCTTTTAGTGAGTTGAAATCATCCTTGACCTCCATAGAAGTACACCAGCGCTCAAAAGCAAACCTTCTTCTCGTTAGCAAATTCAACATAAGTCTGATTGTCAGATTTCTTCAGACCTCTGAATTTCTGTCGGTAAGCCTCTGGAACCAACTCATAAGCTGTCAAAATAACCTTTTGACAACCTCATAATCAGAGGAATCATCTGCAGACAAAGCCGAATAGGCTTGTTGAGCTTACCCTTGAGGACAGTTTGCAACATCAGAGGCCAGTGTTCCTTTGGCCACTGACAACTCTTAGCTACCTTCTCAAAGCACTGGAAATACTTATCAACCTCCTTTTCTGAAAATGGAGGCACCAGCTTTACCTCCTGGCTGGCGTGAAATTTATTTTCAGCCTGAATTTTGATTTTTAGTAGCTCCATTTGGAGCCTTTCTTCTCTATCTAATTTTTCTAAATCGAAATCTCTCTGTCTCTGTCTCTCTCTTTCTGCTCTTTCCTCTTTCTCTCTCTCAAATTCTCTTTGTTTTTCTTTTTCCTCCCTTTCAATCTCTAGCATTTTTAATTTAAGTTCCAATTCTACATTTGGATTTTCCACGGAAACTGTTCCAGATCTCCTGGTGCAAACACATTTTCATCAATGTAATATTCAACAATCTCTCTAGCCAGTCTTGCTTTTCGCATGGCTGGTTTTACATCTGTCAGCTCTAACTGTCTGCATATTTCTAGCAGTTCTGTCTTTTTAAAAGACTTCAAAACCTCTACGGTTGGTGATGCCAAGAAATCATCCATTGCTGTTGATCTGCCAATATATATATCTAGGAAAATTCAAAAAAAACAATTTCACTATTTGAAATTTTAGATTTTCAATAAATGACTTCGCACAATGGTCTACCCCGGACCCGAGCCCCCAATTTGTTATGGCCCCAATTTGTTATGGCGTCACGGACAGCAAGGGATGACAGACAAAATCCTTTAAGTTCAACAGATTTAATTAAACAAACACATCGAACTACTCTACACCCTACATTACTGACCAAGATTGAAAAGAAAATTAAAAAAAATAAGATATTTACAGTTCCCTTTAATGGAGATGGGCTGCTCTGTTGTGATGTCCTGGGACAGGAAAATGCTCCAACACAGGCAAAAATCCACAAAAAGCTTAACAGGTCTTGAAAAGAGTGACAGGTCTGGTCAAATGTATCCTTCCACAATTTCTCCTGCAATTTCTCCAACAACTCCACACTCCCTCGATTTTTCTCCTTATATACTGTTTTCCAGCCCCCTCTGAGGCATGCCCGAGCCTAGTTTTAGATTGCTTAACAAAAAAAATGTCAATACTGCCATCTAGTGGCTTTTTACCACATTACACCCCCTACACAGGTAAATATTTCATTCACACTTAATTGTGATTGTATATTTTCAGTATTGTATATCAGTGATGGCCCGTGAAATGGCAACTGGGGAGGCCCAAAACAATCCCTTAAAATTAACGATTGGTCACGACCTGCTTTCAATCATTCATTTAAATTACCATTACAGAAACTCCGAAAACTCTCAACCTTATAAGGTGTGACCAGTTAATTTATAACGCAAATCGATTACGACTCCGGACTTCTTGCGTTTTTCTTTACTCAGC
The DNA here is from genome assembly GCA_029692085.1 of Gymnothorax javanicus. Lineage (NCBI taxonomy): Eukaryota > Metazoa > Chordata > Actinopteri > Anguilliformes > Muraenidae > Gymnothorax > Gymnothorax javanicus. The sequence goes on from CM056194.1 coordinate 178,344,108, forward strand.
GGTTAGAAGCAATGCATGTGTTTTGCGATCTTTTGAATGAAATTAGATAATTTGAAACGTCTTTTTGCAATTCCATTGCTTCCAACCCCTCCATGCACAAAACTTCAATTCCGTGCGAGAATCTCTTTCATAGCCACACATTGATTGAATAATTGCTGACTACAGCAGGGGAACATAAATATGCATCTTAAACTCACACCGAATGCGCGAGATTTGACAGGTGTGCGTTATAAATGAAAACTGGCCACAGCTGATAATGTTGAGAGTTTTCGGAGTTTCTGTAATGGTAATTTAAATGAATGATTGAAAACAGGTCGTGACCAATCATTATTTTCAAGGGATGGGTTTCAGCCTCACCTATCGCCAGTTCACCAGCCGCCACTGCTGTATATATAATAACAGACTGTAGACAGTGTAGTGATTAGTAATCTAATAAGAGGGGAGGAAATGTATGGGTGCAGACAGACAGCCTATAATCCTGAGCCGTGAATGAATCCCCATGTGTGAGCAGGGATTCAAATCCCATAATGGCACCCACTGAACTGTCATCATCCCTCACTGTCTGTACCCCTCTCCGCTTTCACTCCCAGTGTGAATCAATAAAAGCACACAAAAGGAGGGTACATTCTCCTGTAAGAAAACAATAGGTGGGTCTGGTGTGGCTCTGTTGTTGTGCAAGGCTGGACCCCATAATCTGGTATCTGCTGAGCCACTGTTTGAGTGGATGGATGGGGCCCTTGAACTGTTATCTCTCAAAGCTTTGGTCTCGTGATTGATAAGCTCCAGGATCTGGGACTAAAGCAGCGGTCACACCTTGCCGGATAGCGTTACAGACGTCCGACGGATAGAAACTTTGCGAAGTTGTCCCCGATGCAGTTTGAGACTAAAAATGCTCTGAACTTTCCGCTGAATTGAACGCACCTTGCCTGACAAGAAACAAATGCGAATGGAGATGAACGGATGGAACACGTTGCTCTCCGTCCGTTAACACTATCCGGCAAGCCGTAATTGCTGCTTAAATACTAACTAGGCCAGAGACCCAGCAAGGGACACATAAATTGGCAGCAACATTGCTCAAATTTAAGGACCAGTTCAATCAGCCAGAATCCTTTGGCATTCTAAGGACCCCTGCTGGTCAATAGGAAACCTGCACTCTGTTTTTTGCCAAATTGCACCACTGTAAAATATTAAAACTTCACTAAACCTAAGAAAGTAAGGCAAGCAGCTGCAATGCATTTTTCAGTTTGATCAACTGCAAGTCTGAGTGGCTACACAAAATTCAAATTTTGAACTCGGAACCTGAGGTTGAGCCAAAACAAAAATGCTTTGCAGCTGGCGGCCTTCCTGTTTCCAAGTTGAGCCAACTTTTCACTTTCTGCTGCGCAAACAGAGGGTCTTATTTTGACTCGTGTCTGTGCAAAGCTGGGCTTGAAGACAACAATGTGAAAAGAAGCAACTAGTGACATCACATGCGCTGGGAGAGACAGTGTGCTCACCATAAACTTATTCATACTGGCTGCAGAAATGTCATGATAAAAATGTGCAGTCCAATAAGCATATGCCCTTTATGGAAATAATATTATGCAATGTTCAACCAATCTGAAATGATACAAAAAAAAAATCAGAGCTGACTAAGCTTCACTGAGGAGCAAAAATGATTCATTGAATATGACAAAAAACAAAACAAATTCCATACCTTGATCATTTTCTGAAACGAAAGCCAGTAATAGAAGGTGGATTGTACAATCAAGAATAAACTTCAGCGCCTCAAGGGCACTGTGCCATAAATCTGAAAGAAAATGTGCAGTCATTATGCCAGGAAAATAACATCTCATATTCACTGTATTTATTATATTTTTCTGGCTATGTATGATGTCGAGCAAATCATGTTTTGCAGCAGTTCATAGCTCTTTCCATACGTCAAATTCTCTGTTATGTGCATACACACTAACAGTACAAAAAAGCGAGGGTTCATACAAATGTGACTTTGACTTCATGCTTTTTTTTAAACATATTTAGTCCAATAGAAAAACAAATGCAATACCAACTGCCTTCACATTGTGCAATGGAAATATATACAGTTGTCAATGGACATTTTGTCTTTTAGAACAAAACATGGAATCATGGGATTTAAATAAAATCATCTAAAAGATGACTAATAACACCTAACAAAGTATGTGGACTTTAATAGATTAAAATATTGGGTACAATTACACAAAACAGACCATCATACACAAATAACCAAAGTCCATGTCTCTACACTAATCTGATCCAAATTTTTAAGCAAACCAGCATAAATTTATCTCCCACAGTTCAGCGCATTTTATGTTAAAGGGGACCTAATATGCTATTTTTCCAAGCTTATATTTTGGTCTTTGACTTCCCAAGAGTACTCCTGATCGTGCAAAGTAAAAAAGGGGTACTTATTTCGCTTGTACTGCCATCCTCAAAAAACCCCATTTGTACTCCATAGTAGTCTCTGCCTGAAACGCCTCATTGGGGTGGCTATTCCGCGATGGCCCCCACTCTCCGTGTGCCCACTTTCTTCTGACTGGCCAGCTCTATGGAGGGCGGATCTAGGCGGGACGAGGCAGCTGAACGCAGTTTCCGGGTTTCAGAGTGAAACGTGAGACGCGTCTACCATCTGAGCTAAGGAATCAGCGGGGAAATTCTGCAATCAAACGCAGTACGTGTGTATAGATCTAATGAAATTAACTTGTTCTAATAAATGCAACGGCAAAAGTGGAGGACGCAGTGCGAAAGTCTGACAGCTCAAGAACGAATTTGCTATCGGCTACAGTTTGCTACGGCAACAGTTGGTGAGTACCGCGGTTTTTCTACTCCTAGCTAGGATGCAGGGGAAGCTAGAATCCACCCCATATAGACACATTTGTAGAACGAGTTGACATGCCCAAGTGTAGACCGAGACCGTAGAAATCCGGTGGGTCTGAGTTTAGATGGAAACATGGACAGTGAGGGGCAGCTAAAAGTGGACCAACAGCTTATGGACTGCTTCGTGTGTATTAGGACCTGCTGGTTCGTGTGCATAGCTGTGGTGTGTTGTTAGCGTGGAGAAAACGAACAGCTTCCGTGCTGGTATATGACGGAGGGGCTAAAGCTCCAAGCTAAACAGCCTTTTTCGAAATTGCCTGTGGTAATGGTTTACTTATTGCTTCGAATAACCAGCTTTTCCTCTCGCCCGAAAATGGGCACATTATGTATAGCGTCGAGAGAGCTAGACAGAGCTCGGTTATGTCATGAACATAATACAGGTTTTACAGACCGTAAGTTCCGCTGCGTGAACCGTTGCTTATGTGGAGCTAGCGAATCGATCACTTTTACAGGAAAGAATTTAATATTCAATCGATGGGAATGCAGAGAAATCATTTGTTATACCGGACACGTGATAGGCTGTGCGCTTCCCAATTGCTTTCACCGGTAGTATCAGAGAGCTTGCCCAGACATTGGAGATGCATCAGGCTGACCCCGGTCATGGATAAGTAAAGCAATCATTTCATAAGCATCCAAAAACGCACCCCAAGCTCTGCAAAATCTACTTCTGGTCTAACTGCAGCCCAACTCGGCAGACAAATACAGCACCTCTCCGGTTAGCTTCAACTGTAGTGGCTACAATCAGGCAATGTTATGATGACATTGCCACATTGCCACATTCATGCTTACCGAAGTAACACAAGCATACCGATCATAATTGCTGCATATAAGTTAACCAGGAGCATTTTTAATTAGCAGAGCAGGCGAACTAACATGCAGTAGCTAATAAGCGGTCATGACTTTGAATGTAATCTGTCGCATGTGAAAAGATTCGTTTAAAGTCCGTGTAAAAGCTTTAACGCGTCCATATCACCTGTATTCACGTCTTTGCATTGACTTTGAATGTAGCTAATCTGTCGCACCAAAAATTTGTTTCGCGTTCGGTGTGAAAGCGGCTTGACGTGCCCAAAACGTGTATTCGCGTCTTTGCATTGACTTTGAATGTAGGCTAATCTGTCCTGCAATTCGTTTAGGTGTCTGATGTGAAAGCAGCTTTATGGATAGTCTGTGACAGCAAGAGAGAGCTCGGTTATGTTATGAACATAATACAGGTTTTGCAGACCGTAAGTTCTGTTAGCGCGGACAAGTTGCTTATGTGGAGCTAGCGAATTGATCACTTCTACAGGAAAGAATTACCTATTTAATCTCCGCCTTTTTCAGCTTTTTATTAGCCACAACAATTTCTAAAGGGGGATGAAATTTATGTCAAGGTAGTGCAGAGAAATCATTTGTAAACCGGTTGAGCTTCTGCGTTTCGCATTGCTTTCACGGTAGCACCAGAGAGCTTGCTCAGACATTTGTGAGGCATCCGGCTGATCCCGGTCATGGATAAATGAAACGATCACTAACTGTAGTGGCTACAATCGGGCAAAGTTATGATGAAACTGCCACATTGATGCTTACCGAAGTAACACAAGCATACCGATCAGAATTACTGCATATAAGTTAACCAGGAGCATTTTTAATTAGCGGAGCACGCAAACTAACATGCAGTAGCTGGTAACAGAGCGGTCATAACCACAGAGACAAACACTTGCACTACAGGTTTTACAGACAGCAAGTTCTGTTACTGTGAACAGTTGTACCAAGCATCCAAATTACAAACAAGTATTAAAAGTTAGCTTCAAATGAGGTTTATGTTCACACATCTTCTTTAGAATTTCCCCTGATATCACTCTTGCATATTTAGGACGCAAACATTAGCGACAGTAACTTGGCTACGTTAGCCGCTGTGCTACAGCGACAATCAACTGGCTATCACATTAGGTTGGCTTATGCAATAAAAGCAACTTACAGCTTCTGTGTCTGTGAGTCATGGACAGTCGCGACCGATACAGGCTTTATCTTCAGATATTTTACCAAGCCTGCCTTTGAGGCCAGTTGTTAGTGCTAACTATCGCTAGCGGTCCTGCTAGCCACCCGTAACATGTTAGCTTCACTTACATTATTTGCTGTTATATGGTTACTTACAGCTTGTTGCTCCGAGCGCTTGATCGATGCAGCTGCTTCAGGTTTGAGAAGCAGCTGAAACGCTTATCCTGTGTCGAATTATCCTTTATTGACAAAGCTGTCTTTGGTGAAATGCTGAGCACAAGCAGCTAACGTTCCCTTTGGCCATGGCTGTTTGCTGCTAGCAAACAAAAAAAGCTGCCCACTGATTTCTGGTGGCATCGTCTTTTGGAAGAGAAATGTTTGTTTTTCTTCGCGTCCAAAAGTAAACGGACAAGTAGCTTTGGGAGAGATACTGACAAAATTGCACCTCAAATGATCTGTGGTTCTTCTTTTGTATTTCCAAAAGTGTCAACGCTACTAAGGCATAGTATGATCTGCCGTTGTTAGTGCCTGCTAGAATAGATTCCAGTGTGGGCAGGTCCAGCGCAGTGGTTGGCTCTGGCTAGGTCTGTATTAATTGGACGGCACAACCTGACGTCAGGTTTTGCCCGGATCTTGTGAAGATCTCAGGAGGAGCTGTTCAGAGTGGAAATCACGCTCACGAAATCACGTTCTTGGATTACGGCGAAATCCCTGTAACTTACGTTTCAAAACTTTTCAGAGGTTGAGCATGGACAACCAAAATTATAACATTACTAATATGTATTAAAAGAAGGATCAGCATGTTAGGTCCCCTTTAATGAAGCTGTCTGGAATTACCGACAATTAACTAATTTCTCCGATGGTGGGCCTCTCTGCATAAAGTGATGGATTTTGTGAATTTACTGCGCAGATCATGTGATCAGACGTCACATCATGTGTTATAATTGGCTGCGGGTTGCCGTTGCAGTCTACCCAATCTAAGTTACCGTTGTTCACTTCTTGGATTAATAGACTTCTGATTCCACCAAAGAACAGCAGCCCTACTATGATGATGTCATGAAACCAATAAGGCTTAAAAATTCCAAAATACGCTGCTAGCAAGGACCTTCAGCTCGCAGTTTCAACCAGCAATCTCCCCAAAGGTGAGCAACTGAAGAGTGGAAGTGATGTGAAATTTAACTAAAATTCGTACTGCAAATCAAGATGCAGGGTGCTAACCCACCATCATGGACCAGAACAAAACTATCCTGGGAAAGTGACCTAGATTTTGAACTCTCTGAGAGGTCTTGGCAACTTTGGTTAGAATGGATTCACATTCCTCAATCTGTTTCAGACACAGCCTAATTCAATTTAAAGTTTTACACCGCCTACATTATTCAAATGACAAACCTTCCAAGATATATCCTAATGTTAGCTCTGCATGTCTGAGATGTCACCAAAGCCCAGCTGCTTTGGGACATATGTTCTGGAATTGCACATCATTGAAAAGTTTCTGGACAAACATTTTTGGGGTAATCTCTCGCATTTGCAGGAAAAAAGTTCCACCTTCCCCACTCATTTCCATCTTTGGAATCCCTCCCTCAGAAATCACTGTTTCTAAACTGCAAGGGAAAGCAGTTGCTTTTGCATCATTAATAGCCCGTATATGTGCTTTAACTTGTAAAATGGAAAATCTATAAATACTATTAATAAAGTCGGAAAAAAAAAATTTGCACTGCAAATACTATTTGTTTTCTTGATAAAATGGATCCCTGCATTTGCATGAATAGCTTGCAAACATTAGCCAGCAACATTCAGACCACTGAAACACATGACTCTTGTGAGCACAGAGCATCTTTTCAATTTGCGGACTAGAACTTTACTCCAGGAAAAGCATAATTTTGTCGATCCAGGAACAACGTTTACATGGTGAAATCAGATTGTGTGCATTGGAACACTAATGACAGGCATAACTGCGCTTGTATGAATGACTGGAAGACTGACTTTCTCTTCAGTCACTTGAAATGCATTAGAATGCAGTAGAGATTGATATGACGCCCTCACAGGCTAGATAAGATACACTTTATTGAACCCTGTGGGGTAATTTGTCCTCTGCATTTAGCCCATCCTATAGTTAGGAGCAGTGGGCAGCCACAGAGCAGCGCCCGGGTACCAACTCCAGTTCTAAAGCCAGTTCCTTGGTCAGGGGCACTGGTAGGAGTGTTCCTATAATGCATGTTTTTTCTGGGTGGGGGAAACCGGAGTACTCAGAGGAAACCCAAGCTAATATCACCTGAGATATCATGCGATACAACGTGAACACTTTGCTGTTCAATTCAAGATGCTGGAGCATTCAATGCACTTCTACAGTCAGTGAGCCACCATTCACAGCGAGTGTTTGGATTTGAGGAACTATTTTTACTACCATTTAGTTTCTAACCAGAACACTGGAAATGTGAACAGTTACATTTTCTAACTATCTCCTCTCATTTGTTCTCCAAATAAGAACTGACGAAGAGGATTTTAATACATTTCCCTGTCTGTTAGTGGTCTGCTTTTGGGTGTATAAAAGCATTCTACATTACTTTAGTGTTTTATTCCGCCTTTCTAAAGAATGACCACCATATACAGTATATATCAGACTGAACATTATCAAATAACTATTACACCATTCTCATTCTCACACAAACACACAAACACACCCTCACTCAGACACACAGACAAACTGTAGCAGATGCGCAAATATGCCTCACTATCCTGGGTCAGAACCACTGAAAGGATTTTAACATCCTCACTGCAAAAACAAAACGGCTCTTTCTCAGAATATACAAAGCAAGTTAGACTTGCGCGCATGTCTACTTTCAAGCAAATCCTTATGCCAATGCGGCAGGGCGTTTCTCTTTCGAGGTCCAATATACCAATACAGGAACACTGAAAAACAGAGCGTTAGGAAATTATGAGAGTCACGTCAGAAACACCAATCAGCAGAACTATCTTTGTGGTGGAGGAACATGTTTAATCATCTTACAGTGATGCAGGGCCAATTAATGTAACAGTGTTCACCGCAGTCTGAGACTATAGCTGAACATTTTTGGAAGTTGAGGGGTACAAGTGGTAGACTTGGGAATTAATCTACCACACGTCATCTGGCAAGTATATGCCACTATCACTGACATCACTTTGAACTGATGCTTGAAAAACACTCCATTTCCCCAATTCAGGTTTCTTTAACTCTCCCATACACTATTCACATCCATTTGTTGCTTCCTCCTCCTTGCCCACCCCGTTGGCTGAGCTAAGAGCAAGTAGAGGGTGCAGGAAATGGGAGAAAAGAGGAAAGTAATTAGAGCTTATAGTGAATGGAATGTTCTGGAGTAGGTTTTGAGAGCAGCATTATCACTGGCCGTTTAATGAACAGTTCAAATTTTATTTTTCATTAGTTGTAGACGCACGGGCTGAAGTGTCGGTGATTGATTGACTTTATTTTCGGCTAAGCTGTGGGATTTTATGTGTTCTTAGCTAGGAGCCTTGTTCACCTTCGCAAAATGTCTAAGATTCAAGATCTACTGTACCTACGGTAGCCGACGAGGGAAAATGCGCTGTTCAGTGAGTGAAAAAAAAATATTCAAAACTGCAGCACGTTTCTCCAGTTGTCAATGTTTTGGGCCATTGCAGTGGGTTTGTCCTTGTTGGCCACCGTAGAGAGATCTTGAATCTTCGACTTCTTCTGCAAAGATGAACAAGGCTCCTAGCTAAATGGCTACATTGGACATTTAGGCTAAAAACATGGTGAAAAGATGTCTTTCCGAGTCAAACTTGGATTTAGTTCATTTGAACTTGTCTTCAATGCTGTTTTTCTTTGGAACTCCAAAAGTGTTTTGAGGACGAAGGAAATTCATGGACCCTTCGATTAGCCTTGGGGTGAGTAGATGATGAGTGAATTTTCATTTTTGGGTGAACTATCCCTTGAAACTCCTGATCACATTATGGGCTATATTTTAACAGTCAGTGCATAAGGCAAGTGGATTTTGGGCGTGAAGTCCAGTTTTGCTAGTTGACCAACAGGCAATCAGAGCGGAAAGTTGGTTCAAGCTGGCACACGGTTCAAAGGGGTTGCACTTAATCTCTTAATTAATCATAGGCATGCTTTAGGTGAAACATGAAATACACCAATCAGAGCATCATCTCCCATTACCTTTAAAAGCCAGGTGCGCTTGCATCTTGGCAGATTGGCATTATAATGGTAAATTTGCCAAGAAGAAAAAAAGAGTGCATCCCTAACAAGGAAATGCATCTTGTACCGACCACCCAAACTTGAGTTCAACTTGGCTGATCACAGGATAATATATGATCAGCAGCGTGCGGTAACATGTTCAGAGGGGCTTCAGTAACCTTACCCTTTACCGCTCGACTGTCCTCTCGCTGTTCTCATTCAAGTTCGCCTGATTAACAATCAAACAATTTATCGACTGAACGACCAAGACCAATCCATTTTCCATTATAAGAAATGATGATGAAAAAATAAATGTCTATTGCCAACATTTATATAATTGATACAACATTGTTAGGATGGAAACATAAATGCAAACAAGTGGTGCCAGGTACAACAAACCCCACCCCTCGCACATACTTTGACCTACTTTTCCGAAATTCTGTTGGCATCTATTCTGGGTCAGGGGCAATCCCAAACCGAATTTGGGGTGAATCTGGCCATTAGTTTTGCTACTAAAGTGTTGACAAACAACAAAACAAACAAACACAGAAACAAACGCACAAACACACAAACAAACACAGAAACAAACCAAACCAAAAACAATAGTGGCAAAGCCACTGTGCCTGCTTGGCCAAATGTGGCCAAAATGGAACGCCCCCTCTTGGCCATAGTATAGGTCCGATTGGGCTGAAAATCGAACTTGATCAGGACCTTAAGACGCTATATATACGTTTGAAATATGAAAAGGATTGGCGGAAAAGTGAAGACGCTAGAGCGCAGACAAGCCAAAAGTTTTTGCATGCACGCACGGATGCACGACATACCACCACTAAAGACCCCAAGCATAGCATAAGCCCATTGGGCCTTTTGGCCAAGCGGGCAAAAAATTGAAGCATCTTAGCTCGTAGAATAAGGGAGCTAGAGCTGTTTGAAGTTTTGCAGAAAAGGCCCCTTGGTAGCCAAACCCAGAAATGCAGCATGCCCAAAATCGAACTGGGGCTAGATCTTGGGCCCATATACATGCATATGAAATATGAAAAGGATCCGTTGAAAACTGAAGGCACTATTGCACTGAAAGAAAATCTGTGCATTTTACGACCTTCGACCTACATAACCTTGAAATTTAGGTCAATTCAAAAACCTATGACATATTTATGATGAACCCTTGGCAGCACAACCTATGTAGTTTTTTTTAAAACATTATATTTGGATTATCATAATTATTATTTTTTAGAAAGGCCTAACCAGGGACTGGGGTTGCAAATTAGCCAATTGGCTAGAAACCTTCTATGCAACACATCTACACATATTGTTATGGCTTTGAGGGTAATAACTATGTACGTAATAATGTGCGCTGCATTGTCCCTGACAAATAAACGAATAAATAAAAATAAATAAATAAACCAAGAATCGCAGCACGACCAAAATCGAACTCGAGCTAGATCTTGGGCCCATATACATGCATATAAAATAGGAAAAGGATCCGTTGAGAACTGAGGGCGCTATGGCGCTAAAACGAAATCAGCACATTTTATGACCTTTGACCTATATAACCTTCAAAATTAGGTCAAATCAAAAGCCATTATATATATGATGAACCCTTGACAGAACACCCTACAGTAAAAATTTGAGCATCTTAACTCATAGAATAAGGGACCTAGAGCTGTCTGAAGTTTTGAAGAAAAAGCCACCTGGTGGCCGAATCAAGAATCACAGCGCGACCAAAATTGAACTTGAGCTAGCTCTTAGGCCCATATGCATGCATATAAAATAGGAAAAAGATCCATTGAGAACTGAGGGCACTATGGCGCTGAAACTAAACCGGCACATTTTATGACCTTTGACCTTTATAACCTTCAAAATTAGGTCAAATCAAAAACCCATTATATATACGATGAACCCTTGGAAGAACACCCTACAGTAAAAATTTGAGCATCTTAGCTCGTAGAATAAGGGAGCTAGAGCTGTTTGAAGTTTTGCAAAAAAAGCCGCCTGGTGGCCAAAATAAGTTTCACAGCATGACCAAAATCGAAATCCGGCTAGATCTTGGGCCCATTTCATGCATATTAAATAGCAAAAAGATCCGTTGAGAACTGAGGGCACTATGGCGCTGAAACTAAACCGGCACATTTTATGACCTTTGACTTATATAGCCTTCAAAATTAGGTCAAATCAAAAACCCATTATATATATGATGAACCCTTGGCAGAACACCCTACAGTAAACATTTGACCATCTTAGCTCGTAGAATAAGGGAGCTAGAGCTCTTTGAAGTTTTGCAGAAAAAGCCGCCTGGTGGCCAAATCAAGAATCGCAGCGTGACCAAAATTGAACTTGAGCTAGATCTTGGGCCCATATACATCCATATAAAATAGGAAAAGGATCCGTTGAGAACAGAGGGCGCTATGGCACTGAAACAAAATCGGTACATTTTATGACCTTTGACCTATATAACATTCAAAATTAGGTCAAATCAAAAAAACAACATATTTATGATGAATCCTTGGCAGAACACCCGACAGTAAAAATTTGAGCATCTTAACTTATAGAATAAGGGAGATAGAGCTGTTTGAAATTTTGAAGAAAAAAGCCACCTGTTGGCCAAACCAAGGATGGCAGCATGCCCAAAATCGAACTCAGGCTAGATCTTGGGTCCATATACATGCAAAAAAATATGAAAAGGATCCGTGGAAAACTGAAAGCTTTATCGCGCTGAAACAAGATAACGCACGCAAGCACGCACGGACGCACAACAGACCACCACTAATGACCCTAAGTACAGCATAAGCCCCTTGTGTGGGCCTGTCGACCAAGCGGGCTAACAATACCCCTTGCCCTCACCCTTCAGGTGGGGCGGGGTAAAAATTCGAAACTTTCACTGACTTCGCAGCAATTATTTTCGCCATCACTCAGCTGTGCATCATACCGAACAACACCCTTTATCTGTCACTACATTCAGACTATAGAATGGATTCTTATGTCTTATTGCTCAATGAGCCTCGCAAACTAATTTATGCAAATCTGTGCTGTTTCACGAGCTAGACGAGCGCAGAAATTATAAAGAAATATTGATATTTTTCCTAGTCATTTATTTCCAGAAATAACGGCGTATAATTTCGTTGTGCAATGCATAACAAGGCTTTCAAAAATAAATTAGACTCTCGTCGGTTCTATCAATTAGTCTGAGCTACTGTTGCTAATCAGGAGAGGTAAACTGCGAGAGGTTTAGGTCATTAAGCAGTGAAAGGTGAGGTTATTGCTGGACCTGTGTTTCTGCTGACGAACTGCCACTGGGTATAATGCATAATTTTGCTATCCATTTTTTGCTGAGATAAATAAAAACTGGAAATCCTCTCGCGTTAACTGTCCATAATCTCAAATCGGCTTTGGGATAAAAATTAAACCGAAACCAGAAAACGAAAATTTATTCGATTTTATTGCTATACCTATATTATCAGGTCCTACAGCATCTCAACAACAAAATTGGTCCTGGTGATACTTGTCTTTTCAATGCGACTTTGATCATCTGATCATGCCAGGATGCATTAATTGTCAAGTCAGTACGCCCTGAGATCGGATCCTGCTCAGAATTTAAATGCAATCAGCCAGACCACATGCAGACGTGGTCTGGATCACATTAACTTCAGATCCCAGTGAGGTGCAGACAGTGCCAGCGCTAAATCCAGACAATTTACCAAACGCAGGTCTCATGTCATCGTCCGACAACATGGGAATTCCTCTCCCAAGTGCATAAAGCGAAGATATTAAGGGAATATATTCAAAGATGGAGGAAAACTGGGGCTGAAGCACAGCTGAGATCCACTGTCCTTTAGTACTGTGGTCCGACAACATCGTGCAAGCTGTGACAGCAGTTAAAGAAATAAAGCAACATTTGAGAAAACTGCCGACTTTCCAGGACTGAGTGAAACAGTTACTCGTTACTTGTCTCGGCTGCTCTCCCCTCAACAAAACGCGTCATTCAGGCCCTGCCACCATAACAAAATAAACAAAACATTAAGAAGCCGGGGCTCTTCCTCGCTTCGTGAGCCATTTACAGCACTCCTATTGCATGAGAATATATCCCTGCACAAATATATCTGATCATTGTCTGATAAGGCACGTCACTCTGAACTGTCAAGCGTGGACACGGCCACTGTCACTGGCTTTGCTTTCTATACACCAGATAGACAGACAGATAATTACTGTGAAAATCACATCAATAACTTCTAAAGTACAAAAATTTCATATCAGTCATTCTGTCTGTCTGTCCGCTCGTCGATCTGTCTACTTACGTCACATCACATACAGCTTTTTTTGTTGAGGAAATCTCCTGCACTGGCACCATGTATCAGTCATCATAATCTTGGCCGTGTCCCTTCTTGGTGCACTCATCCGTGTTTCATTTTCTGCAACTCTGACTCTGTGCCACCCTGATCAGATGCACTCTCTGGTGTTACTGGGTATTCAGGCTAAGAGTGCAGATATCCTTCAGTTTCAATGATAGCTTGAGCTTAACTCATATTGCTAACGGGTGATGGGCCAGAAAAGCAGTGTTTTCTTCCTGTAGACAAGCTAATGCATTCAGTGAATCAACATTATGATGTCCTATCCCGTGCCACAGTTTATCCCCATTTGGGATGATGGGCTACATCAATAAAGTTAATTTCTTCTACTTTTAGACACTGTATGTTTCCTCATATTCCCCTTACCGCATATTACGTTTATTTTAAAGTTCTGAAGCCACATATTGTGATAAATATGCAAAAATGGAGGAAATCATAAGGGCGGCAAAAACTTTTTCATTGCTCTGTAGATGGAAGACATATAAGATAAAGCGACATATTTGATGAAAACAGCAGGGCAATTCCACGGTGACTGACGTTACATTCAGAGAGGGAACAGGTCCTTTGGTCTGACCTGATTGCAAAACTTGCACTCCTAGGATGTTCATGTTTTGTCACAAGCATACTAGGGACTAGGTCTACTTGGAGCCGGAAGAAACTTTGCTGGTGTAACGTATAAGTTAGTAGGATGTGAAATTGTGAGCGTGACTGACGTTACAAAACGGCTGTTAAGAAAATTTATCAACTTTGTTTCAAACTTGTCTTCAAACCATACAGGGTTGACCGCTTTTTTCATTCCAAGATATAAGGTGACATGCAACTGAAATTCTAGAAATTATTGCCATGTTCCAAATCAAAAGCATTATCAGAATAGTTACATAATTCTGTGTGACTGACATTACGTAACTGACGTTACAGTTTCTCACTTAGAGCTCAAAGTTACAGAGAATGGATTTCTGTTGATAAAACACACTAATTTGACAAGGAATTGTCATATTCCACATATTCATTTACTTTATCAGCTTACTAAATGGTAATAACGGTACTTTAGTGTTTTCTAGACCATACCAGATGCGTGCTGACAATACCTTCTTGCTTTAAGTGAGATTTGAATACTCTGTCACCTAATTGACACAGAGTGGCGTTCACTAGCCTGACAGGCCTGATATAAAGCTTTACATGGTGAAAAATAAATAAATAAATAAATAAATAAAAGCTTCTTCTGATTTTGCAACCAACCACCACTTGTTGGCAGGGTCAAAAAAACCGCAAAATAATGGTGAGGGAAAATGGGCTGAAAAAGAGAGTTGGGTGAGTTTGAAAAGCCCAGGGTTCCAATATGTAGTCATTCCGCTGCATTCCCAGTGAACATTATGGATGAGGTGAACCCAACTTGGTACTGGACATTTTAGAGGGCCTGGTATTTTTATTTAACTGAAAAAATCTTTTCTTGGCTGCTCTGCAGCACAGAGGTCGCCTTGGTAAACTTTCCCAGGTGGCATGGTCACCAATATACATGTACTTTGAGTATATGATGAGATCATCATTTTTGAGTGCATTAACCTACATCAACCGGTAATAACCTGACATACTATAACAAATAATTATACAGATATCTGTGGTAAATTAAAGAGTACTTTACAAACCTGCTTATCAACGGAGGTAGATTTAAGAGATTTTTCTGTTTTCTCTTGTTTCTTTCGAAGAAGCCAGGAAGAGAAAAATGCATCATTGGAAAATCATGAATATTCATGTTGATGCTGCTGCCATCTAATTATACTAAGCAACACTAATCATTTGTTTTAAAGATTTTTTGGGGGGGGATTTTCTCTTTTATTTGACAGTCACACAGTAGAGAGTGACAGGAAAGTTGGGGAGAAGAATGGGGAAGACATGCGGCATATGACCCAAGCCAGAATCGAACCAGGTCGCGGCAGGAAGGCCACAGCCTTTATGATGTGTAGTGTTATGGCCCCAATTTGTTATGACGTCACGGACAGCAAAGGATGACAGACAAAATTCTTAAAGTTCAACAGATTTAATTAAACAAACACATAGAACTAATCTACACCCTACACTACTGACCAAGATTGAAAAAAAAATAAAAAAAATGAGAAATTTACAGTTCCCTGTAATGGAGATGGGCTGCTCTGTTGTGATGTCCTGGGACAGGAAAATGCTCCAACACAGGCAAAAATCCACAAAAAGCTTAACAGGTCTTGAAAAGAGTGACAGGTCTGGTCAAATGTATCCTTCTTGCAATTTCTCCTACTACTCTACACTCCCTCGATTTTTCTCCTTTTATACTCTTTTCCAGCCCCCTCTGAGGCATGCCCGAGACATGCCCAAACCTAGTTTTAGATTGCTTAACAAAAAAAATGTCAATACTGCCATCTAGTGGCTTTTTACCACATTACACCTCCATTCCAAAAGGGAAAAATTTTGACTTATAAAGGCAAAATTTTTCTTTTCAATACAAAAATGGTTAAGTAGACACTTGTATATATATATACATATAATACAATACGCTAATAAACACAGGTGATATATATACACATATTCAAACACGGGATAAGCAATCAGCAATTACATTGTCAGTACCCTTTACATGCTTGATTTCCAAGTCAAACTCCTGTAAAATCAAACTCCAATTCAACAATCTCCGATTTTGTTCTTCATCTTACTCAAAAACATTAACGGATTGTGGTCAGTATATACAATCATTGGCTTTTGCCCTGTACAAACATAAACCTCAAAGTGTTGTAAGGATAGAACCAGAGCCAACAGCTCCTTCTCAATTGTGGAATAGTTCTTTTGGTGGCGATTGAACTTCCTGGAGAAGTATGCCACGGGATGCTCAATGTCATCAGAGTTACTTCTCTGTAGGAGCACAGATCCACAAGCTTGGTCGCTAGCATCGACCGCCATGGAGAACGGTTTGTTGAAGTCAGGAGATTTGAGCACGGGGAAGTGACACAGCAGAGACTTCAGGCAATCGAAGGCTCTTTGGCATGCTTCATCCCAAGTGAACTTCACGCCTTTCTTCAGTTGGCTGGTGAGACTGAGAGCAATCTCAGCAAAGTTCTTGCAGAACTTGCGGTAGTACCGATCATTCCAAGGAAGCGGCGCAAAGCTTTTTGTTGTCAGGAACTGGAAAGTCCATGATGGCTTGGACTTTGGCATTTATGGGTGCCACCTTACCCTGGCCTATGACGTAGCCAAGATACGTGACAGTAGCACAACCAAAGTCACTCTTGTTCAGGTTCACAGTCAGGTTAGCCTGGGTCAAGCGCTGGAACAACATCTCTACATCTTTCAGATGTTCTTCCCAGGAGTCACTCCATGTGATCAGGTCGTCGATGTACGCACCCGTGTGTGGCAATCCGGCGATTGTAGACTGTATCATCCTTTGGAACGTGGCTGGGGCATTTTTCATGCCAAAGGGTAGGACTTCATACTGGTATAACCCAGATGATGTGGCAAAAGCAGAGATGCTCTTGGCCCTCTCAGTTAAAGGCACACACCAATAACCCTTCAATAAATCAATCTTGGTCAGAAACTTTGCTTGCCCTACTCTATCGATACAATCATCAATCCTAGGTATTGGAAACACATCAGTTCTAGTTACAGCATTGACTTTGCGATAATCTGTACAGAATCTAGTACTTCCATCAGGTTTTGGAACTAGAACACAGGGTGAACTCCAATCTGAGTTAGAGGGTCTGATAATATCATGTTCTAACATGTACTCAACCTCTTTCTCAGCAATCTTTCTCTTTTCAGGATTCATCCGGTATGGATGCTGTTTGATTGGTTTGGCATCACCAACATCTACATCATGAGAGGCTATAGAAACTCTCTTTGGAACATCAGGAAATAGATCTTTATATTTCTTGATCAACCTCTCAAACTGATCTTTCTGTGAGGGTTCTAAGTGCTGGAGTTTTACATCAAGATTTTGCAACACTTCAGAATTTGACAATTTACATGAAAGAACTTCAGCTTTAATTCTAGGTTCATCATCTTGAAACTCCCCCTCATCTTCACAAGTCTCGGCCCTAGGAGGATCTGAAGTGACAGCTGCAACCCTAGCATTCCTATCATGATAAGGCTTCAGCATGTTAATGTGACACAACTGTTTTGGCTTTCTCCTATCTGGAGTCTCCACAATGTAATTGAGATCATTGAGTTTTGTGAGAATTTCATAAGGACCATGAAATCTAGCCTGCAATGGATTGGACTGTAAGGGAAACAACACAAGGACCTTGTCTCCTGGTTTAAACTCACGGCTTCTAGCCTTATGATCATACCAAGTTTTCATTTTTCCCTGACTTGATTTCAAGTTCTCTTTGGCTAGGTCACAAGCTGCATGCAGTCTTTCCTTGAACTTGCTAACATAGTCTAACAGACTGATATGCGGCTCTTTCTCTTGCCATTGTTCACTCAACAATAGCAAAGGTCCTCTCACTTCATGGCCAAACACTAACTCAAACGGACTGAATCCAGTAGACTCCTGCACTGCTTCTCTAGCTGCAAACAACAGCAAATGAACACCTTCATCCCAGTCTTTCTCATGGTCATAACAATAAGTCCTCATCATTGTCTTGAGAGTGGAATGAAACCGCTCTAAGTCACCCTGACTCTCTGGATGATAGGCACTGGAAAGAATCTGCTTCGCACCTAGTTCATATACAACCTGCTGAAACAATCCGGAAGTGAAATTGCTACCTTGATCTGACTGAATTTCCCTGGGAAGGCCAAACAACGTGAAGAACTTTATCAAAGCCTTCGAAATTGCAGTTGCCTTGATGTTGCGTAAAGGGATGGCTTCAGGGAATCTGGTAGATGCACACATGATTGTCAACAAGTACTGATTTCCAGATCTAGTCTTGGGTAATGGACCAACACAATCAACAATGACCTTGGAGAAGGGCTCCCCAAATGCTGGGATAGGCTGCAAAGGAGCTACAGGTGGGTCTAACTGGTGTTTTCCAACTACCTGACAAGTGTGACAGGTTTTGCAAAAGTTAGAAACATCTTTCCGAAGTCCAGGCCAGAAGAAGTGTTTCATGATCTTGTCAACAGTCTTGTTAACAACAAGATGACCTCCTAAAGGCAAACTATGAGCCATTGTTAAGATCTCATTCCTGTAGACCTTCGGAACAACAATTTGCTTGACCACTGCCCAATCTGCATTGGCAGGGATATCAGGAGGGCGCCACTTCCGCATCAACACTCCATCCTTGAGATAATACCCAACTGGAACTGTGTCTATTTCTTCATCAGGAAGGGCTCTCCTTTTTAGTACACAAATTTCAGGATCATTGGTTTGCTCCTGAATCAACCGCTTTCTGGACAGAGACAAGTCTCCAGACACATCAGAATCACCAGACCCATCTGGCTGGCTGAATAGAGAACTGATAAAAGTGTCTGCTAAGTCCTCAAACGGAGAAACCATAGTAGGCTGAACAGAGTCATGAGGCGAACCACCTGAGTCATGACTATTCAAGGTGCTGGACGGCACCACATCATCTTCTTCTTGAGCCTTCTTGGCCATAGCACGAGTCACTGCACAGGAAGGATACAGAGATGGGTCTTCATCGCCATCTTCAGTGCTCGGCTGTGAAGTAAGATGAACAGGGGAACTACATTGCCCCCAGCCAGGTCATTGCCTAGCAACAGAGAAACACCCTTGATAGGTAGACTTGACATAAGTCCCACCTTTACCTGTCCTGTAACTAAATCTGACTTCAAGAATACAGAGCGCAGGGGGTACAGATACAGTCCTCCCTTCAATACCTTGTACAAGTATGAAATCCCCAGAAGCGGTCTCATCACGTAACTCCAAGGAGTCCATCAACAAAAGTGACTGAGAAGCTCCGGTATCCCTTAGGATATATATGGGGACAGGAGGAGAATGCTCATTCAGAGCCACAAATCCCTCTGACACAAATGGAAGGAATTCCTCCCTCACAAAGTCAGCAGTATCAGGCTTCTTAGCCTCACAAGGAGCAGGCAATTTAGCAGATCGGTCATCTACTACAGGGGTTTCTAACCTTGTCTTCACAAAGGCATTGGGTTTGGTATCCTTTTCTTGCTCTTTCTTAGCTTTAAGGAACCAACAGTTAGTTGTAACATGACCAGATTTCTTGCAATAATTGCAAACTAGACCACTTTTGTCACTGTCAGCTTTCACACTTTGTTCAGACCTTTGACTGGATTTCTGAGCACCATCACCAGATTTGTCTTTGTCTTTGGGTGAGGAATCTTGGGTATCACCGTTACCTTTTTTCTGAAATTGGGACCATCTATTGTTACTGCTAGACTGTAATTTGGACTTATGTGTGAGAACATATTCGTCTGCAAATTTGGCAGCTGATTGCAAATTCAGTGCTTGCTTCTCATTAAGGTAGGTCTTAATATCATCCTTGACACAGTTCTTGAATTCTTCAACTAACACCATCTCTTTCAGTGAGTTGAAATCATCCTTGACCTCCATAGAAGTACACCAGCGCTCAAAGCAAACCTTCTTCTCGTTAGCAAATTCAACATAAGTCTGATTGTCAGATTTCTTCAGACCTCTGAATTTCTGTCGGTAAGCCTCTGGAACCAACTCATAAGCTGTCAAAATAACCTTTTTGACAACCTCATAATCAGAGGAATCATCTGCAGACAAAGCCGAATAGGCTTGTTGAGCTTTACCCTTGAGGACAGTTTGCAACATCAGAGGCCAGTGTTCCTTTGGCCACTGACAACTCTTAGCTACCTTCTCGAAGCACTGGAAATACTTATCAACCTCCTTTTCTGAGAATGGAGGCACCAGCTTTACCTCCTGGCTAGCCCGAAATTTGTTTTCGCCTTGAATTTTGATTTTTAGTAGCTCCATTTGGAGCCTTTCTTCTCTATCTAATTTTTCTGAATCGAAATCTCTCTGTCTCTGTCTCTCTCTTTTCTGCTCTTTCCTCTTTCTCTCTCTCAAATTCTCTTTGTTTTTTCTTTTTCCTCCCTTTCTTTTTTCTCTTCTCTTGCTAATTTTCTAACTCAAACTGCCTTTGTTTTTCTTTTTTTCCTCCCTTTCAATCTCTAGCATTTTTTTAATTTAAATTCCAATTCTACATTGGGATTTTCCACGAAGACTGTTCTAGATCTCCTGGTGCAAACACATTTTCATCAATGTAATATTCAACAATCTCTCTAGCCAGTCTTGCTTTTTGCATGGCTGGTTTTACATCTGTCAGCTCTAACTGTCTGCATATTTCTAGCAGTTCTGTCTTTTAAAAAGAATTCAAAACCTCTACGGTTGGTGATGCCAAGAAATCATCCATTGCTGTTGATCTGTCAATATATATATAGGAAAATTCAAAACCAATTTCACAATTTGAAATTTTAGATTTTCAATAAATGACTCGCACAATGGTCTATCCCGGACGAGCCCCCAATTTGTTATGGCCCCAATTTGTTATGGCGTCACGGACAGCAAAGGATGACAGACAAAATTCTTAAAGTTCAACAGATTTAATTAAACAAACACATAGAACTAATCTACACCCTACACTACTGACCAAGATTGAAATGAAAATAAAAAAAAATGAGATATTTACAGTTCCTGTAATGGAGATGGGCTGCTCTGTTGTGATGTCCTGGGACAGGAAAATGCTCCAACACAGGCAAAAATCCACAAAAAGCTTAACAGGTCTTGAAAAGAGTGACAGGTCTGGTCAAATGTATCCTTCTTGCAATTTCTCCTACTACTCTACACTCCCTCGATTTTTCTCTTTTTATACTCTTTTCCAGCCCCCTCTGAGGCATGCCCGAGACATGCCCAAACCTAGTTTTAGATTGCTTAACAAAAAAAATGTCAATACTGCCATCTAGTGGCTTTTTACCACATTACAGTAGGCTTAGACCGTTGAGCCACCGGGGCGTCCCCTGTTTTAAAGAAAGCTTGTCCGAGAGAAGTTTTTTGCTGCACTATTTTGTTGTAGCTTGTGTTGAATCATGACTGATGTTACAGACCCAGGTTTACGTGTGACTGATGTTACATGTGATTGACGTAACCAACTTTATTGCATTGTCAGGAAAGATTGATACATGATAAGCAACAAATGGATTATGTTTTAGGTTAATGCTCCTTGAATCGCCACCTTATTGTGGTGGAGGGGCTTGAGTACCTGGATGATCCTAGGAGATATGTTGTCTGGGGCTTATTTCCCCTGGTAGGGTCTCCTAGGGCAAACAGGTCCGAGGTGACGGGTCAGACTAAGAGCGGTTCCAAAGCCCCCTAATGAATACAATCACAGCAAGGACATTTATGTCGCCCAGATTGGCGTCACCGGGACCCCACCCTGGAGCCAGGCCCGGGGTTGGGGCTAGCAGGCGAGCGCCTGGTGGTCGAGTCTCCACCCACAGGACCTGGTCGGGCACAGTCCGAACGAGCAACGTGGGCCCGCCTTCCCGGAGGCCAATCACCCCCGGGAGGGTTCAGAAGGAGCCGATGCAATGTGTTTTGGGTGGCAGTCGTGGATGGGGGCCCGGACGACCCAATCCCTGGACATGGAATCTGGTTATGGGGACATGGAATGTCACCTCACTGGGGGGGGGAAGGAGCCTGAGCTTGTGCGGGAGGTCGAGCGGTACCGGCTAGAGATAGTCGGGCTCACCTCCACGCACAGTCTGGGCTCTGGAACCCAACTCTTCGAGAGACGCTGGACTCTCTTCTATTCTGGAGTTGCCCGCGGTGAGAGGCAGCGGGCTGGTGTGGGTTTGCTTAGAGCCCCCCAGCTTAGCCGCCATGTGTTGGAGTTTTCCCCATGAATGAGAGGGTTGCTGCCCTGAAGCGCCTTCGGGTTGGGGACAGGTGCTTCACTGTCGTTTCAGCTTATGGGCCGAATGGCAGTGCAGAGTACCCGGCCTTCTTGGAGTCCGTAGGAGGGGTACTGGAAAGTGCTCCGACTGGGGACTCCATCGTTCTGCTGGGGGACTTCAATGCTCACGTGGGCAGCGACAGTGTTACCTGGAGGCGTGATTGGGAGGAACAGCCTCCCGATCTGAACCAGTGGTGTTCTGTTATTGGACTTCTGTGCTAGTCACAGTTTGTCCATAACAAACACCATGTTCAGACATAAGGGCGTCCATCAGTGCACGTGGCACGAGGACGCCCGAGGTCGGAAGTCAATGATCGACTTTGTGGTTGTGTCATCTGACCTTCAGCCATATGTCTTGGACACTCGGGTGAAGAGAGGGGCTGAGCTGTCCACTGATCACCACCTGATGGTGAATTGGATCCGCTGGCGGAGGAGGAAGCTGGACAGACTTGGCAGGCTCAAACGTGTCGTGAGGGTCTGTTGGGAATGTCTGGTAGAACCCTCTGTCAGAGGGGTTTTCAACTCTCACCTCCGGGAGATCTTTGACCAGATCCAGAGGGAGGCTGGAGACATTGAGTCTGAATGGACCATGTTCTCCACCTCCATTGTTGACGCGGCCGTTCGGAGCTGTGGCCGTAAGGTTTCCAGCGCCTGTCGCAGCGGCAATCCCCAAACCCGGTGGTGGACACCGGAAGTAAGGGATGCCATCAAGCTGAAGAAGGAATCCTATCAAGCTTGGTTGGCTCATGGGACTCCTGAGGCAGCTGACCGGTACCGGCAGACTAAGCGTGCTGCGGACCGGGCGGTGGCGAAAGCAAAAACATGGGTATGGGAAAAGTTCGGGGAGACCATAGAGGAGGATTATTGGTCGGCCCCGAAGAGATTCTGGCAAACCATCCGGCGCCTCAGAAGGGGGAAGCAGTGCCCTGCCAACACTGTTTACAGTGGAGGTGGGGAGCTGTTGACTTCAACTGGGGATATTTTCGGCCGGTGGAAGGAATACTTCGGGGATCTCCTCAATCCCACTGACACGCCTTCCGTAGAAGAAGCCGAGGCTGGGGACCCAGAGGCTGATTCATCCATCACTCGGGCTGAAGTCACTGAGGTAGTTCGGAAGCTCGACGGTAGCAGGGCACCGGGGGTGGATGAAATCCACCCTGAGTACCTCAAGTCCCTGGATGTTGTAGAGCTGTCTTGGTTGACACGTCTCTGCAACATCGTGTGGCAGTTGGGGACAGTGCCTCTGGACTGGCAGACCGGGGTGGTGGTCCCTCTATTTAAGAAGGGGGACCGGAGAGTGTGCTCCAACTATAGGGGGATCACACTCCTCAGCCTCCCTGGTAAAGTCTATTCCAGGGTGCTGGAGAGGAGAATTCAGCTGATAGTCGAATCTCGGATTCAGGAGGAACAATGCGGATTTCGTCCTGGTCATGGAACACTGGACCAGCTCTATACCTTCCGCAGGGTGCTTGAGGGTTCATGGGAGTTTGCCCAACCAGTTCACATGTGTTTTGTGGACTTGGAGAAGGCATTCGACTGTGACCCTCGTGGCATTCTGTGTGAGGTGCTTCGTGAGTATGGAGTCCGGGGCCCTCTACTAAGGGCCGTGCGGTCTCTGTATGACCGGAGCAGGAGCTTGGTTCGCATTGCCAGCAGTAAGTCAGACCTGTTCTCGGTGCATGTTGGACTCCGGCAGGGCTGCCCTTTGTCACCGGTTCTGTTCATTATTTTTATGGATAGAATTTCTAGGCGCAGCCAGGGGCCGGAGGGAGTCCAGTTTGGGGACCACAGGATCTCATCTCTGCTTTTTGCGGATGATGTTGTCCTGTTGGCTCCTTCAAACCGGGACCTTCAGCATGTACTGGGGCGGTTTGCAGCCGAGTGCGAAGTGGCCGGGACGAGAATTAGTACCTCCAAGTCCGAGGCCATGGTTCTCAACCGGAAAAAGGTGGCTAGCCCCCTCCGGGTTGGAGGAGAGCTCCTGCCTCAAGTGTAGGAGTTTCAGTATCTGGGGGTCTTGTTCATGAGTGAGGGAAGGATGGAGCGTGAGATTGAAAGATGGATCGGTGCAGCGGCAGCAGTAATGCGATCATTGTACTGATCTGTTGTGATGAAGAATGAGCTGAGCGAAAAGGCGAAGCTCTCAATTTACCAGTCTACGTTCCTACCCTCACCCATGGTCATGAACTTTGGGTCATGACCGAAAGAACGAGATCTCGGATACAAGCGGCTGAAATGAGTTTCCTCTGCAGGGTGGCAGGGCACTCCCTTTGAGATAGGGTGAGGAGCTCTGTCACCCGGGAGGAGCTCAGAGTAGAGCCGCTGCTCCTCCACGTCAAGAGGAGCCAGCTGAAATGACTCGAGCATCTATATCGGATGCCCCCTAGACGCCTTCCTGGGAAGGTGTTCGGGCATGCCCCACCGGGAGGAGGCCCCGGGGAAGACCCAGGACACGCTGGAGGGACTATGTTGCTCGGCTGGCCTGGGAACGCCTCGAGGATACCCCGGCAGAACTGGAGGAAGTGTCCAGGGAGAGGGAAGTCTGGGCATCCTCGCTTAGACTGCTGCCCCCGTGACCCGGCCCCGGATAAGCGGAACAAGATAGATGGATGGATGGATGGTTAATGCTGAGTAACTCTAACGAATGTGTGAATAATAGTTTGGAATATTCAAAGATTTTTTTACAGCACTATGTACATTTGTTTTTTGTGACTGACTTTACAGCCCTGAAACTAGTTGATTTGAAAGGAATTTTAAACCTACTGCTTTTAACAAGCCATTTTCCGCTGTTGTCACCTTGTGAATGTGGACACTGGTATTACAAAACTAAAGCATTGGATAAGAAACAAGTTGACACCCTAGATGAAAAGTGAGGCTAATTCATGTATATTCTGATGGTAGAAAAACATGAAAAAGCATGTCCTCCTCGATGCGCCATAACTACCTTCAACACATCATCCCAACTAAAACAACTTTTGTTCTACAAATTTGAACATCTTTTCTGTTCATTTCAACCACTGTTTCCCCCAATTTCTGGAAAAAATTTTGCCTTCTGAGCCTCTGCAAAATGGAATTGCCCATTTAGTAACTGCAAATGGAACATCAATTAATTTCTAGCGCTACCAAATAGGCTCCCATCCCATGCGCGGTTTTATTAAACAAGAACTATGCACAATGTTTTTACTCTGTGGATCTGGGTTTATTTAGAAGTAGGAGTAAATGATGCTTCTGTCATTTACTGTGCTGGAGTATGTATCACAAGCTATACATCTTGAAGGGGACCTATAATGCTGATCCTTCTTTTAATAGATATTAGTAATGTTATAATGTTGGTTGTCCATGTTCCACCTCTGAAAAGTTTCTAAACATAAGATACAGGGGTTTTGCCGTAATCCAAGAACGTGATTTCGTGAACATGATTTCCTCTCTGAACAGCTCCTCCCGAGATCTTCACGAGATCTGGGCAAAACCTGCCATCAGGTTGTGCTGTCCAATTAATACAGACCTAGCCAGAGCCAACCAGGGCGCTGGACCTGCCCACACCAGAAACTATTCTAGCAGGCACTAACAATGGCAGATCATACTATGCCTTAGTAGCGTTGACACTTTTGGAAATACAAAAGAAGAACCGCAGATCATTTGAGGCGCAGTTTTGTCAGTATCTCTCCCAAAGCTGCTTGTCCGTTTACTTTTGGACGTGAAGAAAAACACTTATTTCTCTTCCAAAAGACAATGCCACCAGAAATC
Organism: Gymnothorax javanicus; assembly: GCA_029692085.1. NCBI lineage: Eukaryota > Metazoa > Chordata > Actinopteri > Anguilliformes > Muraenidae > Gymnothorax > Gymnothorax javanicus. The sequence goes on from CM056194.1 coordinate 178,370,120, forward strand.
AGTGGGTAGCTTTTTTTGTTTGCTGGCTGCAAACAGCCACGGCCAAAGGGAACCTTAGCTGCTTGTGCTCAGCATTTCACCAAAGACAGCTTTGTTAATAAAGGATAATTCGACACTGGATAAGCGTTTCAGCTGCTTCTTAAACCTGAAGCAGCTGCATCGATCAAGCGCTCGGAGCCACAAGCTGTAAGTAACGATATAACAGCAAATAATGTAAGTGAAGCTAACGCGTTACGGGTGGCTAGCAGGACGACTAACGATAGTTAGCACTAACAACTGGCCTCAAGTGCAGGCTTTCTAAAATACCTGAAGATACAGCCTGGATCGGTCGCGACTGTCCGTGACTCACAGACACAGAAGCTGCCAGTTGCTTTTACTGCATAAGCCAACCTGACGTGATAGCCAGTTGATTGTGGCTGTAGCACTGCGGCTAACGTAGCCAAGTTACTATTGCTAATGTTTGTGTCCTAAATATGCAAGAGAAATTCTACAGAAGGTTTGTGAATATAAACCTCACTTGAAGCTAACTTTTTATACTTGTGTGTAATTTGGATGCTTGGTACAACTGTCCACAGTAACAGAACTTGCTGTCTGTAAAACCTGTATTGCAAGGGTTTCTCCCTGTGGTTGTTATGACCGCTCGGTTATCAGCTACTGCATGTGCATGTGCGCGTGCCGTGCTAATTAAAAATTCTCCTGGTTAACTTATATGCAATAATTCTGATCAGTATGCTTGTGTTACTTCGGTAAGCATCAATGTGGCAGTTTCATCATAACGTTGCCCGATTGTAGCCACTACAGTTGAAGCTAACCGGAGAGGTGCTATGTGTCCACAAAGTTGAAAAGGCTGCAGTTAGACCAGACCTAGGTTTTGCAAAGCTTGCGATACGTGTTTGGGTTTGTTTACGGCTGCTTGTGATTGCTTCACTTATCCATGACTGGGATCAGCCGGATACGTCACAAATGTCTGGGCAAGCTCTCTGGTGCTACTGTGAAAGCAATGCGAAACGCAGAAGCTCTACCGTGTCTGGTATAACACACAATTTCTCTGCACTACTGTGACATAATTTCATCCCCTTTTGAAGTTGTTGTGGCTAATAAAAAGCCGAAAAAGGCGGAGATTAAATAGGAAATTCTTTCCTGTAGAAGTGATCGATTCTCTGGCTCCACATAAGCAACTTGTCCGCGCTAACTGAACTTATGGTCTGTAAAACCTGTATTATGTTCATAACATAACCAGAGCTCTCTCTAGCTGTCACGTACTATCCATAAAGCTGCTTTCACATCGGACGTGAAACAAATTTTTCGCGGGACAGATTACATTCAAAGTCAATGCAAAGATGCGAATACACGCATTATGGGCGCGTTAAGCAGCTTTCACACCGGACGCGAAACAAATTTTTTTTTTTTTTTAGCGACTGATTTCATGCAAAGTCAATGCAAAGGTGCTAATACACACGTTATGGGCACGTCAAGCCGCTTTCACACCGGACGCCAAACGAATTTTTTGGCGCGACAGATTAGCTACATTCAAAGTCAATGCAAAGACGCGAATACCGCGATATGGGCACGTTAAGCAGCTTTCACACGGACCTTGAAAACTGATTTTTGCGACAGATTACATTCAAAGTCAATGCATTGACTTTGAATGTAATCTGTCATCTTGAAAAATTCATTTCAAGCGTCGGTGAAAGCGGGCTATCGCGCCAATTTTCAGCGAGCGCTGGTCATTCCGGCGTAATATGTAAACCATTACCACGGGCAATTTCCGAAAAGGCCAGTTAGCCTGGAGCTTTAAGCCCCTTCGTCATATACCAGCGCAGAAGCTGTTCGTTACTCCACGCCAACGACACACCACAGTTATGCACACGAACCAGCAGGTGCTTATAATACACACCGAAGCAGTCCATAAGCTGTTGGTCCACTTTTTGCTGCTCCTCACTGTCCATGTTTCCCTCTAAACTCAGACCCACCGGATTTCTACGGTCTCCGGTCTATTCTTGGGTATATCGACCCGTTCTACAAATGTTTCTCTATGGGGTGAATTTTAGCTTTCCCTCAATCCTAGCTATAGAGTAGAAACACCGATGTACTCACCATAGTAGCCTTCGGTAAACAGCAAATTCGAGCTTGAGCTGCCAGACTTGCGCACTGCGTCCTCCACTTCCGCCGTTGCGTTTATTAGAACAAGTTCATTTCATTAGATCTATACACATGTACTGCATTTGATTGCGGAATTTGCCAGTTGATTCTTTCTCAGATGGCAGACGCGTCTCAGCTTCACTCTGGGGAAGCGAACCCGGAAAACTGCGTTCTGCTGCCTCGTCCCGCCTAGATCCGCCCTCCACAGAGCTGGCCAGTCAGAAGAAAGTGGGCACACGGGGAGTGGGGGCTATAGCGGAAGAGCCACCCCAATGAGGTGTTTCAGGCAGAGACTACAATGGACTACAAATGGGGTTTTTTTGAGGATGGCAGTATGAGCTAAATAAGGACCCTGTTTTGGACTTTGAATGATCAGGAGCACTCTAGGGGAGTCCAAGATCAAAATATAACCCTGGAAATATAGCAAAATAGGTCCCCTTTAAGGGTTGGGGCTGAAGTGTTTTCAGGCTCGGCCCGAGGGACCCCAGATATTCTGGGAATCTTCATTCTAACCACATTTGCATGTCCATTATGACAAACTATGCATTTTTTAAGAGCTTTTCATATTAATCTGTTCATATTGTGGAATCATTTTAAAATTGATTAATTTGCTTTATTATTAATTGTTTATTCTTGCTTGCTCTTGCTCAATTTTTCTTAGGCTTTAGTAGTGTACTCTTGCCTGTTTCTCATTAGCCTAGGCCTTGTGTAGCTGTAGCTTCCACATATTAGAACAATGCGTAATTGCTTATAGTTTATCTGGAGCCATGCAGTCCTGACAGGGCCAAGATGTTCTCTTTCTCTCCCAAGTTTATGTGTTCTCAGGAAATACAGTACAAGGAGAGCCTGGGATGCCGAACGATAAGATGTATGCATACTTCGGGGCCGGCTTAACGTGGGCTGTGTGCGTCTGCAACATTCCTGTTGATACCATGATGTGTAAATCAGCTCAAGGGGGGAAGAGGATGTCAAGATGGACTCTTACTTATAAACCAGCAAAAAGACTTTCCTTTATCCTTGCTCTTGCCTGCAACGAGAGTTCTTGCCTTTAACGGGGATCCTTTTCTGCAGAAAAGTAAACTGACTTTGGCTTGGATATTAACTCCTTTGTCTCTGTCAGAGCCAGGTTCAGCTTGTCCCCTCGGCTACGTAATATGACGTGGTTTTTAAAAAATGCCATTTTCATGAGACGGGCTCAAAATGCCTCTGTTTCTTCTTGATTTCTGCCAATGTGTCATGTAAAATTAATTAACTCCAACATTAATCCTTTAAATGGTTATTTTAAGGACAGATTAATAATGAATTTTGAAAAAATGAGACCTGCCATATTTCAGGTAATGCAACATTACACTGACAGTATAGTACAACTCTGAGTTTCATCATGGTATGCTCTGCTATTGTTGCTTAAATTATTGTTGTAGGAATTTTGATTTTATATTCCTGGTGTTACCTTCTCAAGAAGAATTCTGACATTCACCACACAAGCACCTGTAAGAAATCAGGAGAAAAAGGACTTTCATTTTTCCCATAAATTATTCAAAATCGGTATGATACAACCCATGTGACACAGATTTGGTATCACGTGTGATGCAGCTGTGATGTTCAGATTCCGTTCATTGGCAAACGTCAACTAGAATGTTTGCAAAGGTAACTTTACCAATTCTGCTGGAAACCTTCACCATCGCTGACTTTAGCTTATAGTTCGCGGTTTATTCAAGTAGTGGGATGAATAAGTCGTAAGCTAGCAAGCTAATGCTTTTGGCCTGTAAAGTAATGAGTGACGTGCAATTGTTATCGTAGATGCTTAAATTCATTAATTTAATGGCGAAAAGCGTTAGAATGCAAGCCAGCGAATGAGCAATCCCATTTACTTGAATAGACTGCTAACCAGAAGCCAATGCTATTTTTCCATTTTCCAAATGCTCACAAAAAATAGATGATATTCAAATTTGACTACCTGTGGAAATCACCTCAATTTTGATGTTCATGAGATTTTTGAGTATGTTTGTAGTTAGCCATTGGCACATTTCCATACGAATCCCATAAACTGCTAGGTTTCAAAACTTGCAGAAACAGGGCGCCCAAACGCATCTGGGGTGCATGTAAAAAGTAGCATCAGACCTTCAGGGTGCAACTGCTGTCATGCACATGCTTTTTGCGCACATATGGGTATAAAAGAATGCCTGGAGCCATACTCATCCATCATTTCACCACTTTTGACGATGAGAAGAGTCCGAGAAGGAGAAAGATTGCGGGCAATAGGGATGCTCCAGGCCGGAAGAGCCCAGGCTTACACAGCCAGACAACTGTTTCTCTCGTAGTCCGTCATGAGTAGACTGTGGGCACACTATGTTGCCACCGGTAGAGTCCAGGACAGACCTTGAAGAGGGCGTCCAAGATGCACAACCAGGAGAGATGACCACCAGATCGTCAACAGAGCCCTGTGTGACAGGCGACTGCATGTGACACAGCTGCCACAAGGGCATTTACAGGCTACAGGAAACGTAATCTCAACGCAGACCATATGAAACTGTCTGCATGCTGCCAACCTGCAAGCCAGGCAGCCATACATTCCGTAACCCCTCTCAGATTGTCATCGGCAGACAAGGAGACAGTGGTGTCAACAGCATCAATGCCCAATGGTCACATGTAATGTTCAGCAATGAGTCACGGTTCACAATGGTCGTCATTGTGTTTGGCATCGCCTAGGTGAACGTCATCAGCAAGCCGCTATGATTCCACATGAGCGGTATGGGAGAGGATCAGAAATGGTGTGGGGTGGAGTCACTATGACAGGCAGGACTGACCTCCACATCTGCCATGGGAGAGTCACAGGGGTGTACTGCCGTGACATCATCATCACTCCACATGTGCTTCCGTTTGCACGCCGTCAAGGAGCTGGATTCATCAACCAAGAAGATTATGCCTTAGCTCATCGTGCATGCGTCGTTCTTGACCATCTCCAAAGGCACCAAATGCAAACCTTGCTCTGGCCTCTGATGTGCCCTGACCTCTCCCCCATAGAACACATATGGGATATGCTGGGACGACGTGCACAACGGCGCCACCAACCCTGTCAGGACTTGGCACAGCTGGGTGCGGCATCCGAGTGGCAGTAAATTCCTCAGGCTGACATTGGTCGTCTCATTAGGAGCATGTGGTCTCAGAGAGATGCTTGTTTGGATGCTAATGGCAGACTGACTCATTATTGATCACTATGTGACTTTTGGGGAACCACCCCATGTGACATTTTGTACCTCCAGAAAAAATTCTCAATTACTTAAGTGATGATAAAGTGTCATGAACCTCATCTTAAATTGCTTGCCAATTAAATAACATAGTTTCAAAATTCAATATAAATGTATTTTCAGAGCTATTATCTTTTCTTTTCACTATCCCCTACTTTTTGTGAGCTGTATAATTTGACACTGACATTAATGGGATAAATAGGATCTAAAATAAAAATTACCACTTTCATTGCATAACGTTAAATTTGATATCTTGGGTTCACTCATTGAAAATCGTCTGTATATCTCCTCTCTCCTCAGTAGTACAACATAGTTGAATAGTGTAGCAATGTTACAATGTACAATGTACAACTTTATTGGTACGTAATACTCCTGCCAGTAAATTGTCCATAGAAGGTTAACTTTTGCGGCTATTAATTTTTCAATATTGTGACCTGACAAGGACCATCTATCATGAGCTAACGCTGGCTGTAGCTAATGGTCATGAGCTAATATTAGCTATAGCCTGACTCACCAGGACACCTGCCCAATCTCCACTCATTCTCCTCATAGCACAGCTATATTTCTCTCTAGTGGCCATTATTCCTCATTCTTATCCGCTCGTTCTCTCTGATGCCTGACAGGCTCAAAATTATATGGTTGTGGTCCGTCATATTCACGTAAAAAGACGTTTTCAGCCTCTTCAGTTTAAAGATCAGCACTGTAGTCCATCCTTCATAATTGTTTAAATCTGCCACATTTCCCTCTGCTGACGTAGCAGCCACAAGGTCCATTTTTAGACGTGGATGTTAAGTTCCTCAGAAAAACGCATTATTGCGCAAGTGCAGTTAGTATTAAACTATTTTTTCGCCAAAATTATGACTCCAACTAATTTTTCTATGCTTTGATTCAGTGGGTGCTCTAACCTGCAGTATGCGCTTTAAGCTTCAGAGACTGAGAATAAGCATGGGCCTTGTCTAAACTGAGAATTATGTGGCAAATTGCCATTCAAAATGGAATAATGTCTGTGACCACACCTGATCTGTGCATGTGAAATGGAAATAAAGGTTAAAAAATTTTAACCGATCAAAGACTGAGCCAAAATTGCAGCATCTTCAGTAATAATCTAAAAATCCTGTGAAATCTCTGAGCTGAATGCAGTGCTGTGACCCTATGCTTAAAATTCACCGCCCATTATAAACTTTCACCATCGAAATCACAAACACATTCACACAACATGACTATATGGAAAAAGACACTTTTTATTTATGATTTTGACAACTTTTCTCATTGAAACTCCCAACACAAATGCAAAAGAAGAAACATCAATGTATTTACAACGTACTTAGCAGTGTTACACACATCACTGCATTACAGTTTTCCTCTGAACTGTCTTTTTGACTGTCCATTAAAAAAAGCAATACACGAGTTGAATGTACCAAAATTGGCAACTGAAAGTTCACTGAAATGCCAGAAAAAATGGTCACAAGTTACATTGACAATCCAAATCACCCAAGTTTCAAATAAAAAAAGCAGTATTTTCAGAGTATGGAGCAGTATCAGCCAAAATGTTATTTTTGATACTGAATGACATCTATTCTGCTTAACAATTATCATAGAATAAAACCAAATGGCGAAAAATATTAGAGCAGGGGGATCCTCCCAAGCTCTTTGACCGTGCAAGTGTTGCTCTGATTGTAGATCAGCCACAGGACGATGCGAATATCTAAAATTCACTTCTGTCTAAGGGGCAGGCAGCAGACTTGCAGGTTATTTGGAAACACTTCCAGGATTCAGAGAGCAGGTGAGAAATTCCATGAAATTTCCAGACATTCACTGTCAATCTCACCAGAATTGAAGTCAATTAACTGCAACAACACAAAGAAATAAAGTGAGTTTTTACAATACAAAAGGCCAGTTTCACATACAGAGATTATTCTTATTCCTACATTAAACAAAGTTTTAATGGGGATTCCATTCTAGAAGTCGAATTTAGTCAAGGACAAGGCATAGCCTGAAAAATTGACCAGTGACTTAGACAATACTTGATGTGGATGAAAGGAATAACGTTGTAAGTGGCATATTATTCCAAAAGCGGTGAATTTAGGCAAGTGTTCAATCTACTGTGAATCAGTGTTATTGAGATAGTAGTCACCCCACAGTAAAACTGCTCAGTGTTAATTCAGTTTTGTCAGGATCATAGGACACATCGCGACATCTTGAGGAATGCAGGAATGAGCCCTTCTGGACAGACTCATAGAAAATACCTTCAGACTTAGCAGATGAACAGAGGTTCCATCTCAATAGCGTCTTGTCGAATCTACAAAAAGAAATTAAATTGCAGTTACTTATGGAGCTCATGGCCTTGGCGGATAGATCCACTTGGTGGTCCAGACTGAGCTGGTTTTTTCCTCCTCAGATCCAGCAAAACTGTCTCCAATTTTAAAATAATACATAATTTAAAATGATGTATTGAAAAATAGCATTTGGTCTGTTTACTCAAGCTTTGAATTAGAGCATCATTGAGTATTTGCAAATTGAACTGAGGTCCCTGTGCTTGAAGCTGCTGTTTTTTTCATAGAAATACCTCTTGTCTGTGTTCTGTAGTCGGTGCAGGTAGAGAGAGAGGATTCATTTCTTCTGCTCCATCTGGACCCTACAAAGACAAATGCGCAATTATACATGAAGTCAATCACTTAATATAAGAATGTAATGCTGAAAAAGTACACATCAGCAGTAGAGATGACTCCATATCTGATAAACTAGAAAGATGCACACAGTTGCACTTTAATTATAGACAGAGAAGGAGGCTTTGTTCTTCGGCATCAGAATCTTTCAAGAATGTAGAACACAGAGGATATAAATTATGCATTTAAGGATGCCCCCCCCCCTTCAATTCCAACTAAAATTCTTCAGTTGTGTTTCTGCCAGATCAACAAGTTCTCGTTGATTTCAAAGTTTGTTGGGGACCATCACCGTGTTTTTACCTCCTGATCCTATAAACCTGTTCCTTTCAAAAATACTTGATGACCTAAAATTATGTGCACTGGTGTTCGGAGCCATAATATCCATGCTGTGAACCATATTTCACAGAATGCTCAGTACATTCAAATGATCACCAAGTTCTGCATTAGAAACTGGGCAATTTGTTTCACCCCAGGAATGAGCCCTTTCAGACAGACCCAAATACCTCCTGATTTTCTGTGGTCCTCGGTGCAGGTGGGGAGACAGACTCCTCTGCTACAGCTGGCGTTTGCATCTACAAAGAGAAATTATATTGCAATTACAAATAACATCACATATATGGGGAAACTTTGATTATTTCCAGTGTAGCAGCCTTTCTTTTCTTGCCATTTGAAATTATGAATTCCTTTCCTGCTTTCTTATAATAATAAATCTTTATGTAAGTTGAAGGAAACATCTCCAAATATTTCAGCTATTTTCACATGTGTCTAATAGACAGCGCATGGCACAAATACATGCATTTTCCCAGCCTAGAGGATTTACAAAAAGACCACAACGTAAAAAATACAAAAGCTGATATTTTGCCATTCAGAAATATACATACAAAATATTCAAATGTCAGTGCTTCAATGGAATCCCCACACGCTTTTCTCAAATTTAAAACTTACTTCCAAAAAACAAACAAACAAACAAACAAACAAAAAACTGAAAATTTCCACTCCTAAGTGACATTGTGCTCAGGGCCAATGCAAGGACAGCAGATTCCTCTGAGATCCTTTTGCAGCCTACATTCCACATTTGTGGAGGACATACTTAAATTCCAGCCAAAATAATTCTATAAAATTGAACTGAAGTCAGTAATTTAATTTTTTCAGTAAGTTCATGTTCAAGCTTAAGTAGATCTGATAGGTGCAGCTAAACATCTTGGCATACTCTTAAGTTACATTATTTTATTTAAAAACTGTACACTGAGAGAAATGAATAGTGTTTTTTTAACATTCAAGTGTTATAATGTGACAGCAACTTCAAAATTAACAGTGAAGTGGAAAATTTAAAAAGCTAAATTGAAGACCTGAGAGCTAGAAGTACCAAAGTCACAAAATAAGACTTGAAATTTTGGGGGTCGAAGTTTTCAAAACATGTTGAAGATGATTTTTTTTTTCATGTTAGCATACAATGGAGCCTATTCCCTTTTCCAGGGGCTATTGAGAGCAGGCAAACCCTTTTTTGTGGAAAAATACTCATGTATTATGAAGTTAGGAAGAATATTAGGCTTGGACTTAAGTACTTTTTGCGCAAAGTTCTTCAATTAGGAGTTAAATTTTACTTAATAATGTTTTAATATTGACTCCTTGGAGCACAAAAAGGTTGATTGCAAGTTTTGAGGAAAAAGCAATGTGAAACTTCGAAACAATTAGAAAAATATGATTTGCATCCAACTTACTAGTTTCTTGGCAAGTAACTGTGTTTAATAATCATGTTTCTGGTCAGTATAATTTTGCATCAATAGTTTGACAAAAGGCACATTTTTTTAACAAAAAATGCATTTAACCTTTTTGTGCTCCAAGCAGTCAATATTTTCTTAAAATTATGGTCTTAAAATATCCCAATCAAACCTATTCAAATATATTAAAAATCAGCTGATTAGGAGTATACTAATATTGCATTTGCAGACAATTACTCCGAGTTTTAAGAATATTTCATCACAAGCATGAAGTATTCAGATTCCCAGCCACACTTTTGGCATTCTGGCCTGGAAATAAAATACGACAGAAGGACAGACAGAAGTATACAAGGGCACATCTACACAGGAAGATGTATCTGCTTATTAGAATTTGTGGAAAAATGTTCCTATATCCCTCTCCCACAAAATTCACAACAAAATCATTAAAACGGTTTTGCAAAGAATCATTATTCAAACTGTCACTCCACCAGAACTATTTCCTCAAGCTAATCAAGTATTAGCTCATTTCGTTGGTCTGATTCTGTACATTACCATGAGATGATATGAACCCGAAGTATGAAGCTGCTCGGATATATTTGAGTAATCTTAGACCACACAGTCTCACAAGCTCTTTCGCAGCATTAATTATGTACTTGTGGGCTGACCTCTTCAACTTCCATTTTTAACAAGAGCACTCTGAGAGCACAAGATCTCCCGCCGGAATTGCAGCTGGGATATGTGTATCATCAGTCTGCAGCATATGTGCAATGTTTCTGGGATGTCCTATGGAAAGTGTGGGAGGAGTAGATTTCAGCAGCCAATTATCTTCCAATATGAACAGACAGATGGACGAATGATTGGATGGACAAACTGACATTATTCTCCTTTTGTACTGTCACCCAGCAAGGGATAAAAACTGCTCAGTGTGAGGACAGGCCTCCAGCTCACTGGTCTACTGAAGCCCGGAGCAGTCCTCACTTAATATTCAATAATCACTTCTCATTATTCAATCAGTATGTTCACCCGCTCCCTGTTTGCACTGAGTGGCAGCAGTGCCTATATAAGACTGAGCTTCACTCTGTCTCTTTGTGAAGTCTGTGTAACTTATGCCCGTGATATCGTAGTCTGTTTAGGCTTTATTTCTGTACTCAAGTATTTGTACTGGAAACCTAGAATCCGTGCTGCTTGTAAGCCACATCAGCACATTTAACTGTTTAAAGGAACATCGCTTCCTATTTGCTTTCCTGTTTGTACTAGTGTAGTATTACAGTGTGCTGATTAGGAAATTTTGTTCCTTTTTCCTGTTTTGAAACTACTAAGTTTATTAAAACTACAACCAACTCCACCTCTGCACTTGAGTCCAGTCCTCACCTTTCTGTCCGCCATGCAGCTGACCACGCACGACAGACGAACCGTTACAGCCAGCCAAGTAAGGCTGGATATCTTTGGCAGTCAGGTTGCAATTTATTTATTTTTTGGACAAATGCTTGATGTCATTGTCTTGTTAAAAAGATCCTATCAGGCTGAGCTTATTTTTAAACCATGATCCTGGTTAACTCTTTCCCCCTCACTAGCGCCTCTCGATGCCGTCGAGAGGCGCTTGTGGGGAAATAAGGGATCGGCGTCGAGGGGCACTAGTGAGGGGGAAAGAGTTAACTTGGTCCCATTCTTAAACTCTCGACAGTCTAAAACCACTCAAACTTAATAAACTAGACATTACTGTATGGAATAGTAACATCTGCTCTATGTACCTTATTTACCAGAATGCATTGGCGATTTAAATGCTTTGTGTCAGCAAAACCTCTCATAACTGTGCAATCCTGTATTTGGGTTGTGCGCTGTGCAGGTGGACAGAAACTTACCTGAGCCAGAACTCTTGGCAACAGCTTAAAAAAAAAAAACACAATACTGAGATTATGCACAGTAAACATGGCTTACATATGAGAATTTCATTTGAAACTGTAAAGTACAGAATGATGTCCCCTCTGTGTACAGAATATTAAAACTTTATTAGCAATGAGAGATGGTATTGCCTGGAATCCATACACATCAAGAGCTGGTCCTGAATGAATTGATTCCAATGGGGAGAAGTGAACGTGAGCACAGTATATCACCGATTATTTTGCCCCATTGTCACAGAATTAAACACTGGACTTATTTTTTAACAGGCCACATATCTTCCAAACATTCTGGTGCTGCAATGGCATTTTTAAGACCAACAGATCAGGAGAAAATGAACGTTGTTCGAGACCTGTGTCTCTCTCAGCGGCGGTCACGTAACATCTGGCAATACAGAAATACAGCATGGACTGCGGCAAACTACGAATTACACTTTCAAACTGAAATAATGCTTGTGTTTATATGTTCAGTGATACTGTTATTGCCATCAATGTTTAATTGTTTTTAAAAGGAAAAGGAATATATTTGATCGCTATGATCTTGTACTGGATTGATATCAGATATTAAACAAGCGGGGAAAAGCGGCAAAATAAGCGTTAGCCATCCACGTTAAAAAAATGCCAAAACGTGCAGCAATAGGTTGCAATAATAGGAACAAGCTATCCATCTTCTCTTTTCCAAGAAAGTAGACAGGCAAGGAATAAATTAGCAACTGTCGTATTACATACCAGCTTCATAGGCTTAGCCTAGCTGATGCAATCATGCCCTTCAAGCTATAGCTAATGCCAATTACAGTGAAATACGTAATGTAATTTGAGGATTATTTAATTTAGCTTTCAGTATACCGGGGAATCCCACTGAAATAAACAAAATGCTCATATGGCCAAACATTATCCTGTTCAAAACCTAACAACCACTCTAAGAGTAAACGCAAGCAAACCACAATCTAATTTTTTAGCTCATGTCAAATAACATTCACGAATGCCATAGTTGGCCAGCTAACTCATATCCGTGATGCTGAGTACAGCACTTAGTTGTGTTGTAAAATGTCTGATGTAGCAAAGTAAAAGGAAATATACACGCAACATGCAGATATAAGATAGATACTTATTTATCCCAACATTTAATTGCTCGCCTACTTAGCTACCACCTCTGACAACAAGATGCGACAGATAACCCGATCAGAATTCATTCTGCAAATGGCGCCACGTGATTGGTGGTTCTCGCCAAAAGGTCACCCAATCAGCCAAGAGCAGAAAATATGAATATTTATATATCCAGTTCATTAGTGACGTAAGGGCTTAACTCTGGCCTACCGACTGAGGCCAGACTATATCAGCGAGTGACCGATGGGAGCGACCAGCACTTGATATAGATGGATTCCAGGCAAATATGTCATAGAATAAGTTGAATAATCTTGGTCCTATTCTAAAACACTACATGGCGTAAAAGTACTTATGCAGTTGTTCCTGAATGGAACAGAAATATCTGGTGTATGTACCGTATTTCAGGGCATGCCTCGCCAATGTAAATTCTTCATTGTGTCACCAGAACCTCTAGTAACTGTATAAGCTTAGGTGTGGGCAGAGAGATTCACAGAAAACACATCCTGTATGTGGGTTGTACGCTGTGCAGGTGGACAGAGACTTACCTGAGCCAGCATCCCTGGGAACACCTACGAAAAGATACAATACTGGGATTATGCACAGAGCACATGACTTAAATATTTAAATTTTCAGTAAGAAACCCTACAAATGAACATCAGGGCCCAGTAGGAACATCAGTACAGTGTATCCAACCAGATGCACATGTTTACTGATTTGGGCCAGTAACAAGGAGATTTTTTTGTTTTCTTTTCAAACTTTAAATTCCAGCATGAAGTTCTCTCTGTGTGCAGAATATTATCAATTTATCTGCAATGAGGTAGTAAGTCATAGATTAAGTTGAATAGTCCTCGCAGATTGTTGGATGAGTGTCTTCTTTTAATAAAGCCAGTTTGATCTGAGTGGATTATGGATGGAAGAACCATTTTGATTCCACAGAACAAGGCTTTGCTGATGATCTTTGTAGGGGAGATAACTGAATGGAGGATTGGAGTCATTGTCTGGTGTCAATAAGGGAGAAATTGTAGTAGTATTCATAGTTATAAGAAGTTTTGCTGGCTTTTTAAATTCTAGTTTGAATCTTTTGAAAAGGGGCGGGGGGGCTAGAGTATCCCAAAAGTGTTAGAACTCAGTATGGAAGCCATTCAGTCCTGGTGTTTTATTGCTAAGCAAGCATTTTAGAGCATTGTGCAGTTCTTTCAGCATTGATGGTTTGACTAGTGTTTCTGATTGACCTTCAGTCAGTTATCCGAAGTCAGTATTGGTCAGGAATGTGCCAATGTCTTCTGGGATTGGCTCATGTGCTGATGATGTGAGTGCATTGCGGCAGGTCTAATTTATTTCCTCAAGCGTCTGCATGATCTTTCCTCCTGAGTTTTTAATAACTCGGTCTTTTGTGACCCCCTTGGCAACTCTCGCCGATGGGGTATTGTCCCCTCCACTGTCTGTGTGTCAGTTCATCCGTCGGTCACCCCACCCGTAGTTATTGCTCTAGCTGGTCAACTGCTGTAGGGACAGCCTTCAAATTTGAACATGTTATGTACTTTGTACATTGGGTGTTTCCAGATGCTTATTTAAACTTCATCGTCACAGCATCAATTTTGACCAAATTTATTCAAGGTAAAGCTTGGGCGCGCTGACCTGCAAGGAATGCTGAGGGGGCATATAATGCTGAGCGCAATCATGTTTTTTGTTAATTTCTCTTTATTTTATTGGCTGGGTATTTTCCAGATTTGTTACTTTGTTCAAAGTTTTTGTGTCTGAGTGTGTAGGAGAAATTGAGTTTTTACAGGATTTGCATTGGTCGTTGCTCCTTCGTCCCCTGCTGGCCAGCCGGGCGCTCATCAGTGCGATTCTAAGCTTGCACATTTTCGGGTTTCCTCTGCCCTCGTTCTGAGCTTGTGTTGGAGGCTCGGGTTCTGGTGGAAAGTCGCAAACTGTCTGCGCTCTCCCGAAAAGGCAGCATAAGTCACATATGAACTGGCTCACACATAGTTCACTGATTGGACAAATTCAAGATTCAGGTGAAATTGGAGATGCCAAATAATCAAAAAAAAAAAAGGTCTAAAGAGAAATAATTAAAGAATAATATTCCATAGTTATAGAATAATTGATATTCCAGGTTAGGGATATGGTAGCACAATCATTTAATGATTATGAGGTAAATTAGCATGTCTGAGATGTCAGAGGTAATTAACTTACTGGTTGAAAAGAAGTAGATGCACGAGTAAGAATGGTGAACAGGTGAGAAGAACGAAAATTCTCTCATGGTCGGATGTTTTACTGCCATCCACTGCCAAGACCAAAATCACTCATGAGCTGTTTTCTTGGTTTGGTGGCTTACCAGTTAGGTGTGTTACTTGAGCTCTTAGGTTGGTTTTATGAGAGGTTCATGAGTGTCTTGCAATCTCCTCCTATTATTATTGGAGAGTCAGGTAGTACATAGAAGTTTATTTCATTTATTTGCGTTGGCTCAGCCGCTCAGCCTTTATTTCAAGTACAGGAATAAATTTGTTCAAGGCAAAATAATTAATTCATCATTGTTCAAGGCAAAATAAATAATTGATCACTGTATTTGTGTTGTTGAAAAGCAGTGGACTGTAGCATGATAGACAAAGATGCACTAAAATCAAAATCATTTAGTTGTTACATCTGTGACATTGGGCCTCATGCAAGAAGCGATATAAGAACAAATTTTATCTTATTTTTGTTCGTATCCCCGATTTTTTCTGATTTTGTTCTTACCGATTGATTTCTACGATGCACCAATGTTTTCTTATTTTTGCTCTTCTCTTAGGTAAGAGAAAATTTTACGAGTGGTCGAGAGCCCTCTTACCGAGATAAGAGAAAACAGAAAACTTATCTCTGTCCACAAATTGCTTGTCCAATGCATGGAAACACAAGTTTTAAAACCTAAACATTAAAAATGAATCATATAATCAAATTTTGATTGTTTTAGGTTTTTGAGAAATTATAATAATTTTATTATTTAATACTTTGGTTAAAGAGTTTGGCCAGCTGATCCTAATTAGGACTAAGCTATAAAAACCCTTAGATACTTGCATGCGTTCTGCTTCTGAATGGCTTACCTATTGCTGTTGGACCCTTTGGCCATCCAGGCCTTGCGCAGAGAGTGCGTTTATAGAGATCGTGGGGATCGGTTTGCTGGGACAGATGAATGGCTGCTGAGCCGATTTAGGGCACTTTCACACAAGGTATGATTAACATAACATAACATAACATAACATAACATGAATGGCGAGAACAGGCCGTTCAGCCCAACTAGGCTCGCCAGTTTCTTTGTACCATCGTGAATATATCACTTCAGATACTCAATGACTCAATGGTATCTAGCTTTAAGTCAAGTCTGCTCTTGAAAACTCCCAAGGTCTCTGCCTCAACAATATGGTCAGGCAAGCTGTTCCACACTGAAATTACTCTTTGGGTGAAGAAATATTTCCGAATATCAGTGCTAAATTTACCTTTAGTCAGCTTCCATTTGTGACCCCGAGTTCTGCTAACAACACTTGGTCGAAGGAATCCTACATAATTCACTTTGTTAATCCCTTTAACATATTTAAAGACCTCAATCAAATCACCCCTTAGTCTCCTTTTCCTAAGACTAAAGAGATTAAGGATCTTCAGCCTTCTCTCATAGCTTTCATCTTTAATACCGGGAATTAGCTTCGTGGCTCTTCTCTGAACTTTCTCTAAAGCCTCTATGTCTTTCTTAAAGTATGGTCCCCAGAACTGTACACAATACTCTAGATGTGGTCTGATTTAATGTGTTGTACAAAAAGAAGCATCACCTCCTTGGATTTGAACTCAATACTTTTGGCAATGTATCCCAGCATCCGATTGGCTTTTTTTAACAGCTACGGCACAATGGCTAGAGCCTGTGAGGGTTTGGTCAACAATCACTCCCAGATCTTTCTTTTGTGGAGCACATTCCAGTTTAAAACCTCCTATGAAGTAATCCCGTCTAATGTTTTTATTACCTACATGTACTACTTTACATTTCACTACATTAAATTTCATTTGCCATATTTCTGCCCAATTCTGAATTCTATCCAAATCATCCTGAATCACTTAAGTGGACTCTAAACTATTTGCCAAGCCCCCCAATTTAGTATCATCTGCAAATTTCACTAATCTGCTCTCAATATTCCTATCAAGGTCATTAATGTAGATGAGGAACAGCAGGGGTCCCAACACCGATCCCTGGGGGACGCCACTCCCCACCCTACCTAGCTCAGATGATATACCACTGACCACCACTCTTTTGTGTTCTGTCATGCAACCAGTTATGAATCCACTTCAGAATACCACCTGTAACTCCAATGGAGCTCATTTTAAAAATTAGTCTCTTATGCGTACTGTGTCAAATGCTTTCTGAAAATCCAAATATATGATGTCATAAGCCCTGCTCTGGTCATAAGTCTTGATGGCCTCTTCAAAAATTCCAGAAGGTTTGTCAGGCATGACCTTCCTTTACTTTAAAACCATGTTGGCTATCCCTCAAGATATTGTTACGTTCAAGAAATAAGTCCAGCTCATCTTTTTATGATAGATTCCAATATTTTGCACGCAATGCAAGTTAAACTGACTGGCCTGTAATTACCTGGCTCAGTACGGTCCCCTTTTTTTATATATTGGTATTATATTGCCCTGTTTCCAATCATTTGGTATTTCTCCAGTTTCTAAAGACCGCCTAAAGATGGCAGATAGCGGCTTAAAGATGATCTCACTAACTTCCCTGAGCACTCTAGGATACAAGCCATCAGGACCATACCCTTTATCTGCCGTTAGTTGATGCAACTTGTCTAATACGATGTTATCCCTAACCTCAATTTCCGCTAAATAATCTTGAGCATTGGACAAGCCCTCTGGACGAATAAAGACCCGCTCTAAGGTAAAATTCTCAACAAAGTAACCGCTTGAGGTGTCCGCAATATCCTTATTATCATATAGCAGCGATCCATTTTTTATTCTTTATGCACTTAACCTGCTCTTTGACTTTCCTTTTTCTGCTACAGTACTGAAAGAAGCGCTTAGGGTTAGTTTTGCCCCCTCTGCAATTTGTCTTTCATACAGTCTTCTAGCATTCCTCAGCTCTTTTTTTTGACCACGGCCCGCATTTACAGAATTCGCCTTAGTAATCTCATTGTTATCCTCTATGTACATCTTATAAAGATTCCTCTTTTCCTCAAACTCCTACGAATAGCTGCTGTCATCCACTGAGGATTCTGCTTTTTCAGCTTACTTTTGGATACCTTTGGAATGAATTTACATTGTGAATCAAGTAAAACCCCCTTAAACCTTTCCCACATCTCATTTACAGACTCACAGTCCAGGAGTGTCTCCCATTTTGTTTCACTTAGATATGACCGCATCCTGTCAAAGTTTGCTCGCCTAAAATTAAAAATTTTGTTTTTTTGGAGACACCTTTTTTAACTTCCCATGAAACCTCAAAGTTAATAGTAGAGTGATCACTTGTCCCAAGTGGCTCCAGTACCTCAACATTGCTAATTCTATCTGGGTCATTACAGAGCAGCAAATCTAAAATTGCCTTCTCTCTTGTAGGTTTATTAACATACTGCACCAAAAAATTATCATTTATGACATCTAGAAATTCTTCCTCCCCCCTACCCTGTCCTTTCACCATTTCCCAGTCAATACCAGGATAATTTAAGTCTCCCATAATAATAGTCCCTCCTCCTCTACAAGCTTGCGTAATCCTCTTAAGGAGCATTTCATTGACTATACTGTCCAAAGCTGGTGGTCGATAGCACACATCTATGTTTAAACCAGCCTCGTGTTTGCCAGTGAGCCTGACCCAGATATCTTCACAAGGCACGGAACATTCAATTTCAGGAATTTCTTGCACATTTATGTTTTTCGTTCACATAGAGTGCTACACCCCCTCCTCGCCTATTACATCTATCCTTCCTAAAGAGCTTATAACCTTCTACATTATATTCATCTCCATCCTCTTCACTAAGCCATGTCTCTGTAATCCCAACTATGTCATAGCTTTCATGGTTCCGTACCATGCCACAGTACGATTGCCCCCCTCCCCTCTCCCCCCACTGGTCAGCTTTCACACTCGTAATATCATACCATACCCGAATACACTGGCATAATTGCCAAAATTCCGATACAGCGGATTGCAGTATTCATCTAGGTGGTTTTAAATGGAGAATGATTTTAAAAGGAGGCGCCAATATATTTTGGGGGTTTTATTATTAAGAAGGGGGTTTAGAATATCAATATTTAATATTTTTATCGCGAATGCATATGCTGCGCGTGCCCAAGCAACCCGGTGTGTCATCTGTAACATGGATTTCCACATATAGCAGCACGAGAAATGAAACTCGAAGTTTTCTTGACTGAATACTTGATGTTTTTCCACATCTGAATCTTTCTCTGGGAACCCAAACATCAAGGTAAGCCAAAAATGTACTGATTACATTCGTTATTGGTGGAGGCTGAATACGGAATTCTTTCGCCCTTTCGCCCGTCCACTCCCTCATACCAGGAAAATTTATCTTTCTCCATAACTTAAGCTGCCAGACTTTCGCACCGCGTCCCGAAATATTGCAGCCGCATTTTCTTTAGTTTGTCGAGGCACTGATCCATTATTCTGTGATAACAACGCAAATGTAATGCTCACAAATTATTCCATAAATCTCTGAGTTTTTGCATGTAGTATCCAGTTGTGATTGTATGTTTTCGTCCGCCTATGTTTCGAGCAATTATTGAATTCGTTTAAATGGAGATATCTTTTCGCCACTGCATTTGTTGCAACAAGAGAGGCGTAACACATAACTGGACGAACCGTGCCCGAATACAGATGAAACGTACACAAGCAGTCTGCTCTTTGCACACGGCACGTCACCTGCCCATATACGGTGTTTAGTGGGTGTCATATATGCTAATTTAAAACAACCAGCCACAAGCTTCCAATTTACGATCAAGTGGGATTCAACATTCAGTACTCCTGGGTAAGAGCAGATTTGGACGGTAAGAGCGTTTGGTGCATCCGGAGTTTATTTCTCTTATTTTTTCTCTAAGCAAAAAAATAAGAGAACATATAAGAGAAATTTAAGAGAATGTTGCTGCATGAGGCCCATTGTGCATCAAAACTACCATTAAATCTGTTCTCATAGAAATATGAAGCTTGCAATGATTTTTTTTTTTTTTTTTAATATGGAGATTGAGCTTAGGTATGATCCTGAAATAAACTTAAACGTAGAAGGAATCCAGCCAATTTGATCGCAAAAATAATCAAAGCATGAAGTAACAGTGAATTAACATCCCTTAACTCATGATCAATCAAGTGTGAACTAATCACATCATAGTGACTTCATCATTAATCAATGATGAGCAACAGGAATTAATTATACATCCTGCATTGATTCATGCATTAAATCATGAGTCAGGCATTAGTTCAACAGTACTTTAGCACACGATAAGACCCTTTATTATAAAGTGTTACCACATATCCTAACTGCATGTTGTTCTCATTGGAGGTTGAAAGACTCACCTTTTCCACAATCTTCTTTATGTCCTGCAAAAAGAAAAAATATCATAAATCATACACATCAGTGGCATGTAGAAATGCAAATCTACCATTAAACTTTTAAGATGAGTCGGAACACACAACATCTGCCCCATTTCATGCTAACTCTCTGAAGCTGCCCCTCTGTGCCGATGGATTTTTTTTTTCTTTTGATAGATACTAATGGGAGGTAAAATTCTTAGATTGTGCTCCCTTTAACATTGGTAACGCCATTTAAATTTTAGCAGGTATCGTGACAAAATTTTTTGTGATGAAATACCCAATTTGTACAATATTTACAGGTCTAATAATAATAATGATAATAATAATACATTTTATTTATAATGCACTTTACATTGAAGGAAATCTCAAAGTGCTACAGGTTAAAAGCATAAAATCTAATTATATATTTAAAAAAAAGGAATTAAGACGGCTAAAGAAAAGGGGAAGAAAAAAAATCTAGAAACAATCCAAAGGGGAGGAACCAAAAGTTTTGCTAAAAAGGAAAGTTTTTAGTCCTTTTTTAAAGTTGTCTGTGGACTGTGGTGCCCTTAGAGTGTCAGGAAGGGCATTCCATAGCCGAGGGGCAGCAGCACAGAAAGCCCTATCCCCCATGGTGCTGAGCCTTGTTCTGGATGTGTGGAGGCAGGTTGAGTGAGTGGATCAGAGGGAGCATGTTGTGTTTAGTGGGGTGATTAGTTCTTTGAGGTATGAGGGGGCATTTCCGTAGATACATTGGTGAGTATGTAGAGAAACCTTATATTTAATCCCGGTAGAAACAGGAAGCCAATGAAGTGAGTGGAGAATGGGGGTGATATGTTCAAATATCCGCATTCTCATCAGGATCCTAGCTGCAGAGTTTTGGATTGAAGCCTCTGCAGACTCTTGCAAGGGATCCCCATGAGAAGTGCATTACAGTAATCCAGTTTGGAGGAGATGAAGGCGTGGACCAGCTTTTCAGCATCTGGGAGGGAGAGAATGGGGCGGAGTTTGGCAATGTTACGGAGGTGGAAAAAGGAGATCTTGAACAGGTAGTTGATGTGCAACTCAAAGGTGAGTTGAGGGTCCATGCGAAATGCGTGTATTCGCGTCTTCGCATTGACTTTGAATGTAATCTGTCTTGCAAAAAATTTGTTTCGCATCCAGTGTGCAAGCGGCTTAACTGCGGTTGCGAGGACAGACGGTTGTTAAACTTGTGCAAATATTTCAAAAATGGTCCGTGTGTGTTGCTTTCCTGGAAGTGAAAGCAAAGCTGTGTCCTGGTGCACTTACAGCTTCCACCACATTCCTCTGCGGGATGGACTTCGGCAGCTGTGGCTAGCTGCGCTCAACATGGATATTGATACGCCACCCTTATCCCTAAAAGAGCTCCGTGTTTGCAGTATTCATTTTTCCAAAGAGGATTTTGTGAGGCTACATTCAGGGAGATCTCAACGGTGCGCGCTGAAGAGCACTGCTGTATCCAAGCATCAGGTAAAAGAGTGAAAAACCTGTGAAAAAGTCTTATGTAACATTGCAGCACAAATTGATATCGCATAGGGTCTACGCAGCCACATACAGACGTAATTCTATGCTATTGAAATGCTGTCTCTGCCACAAACCGCTCAGAGTCTGACCCAAACAGCTGATCGCTATAGCGCGCAGTTTACTCCGATGGAATACGTCAGTTAGTTGGTTCAAGAGTGACTGTGTTTAATTTTCCGAGCAGGTAAAGCGCTGTAATTTATTTTAATATAGTGTACAATTGAAAAGGTGTATTATTTTCAGGTAGGACCTCTTTTAGGCCGCAGAAATACGCTGTTTCCCTGGTCCCGTTCACAACAGTGTATCGCCTAAATTTCCACCCAGCACTATGCGCTGGTGCGGCTACCTGAAGGAGATCAGAGAGTTTTCTGCTGCATCTAATGTAAGTAGTGGCAATTTGTAGCTCATACAACCCCACTTCAAAAAAAGTGAACTATCCCTTTAAAGAAAGTCAAGAAATTATTGCACTGTTCTTCTGTGGGGCTGATCTGAGGGGGAGACTGTGGCTTGAGAAGACAGTTTACAGTGGAGAAAAGCTGCTTGGAGTTTCCAGGACTGTGTCTGATGGCATCTGAGTAAAACTGTGACCGAGCGACTTTGAGGGTCTTTGCATAGGCCTTTTGGTGCTCCCGGTAAATTTGTCGACGCACAGTGAGGCCATGTGGTCATGTAGGAGGCAAGATTTCTTTGTGAGTGATTGGGCATTAAACAGTTCCATTTTGATGCTTGATGGAGCAACAAATCTCTGTACTGGCCGTAGTAGGCTGGAGTCCACTCCACGTTTTCCAGCTTGTTCTCTGAAAGGTGTTGCCATGGAGACGCCCAGGCTACTTGTCCTGTAGAAGGAAGTGCTCTGATGATGCGATTGAGAAGCGCCAGTTCGTATGGCTGACCACAGAGCCGGAATGGCATGATGCGAATAGACAAACTTTCTGCGGGAGCTTCTGTGAGTGTAGCGGGGTCAGCGAAGAAGTTTTAAGCCTCAGTTATACCTTCGCCTGGCTCCATTCGCGGATTGCGCACGCACCTCAACAGAGCACGGAGGCATTTATACTTGGCGCATTCTCCGTTGCACTATTTGCCGCTAAGACAGGGTGCAGTAGAAAAAAAATACTATAGGAAGTAGTACGAGCAGGCAAAACACAGTAGAAGTAGAAGCATTTTGAACTGGGTGACCAATGAGTGTAGGCGACACTAGCGTGGCTTGCGAAAAGTTTCAAAATCCTGGAGGTGCGCGACCTCGCGAAGCGCCAGCGTGCACGGCTGTCGCCAGGTGGGCGATTACATCATTTGTGGTGCGCGAACCTCGCGCACTCGCAACTGCATCGAGCATAAATAAGGCTTAAGTCGCTTTATGGTTGTGTCACAGCCTGGCTCACAAAGCCATGACGAAAAAAAGGGAGATACACCATTGTAAAGGAATAACAAATGTATTTATTCAACAAACTATATAAAATATAAAATCCACAAATAATCGCAAATCATGAGGTGTGAATGTCAGTAAAGTAAGCATGAAGTGCATGGTGGTTGAGTGGAAAATGTATGTAGGTGCTGTAGAATGGTAGCCTAGAAATCTAGACGTACCCTAGCGGTAGCAAATAGTTTTGCTCAGCCGGTACGTCTAGCCACGAGCCATAGGGCCCCAGTACTACCAAGTGATTGGTCCTACCAAGGTGGGGTCGGACCAATCACAACGCTCTATGTTTGTAGAGAGTCGTTGGGCTGGCTGAGCACGATGACGACAATGCTGCGACGGTGCAAAACAATTGAGATGGCTGTGGCAAAGAAACACCGGTCGTCTGAATCGGCTTTGGCATTGACTTAGGAAGAGTTAGACATGGGCTTTTCTTTGAAAGATGAGAAGAAAAAGGCACTCAAGTCATTCGTTTCAAAGACTGATGTATTTGCTGTTTTGCCGACGGGATACGGCAAAAGTTTAATTTACCAGCTGGCTCTGCTGGTAGCGAAACGAATGGGAGTCAGTGAGTGACTGCGTTTACATGCACACCATATTCCGATTAAGGTCCATATTCGGGTTAAGGTAATACTCCAAATAAACTGTTAATATGCACTGAGTGATGGGGAATATTCTGTTTACATGTTAATTGGCATATCCACCACTTAGGTCCAATCTCAACACCGGGTTTTCAGCGAATATAACGCTCGAAAGTAATCGTCATGGCTTTGGTTGCCGTCTGTTAGAGCTTCAAAGCCGACATCGATTCCACTCTCTTGGCCATTACAATCGCCAGCGGTCTCTGTCCCTGAATTTCATCCATGACAGCGACATACTGGCTGGATTAGGGCCGCTGGTATTGTTTTGTTTTTGGCTGTGGCTATTTTTACGCCAGTCATGAGCTTACTGTAATTTCCTATTCTTACGAACTTCCGTATTCGCATGCACAATAGGAAATTTGGCCTCGGAAAAAATTGCTACTCAACTGGATTGAAAACATCCCACTTTCGCTGCGTGGCTTGTGGTTAACATTACTAGACCGGTTAGCCGGCTTATTTACTTTAAGTTACAGTCAGGATGTCCTCTTCTCAAGTTAGGTCGGGTTAGTAATTAGCCAGCTAACTTTGCCAACTTGCCATCTAACTCATTAGCCAACTTCTACTTTAAAATTTCTTGGACAAACTTTTTGCAGCTATCAGCTCTTCTACACGACACTAATCACTACTGACTATTGATTGTGGAGAGTGATGACCTGACAGTTCCCCAAATATTAGCGAGCGAACGTTGAACCGAAAATTACACTCTCATAACTACCTAACCCGTTGGCTAAGTTAAGCAGCTAGAAAACATAAGTAATGTTACAGCCGTCCCGCTGGCTAACGTCAGCTGATACATTATAGTTAATGCCGTGGTATGAGCATAGACTGTATAAATCAGTCTATGGGTTCAAGTCCAAATTTCCTACATTGCACATGAACATACCGAAGCTCGTAAGAATAGCAAATTGGAGTAAGATTACGACTGGCGTAAAAATAGCCACTGCCTGTTTTTTTTTTTTTTCGCTTTGGAATATGCCGCCTTCAGAGTTTTCCAGCGATGCTTAACTTGGTTGGCAGTTCATACAAAACCAGTCTCTGTCCACTTTTCGCACACCTTAAAGATATCATTGTTACGGTGCTTTCGCCCGTCGATATATTTCATTATATTCATGTCTTTCATTATCTGAATGCACACAGTCGTCTCCTCTTCCCTCCAAAAATGCTAATTTTTTGCAAATTGAACAGGCGCAGACGTAATTGAATATTCTGTTCGGGGGCATTTTCCGATTAAGGTGTATACATGACCCAAATATTCCGATTAAAAAAGGCATATGCCAGGGGTCTTATTCAGAGTATTTAGAATCGGAAAATGATCTTAATCAGGTTATTGCACGCGTTTAAATGACAGGTACGCAATCGGAATATTCTCATATTCCAATTAATACAGGAATATGGTGTGCATGTAAATGCAGTAAGTGAAAACCCATTGGTGGTTGTAGTCTCGCCGTTGATCGCCCTTATGGAGGACCAGGTCACAGAGGCGACCAAATTTGGACTCACGGCCATGCAACTTGGCGTACATAAATTGAAGGAAATTCGAAATGGCCATTGTCAGTTGGTCTTCGGTAGTCCTGAAGCCTGGCTCATGCAGAGGAAGTGGCGCGTCATGTTGGCTACCAAGGTCTTCCGAGATAACCTCCTAGGAATCGTGGTGGATGAGGTACACCTCATTTACAAATGGTAAGAGGCATCAAGTAAACTACGTAATAGCGATAAAGTCTATATTCAATATTTACAAGTAATGCGAACTGAATGTACAGCCAGTTGTGTTGCACACGGCCTTATTGTGATATTCTAATCACAGCAGACTGAAAGTCGGAATGCTCCTCTTTTATCCTCCTCTGCTGTCCGTGCTAAACTTTGTTTAGTAGCTTATATATTAGGACCACGGGGATGGACGCTAGTGGAGATGGATGGACTTCTCCAAAACTAGCCGTCTACTTTCTATGTTTACTCCCCCGTTGACTCTTTTCCGTCGCTCTGAATACGTCACCTTGTTCGTTGCTCTGATTGGTCGTAGCGCTATCCTATTGCGTGCAGAGGCAGTTTGAAAGACAACCGCTGATTCCGCCCCTAGGATTGAGCCCTGTCTATCGGTCGTGGCCAGACTATACATTTTGATGTTATAGTCTGGCTTGTCAGGCTAGTAGAATGCAAAAAGAGAATCAAATGATGAACAAAGGAAACCCAGGCTCAGAATGCTGGCAGCATGGTATCTGCAAGGAGAGGGAGAGAGGGGAGAATGATCAACCGCAGCCAACTTATAGGCTGGTGAACACCAGGCCCAGGTGTCACCAGTCAGGCAATGATTATATTACCTTTCTGCATAAAATGAAGCCAATGCAGCAATACCAAACCCAGCCTCAGGGGCCGCCACAGTTCAGATGGACGAAGGAGTGGTGAAATTGTTGAGATTCATCAGCTGGTTGACGGAGTAACTCAACATAGTGATGCCGACGAAAGACGTCAAGCCGTCCAGTTGTTGTTTGCTGCATAGCCGCAGTGCTACAAGGACCTCCAGCACAGAAGCGGGAGTGGCGATGAGCAGATCCCAGGCAGCACAGGTGGATATCTCGCAGTCGCGGTAACAGTGATGGGCAGATCCAAGGAGCTTCCGAGCAACAGGTAGGCAACGGCTAGACTTGACAGAAACTGTACTGTAGCTGACAACTATCCAAAAAGGTCTACTGATCTGTGAACATGGATAGTAAGGGCGACAAGATTGTCTGTTTAAACAAATCTTTACATTTAGCTAGTATGAAAAATACAGACAGGTTCAGCTCGGCTGGAGAAGCGGCGAACAGGCAAACGCCGGCTTCCTCTCTCAGCGTAGCTCCTGTGCCTCCTTGCCGTAGCATAGGTCTACACATTTCTAAGGGAAAGCTCCTGATCAAAAAAATTTAACAGCTCCACTTGCAGGTCTGCATTATGAACACAGCAATTAAAAAGGATCAGAAACAGCAGGGCTTAGTGACCCACCTGAACTACTAGTTGCTGAAATGAATACACAGCAATATATAGTTAGGCAGGGCCAAAAATATTTAGTAAGTGGCTAATTTTTATTTAATCTGTATACCACAGCATATTGGAAATTAAATTAAATAAGGAATATACTCTCAAAGAGCAGACTTTCAGCTTTAATTTGAAGACATTTAGAGTTTTTTATGAGCTCCCACCATTTCACATGGATTTAAAGTATGTGAAGAATTGTGTGCTGAGCTGTTCTTCTGGCCAGGTGTTACATTACATTACATTACAGGCATTTAGCAGACGCTGTTATCCAGAGTGACTCACAACACAAAGTACATTATAGAAGGACTAAAAGTGCTGAAAATCCTAGAAGGTGGTAGCAGTCTAAATGCCAGTGGCAGCCACCTAACTTGCATTGTGTTGCAATTCTGCCACAAAGTAAGAAATTAAGAACATACCAGCTGCTAAGGCTCAGAGGGTGGGGGAGAGGTATAGCCAGGAGATTTGAGTCTTTAGCATGCGTCAATCTCCAAGGTTGAAAAGTGAGGCAAATACGGAAGTGCAAAAAATTGCAGTTCCTTGAGTGGCCACTTGAGGCTGACTGCAGAAGTGAGTCAATCCCCATTGACCCCCCATGTTAAAAAGCTCCATTTTACAGCAGAAATAAAAATGTTTACAGACAGGTTCAAAATACGGTTTTGGTCTCTATGGCTAATTTTCCCCTCCGTGAAAACTGTGGGGGGAGTGAATTTTTTTGTCACTCTACTATTTACATTATATTAAGGCTTAAAGTTCTGCAAAATTAAGGGCATGGCCACTTTGAGTAACAGAACCTTGAATTACACAGTCTATGGACAGGACTTGGCACATCCGGTTATATTATGCGGCTTGGCTAGAGCACAGGCCTACATGGCTCCGGGCTATAGAGTAGGAGCGCCGAGCCCTGCCGCTAACCACTGGTCCTGCCTGGCTGTCTGTGGGGACGGGGGTTACCTCACAGCTCTTGCCGCTAACCCTTGGCCTAATCCAGTCTTCTGTGGGCCGTTATCCTAGATAGGCTCATTTGAGTCACAGAACTTGACCCTTTGGCTGCGTTTGTGACGGGAGAATTTTTCTCGAAATATCAGGATGATAATGTCTTGCTGTGTGGTTAGGAGTCCGTGGTTTTATTTTCTAAGGTGATGAAATTCTAGTATTATTTCATATAACATTATATGTCAGAACAAAGTGAAGTTAGTTCGTTAACTAGTCAGAGAATAAATACAATAATCCCTCAGTTAGCTTTTGCCCAAGATGTCCAGCTGTGCTAACGAGAGTGTACGCCCACAGTTTTTATACTGGCATGCAGCGAAGTAATAGCGTAATAGAGAAGTGTCCGAATTTAGGGTAAAAATACTTATGAACAAAAGGTGTCAATCAGGAGTTGGGAAACCATCACGGCTTTCCTAACAGGTTGCCAATGTAGCAGGCTAGTTAGCTATAACATTGGAACCACGATAGCATGCTATCAGATGATGGGGTCCCTTAGCTGATTCCCCGGAGCATTTGGAGGGCTTGACCGGAGATTACCGTAGTTAGGGGCCAATCACACCAAACGCACTTTAGGGGCCGATCACACCGAATGCGCTTTATCGGCGTGGGGCGCCCATTTTGTTAATATTCTCAATGACTGTGCTCACACGGTCTTTATTATCCCGGTTTTGATTGGGTTTTTTAAGTATCCCGTTTTTGTGTTTGTGCGTGTAAACACCATATCCTGAATTCAGAAACCGGGTTATGCCCTTATCCCGGTTTCGAGAAACCCGGTTTTGCCACCTGGAGTACTCCAATAGAAGCCGGGATACTGGAGCATGAATACGCCTTATCCCGGTCTCTGTAAAAGACGTAACACACGCCTGCGCAGATAGGATGCAGCGATCAGAAAACGGGTTACTAGTATTTATCATGTATACAGGGATATGAATGAATCTCCGTTTCTCTGTGTTCCATGTAAACATCGTATCCCGGATATGCTCAAAGCCGGGATAAGCCTCAAAACCGGGATACTAAAGACCTTGTAAACACAGTCATTGATTAGAGGCGTTCTGGACGCTGCTTTTGCGCACCG
The DNA here is from genome assembly GCA_029692085.1 of Gymnothorax javanicus. Lineage (NCBI taxonomy): Eukaryota > Metazoa > Chordata > Actinopteri > Anguilliformes > Muraenidae > Gymnothorax > Gymnothorax javanicus. The sequence goes on from CM056194.1 coordinate 178,399,116, forward strand.
TGCGCCTCGTGTTTAAGCACCCCAGGCACCTCGCTGTTTTTTGATGCGCTTCGTATCAAACACAACTATTTTGAGGCGCCTCGGTAAAAAGGCGCTTCACGTCATTAGCTGTGTTTCCATTTCCCTGTTTTAATGCGCATTTTGAAGTTTCGCATCAAAAAAGGTAATGGAAACACCATAATTTAAAAAAAAAAAAAATCCTCCAATTTGCAAAAAAAGTTTTTACTCTCGCTTGTGGTGGATTTTGACTCATGCGAAGGAGACTTAATGCGCATAATCTGAAATGGAAACAAATTTTTCGAATAAACTCTGATGTGGCGAGCGCTCCAGAGACCGTTCGCCATTTTCACTTTTGAGGTTGCCTAGCAACAACGTACGTACGTGTTTATCTGACATTCGTACGCACTCACGTCACTGCCTACGTAGTGTTGTTTACTTGCCCTCAACCGCTTGAGGGAAACATATGGAAATGCACTTAATTCCCATGTTGTTTTTGCAAATTTTCACAAGATTCGCTTCAAAGTTAAATGGAAAAATAGCTAGTGTCAGTCTTTTCCCTGCTGTCCAATCATGAAAAAACCTAAAATCAGTTCGCTTTTGACTAGTTTGTTGAAACGGTTAATTTCAGAATGTTCACAAAGATGAGTGACAGGAGCGTTACTTAGCTACACCGAAAAGACGCGTCCAGCGCCTTTTTACAACGTTGGTTTAAAAAAAAAAAACAGGTCAGAGGCGCCTCACGTTTCCATGCCCATAAAGCACGTTCAGTGGGTTCGGCCTCTTATACAGTAAATTGATTCGCACAGCATGATCTTATAGAGCTTCAATTGCCGCTGCTTCGCCGCAAATGGATTTGTTCCATTTTCAATGCGATTACCGATGCGGTATCATTGTAAATACAAAGGCTAGCTAGCCAGCCATATAGATAATTTAACATATCCCACGTCATCTAGAAAGCTAGCTAGCTGTCGTTAAAAGTGTTTCTTCATAAAGTCCATCATCCACAAGCTAGCTAGCAACATTAACCTAATTAATAAGCCAGACAGCAACGGAAAAGTGTCATTAACTAGCCATGTTCGGCTATATTCGGTGCCACTAATAGGAAAGGCTTTGTGCTGGTTCCGAAAGTACCTTCAATTATACGACGTGATAGAAAAGTTGCATGTCGCAGTGGTATCGTTAGCTAATATAAAGGTCAGAGATTAGCTGGGCAGCTGATGAAATAATCATGAAGCCTAGGAGCCAGACGCTCGGCTGTGTTCGCATTGATGAGGCGTACGTATGCTGGCTACAGTAACCAATTAATTCAGCATTCACCGAAGTCATATTGTAGGGTGATAATACTTGTGATCAAAATGCGTGAGTGTGAGGTAGGAAATAAAGGTCCATCAGGCTTGTGAGTAATACGTAGTGCAGTGTTATTGTTTGACTGGCCATTCTACCATTAATGGGACCTGGCTAAGGTGTGTAGAAAAGCTAAGCCGAGCACCCGCACGCACTCCAGGGGGGATATTGATACTAAGTGAGCCAACCGCCGCAACTTCCCAGTGGTGTACAGCGTTCGTCTTGCAACAGCTTCACGGATATAAACAGCGTTCGACCCGCTACAGCAAGCGACTTCCAGGATCCATTCCTTTACAAGGGCAGATATGACTCAGTATCTCGGCCTTATTGATCCAGGTAGTATCGAGCTGAGTTAGTTTACTAGTCTAGATTGTAAGCCGTAGCTAGCTTGGTGGCTGCGAGCTAGGAAGACGTGTTTCAGCAAACAAGCTCCATTCGGCCCCCCCACTGGGCTCGCCTCAGCTCCAGCAATGGCCCACGTTTTTGCCCATTTTTGGATTAACCAGGAGGTAGGCGGAGTCAAGTAAGTGCCAAGATGGCGACCAAATTTGCTCCAAAGTGGATATTCAGTGACCTATGGGTGACGTCACAGAGGCTACGTCCATGTTTTATACAGTCTATGGTCTTAAGAAGACGCTTGAAAGATGCCAGGGTCGCTGCTGTTCTGACCTCCGTGGGGAGGCCGTTCCACCATTCATCTAGGAGCCATGACAGACAGCTGACGTGATCGGGGGGTGCCAGGCGGCCAAAAGTGGAAGAACAAAGGGGTTTGGCCGGTGTGTAGGATTTGAGAAGGTTCTAAAGGTAAGCTGCGGCAGACCCTTTGGAAACCTGGTTTGCCATCACCAAAGTTTTAAATTTGATACGAGGCATAACAGAGACCCAATGGAGGTCAGCAAGAAGGCAGGTGACAAATGTGTGTTTGAGCAGGTTTAAAATCAAATGACCTTCACCATTGTGGATGAGCTGAAGAGGTTTAATTTTTTTTTTTTTTTTAAAGATTATATTTTTTCAGGATTTTCACCTTTATTTGACAGTTAGAGTGCAGAGAGAGACAGGAAAGTTGGGGAGAAGAATGGGGATGACATGCGGCAAATGACCCGAGCTGGAATCGAACCCAGGTCGCCGCGAGAAGGACACAGCCTTTATGGTGCGCGCGCTTAGACCAATGTGCCACCGGGGCGCCCCTGAAGAGGTTTAATTTGAGCGATCGTCAATATGAAAAAAAAAAAAAAAAAAAACACCCTGATGTTGCAGTCACGCCTCATTTCTGATGCTTTGTGGGATATTTGTGGGGTTCGGTGACCGAGTCAATTCCGCTCTCTCAGAGCAGCAGAAATTTGCCATAGCATGCATGGTTATGGATATTTAGCCGTACGATACGGAGCTTAGAAGCCGTGTTGCGGCTAACCGGCGTTCAGCAAAACTTCCAAAGAGGCTCCTACAAGCCATATTAAGAAGCTTTCTGCTGGGGAACGGTCATTTTCTCGAAGTTTCGAGAAGGGCCTTCCATGGCGATATTCAGGTGATTGATAAAACTTCTTGCATAATTTTTTGCCGTCAACAATCACAGATGATGCAGATCAGTGCTTCTCAGACCTCTCCTAGAGTACCACCTCTCCCACATGTTTTAGATCTCTCCCCGCTAGCACCGATGATTCTAATGATTCGCTCATTATCAAGCATCTTCACGGGAAACGAGCTGATCATTTGACTCACCTGTGCTGGAGCGGGCAGAGCTCTACAACATGCAGGAAGAGCGGCGGTCCACAAGATGCTTACTAATTAAATGGGACACGCTAATAACAGCGTCCTCTGTACTGCGTCCCTTCTGAAATGCAAACACAGGTTTTATAATATTAACTAGAGCTGCGCTCAGAGAGCGCAAGTACCTCCACCAACAATTTTCAGAAATTAGTTGTGACCTTGACCTTTGACCTATGAAAGTGAAATTCAATAGGCTTCTATTCTGGGACGAGGCCTAGCGATTGTTAAATTTTGGTGATAATGAGATCAAAACTGTATCCTGCAGGTTGTTCACAAACAAACAGACAGACAAACAAACGGCACCAATCACATAACCTCCTGCCAACTTCATTGGCGGAGGTAATAACAATTACCCTCTCAAAGCACTTCATAACCCGCATGTTAATGCAACTGGTCTAAAATTCTTATTCTCAGTGGGGCAAGATACTTCAGGTATCAGGATGATTGATGACTTTTTCCAGAGTGCTGGAACAGTATGACTCACTGGACAGTTGAAATATGGGGCACCAGGCATCAGTTAATTCAGCTGAACAATGTTTAAGCAGAAAAGAAGTCACACCATCTGGTCCTATAGATGTCTTGTCTATAGCATGTCTAAAAACTGACTGAACCTGTTGAGGGTCAATTTTCACAAGGTCCGAAGAATCACTGAGAGTCAAAGAGTTCGACCATCATTGGAGAAGTGTTCTGACTATCAAATCTTAAAAAGAAATCATTAAGTTCATTAGCTCTGTTCAAGTCATTCATAGTGAAGAGCTGTTTTTTGGTAGAGTTCAGATTCGTTATCTTTTTCATGGAATTCCAAAGAGTTCTGTTGTTCATGGAGCTGAGGCTCTGCTCAATCATGACCCAATGCTTTTTTCTAGACTTCCTCAGCATCAAGTTGATTTCTTTCTGTGCAGCAGCCACACCCGGACAGTCCTTATTTTTGAAGGCCAGCTTCTTTTTCTTGATGCAGGCTTTGACCTCCTTGATGTGTAGCTTGTTGTTAAGGAAGTGTACGACCTCCTTTTTTGGGACAACGTTTTCTACACAGAATTTGATATAGTCAGTTATAGTCTCAGTGGCTTCATTTAGCTCCCTGCTGTGGAAAGTGTTCCAGTCTGTGCTGGAAAAGCATCCTCTCAAAGATTCAATACTGTCCTCATTCCACTGAAAGACAGTTTTAAGTTGGGGCTTGTTGGCCTTAAGCACCGTTTTATATGTGGGCATAAGATGGACAGTCAGGTGGTCAGAGTTGGAGAGAGGGGGAAGAACCTTGGCTTGACAGGCATTGTTGATATTTCCGAAGCATTTGTCCAAAACTTTGTCATTGCGTGTGCCACAATTGACATACTGATAAAAACCAGGTAGAGCAGGCTCAAGACAGCAATGATTGATATCCCCAAGAACAAAAATGGGGGCCCCCGGGGTGCGCAGGAGTTGATTATGTACACATTCAGCAACGAGATTAGCAGCTTTAGCTGCGTTACCACTGGGGGGGTACATAGGCAGCACAGATAATAACATTACCAAACTCTATTGGTAAGTAAAAAGATTGCAAGGATAAGCAAATGTTCATGTTCAGTGTTATTATGCATATGCAATAGACCTAGGCACTAGCAAGCTGCGCACCGGAAGTGTGATAGTCTTGGATGCACAAGAAATTTCCGCAAAAAAGCTAGATCCGACTGTTTTTTTTGTGTATTGACGATTGCTCGAATTGCAGATTCTGGGAGACCAGCCAGAAGAGTAATGCAGTAGTTCAGGCAGGATATGCCTGGACTAAAAGCTGGGTTGAGTAGACGGTGAGAAAGGGGCAGATTCTTCGGATGTTGTACAAAAAGAATCTGCATGCTCGAGACACCGTTGCAATTTTCTCAGAGAGGGACTATTGGTTATCCATGACTACTCCACGATTCCTTGCACAGGATGATGAGGACACAGAAGTATCCCTGATGGAGATTGTGAAGTCCGGGATGGGAGAGGTGGAAGCAAGGAAGAAGATCACCTCCACCTCGCCAGGGTTGAGCTTAAGATGGTGGTGGGACATCCAGACCTGGATGTCCTTCAGGCAAGCGGAGATGCAGGCAGAGACCTCCATGTCGGAGGGTGAAAAGGAAGGGAAGAGTTGTCATCTGCAGAACAGTGGTAAGAAATGCGACAAGCAGAGATTATGGGACCAAGAGAGCATGTGTAGATGGAGAAGCGCAGGGAACCGAGGACTGAACCCTGTGTGACTCCTGTAGTAAGGGGATAAGGTGCTGATACTGTACCAGCCTAGGCAACTTGGAAAGAGCGGTCAGCGAGGTAGGATCTAATTCAGTCCAAGGCTGTGCCACAGATGCCCATAGCTGCCAAGCTGGACCAGAGGATGGGATGGTTGATTGTATCAAAGGCAGCAGACAAGTCAAGTTGAATCAAGACTGAAGAAAGGGAGGCCGACCTAGTGGCACAAAGACACTCGCTGACAGAGAGGAAAGCAGTCTCTGTTGAGTGACCGGGCCTGAAACTAGACTGAAAATGGTCCAATAGCCTGTTCCGTGACAAGAAAGCTGAAAGCTGGCTGGAGGCAGCTCTTTCAATAGTTTTTGACAAGAAAGAGTGAAGAGAGACTGGACAATAGTCGTTGATGAAAGAAGGATCTACAGTGGGCTTTTTCCAAAGAGGGGTGATATAGGCACTATTAAAAGAGGAGGGAAAACACCCAGAAGATAGGGAGGAGTTCACAAGTGAAGTGACAAAGGGGAGGATGTCAGGAGTGATGGCCTGGAGAATCGGTGAAGGGATTGGGTCAAGGGGACAGGTAGTAGGGCGGTGGGAGAGCAGTAGCTGGGAGACATCGGAGTCTGTGAGGGAAGAAAAAGTGGAGAAATAGCGAGAGGGAACAGAGAGGGGGGAGATGGCAGGTGTAGAGGAGGACGTGAAGGAGTTTTAGATTTCTTCAATCTTCCTAAGTAAGAAGGTTAAAAAGTCATCAGTCATGAAGGGGGACGGACGAGGGGGAGGAGGAGGGTTAAAGGGAGAAGAGATGATGGAGAAAAGCTGATGAGGGTTAGAAGCAGAGTTCTGGATTTTTGTCTGGTAATAGCTGATTTTAGCAGAGGTAATTGAAGTGGAAAATGCAGCTAGGGGAGCTTGATTTGTTGAGAGATCTGACTGTGCTCTGGACTTCCTCCACTTCCTCTCTGCTGCCCGTAAACTGGTCCTGTGAGCATTTTACTCAATATGTCATTTAAAAGTAAACAGATAAAAGGTCTAGAGTTGATTTCAGGACTAGCATTTGCATTTGGTATCAGCTGCTGTTAACTCTCGACATGAAGTCCAAAGAGCTGCCACTGCCAGTGAAGCAATCAATCATTTGGCCGAAAGACGAGAAACCCTTCAGAAAAACGTCTATAACTTTAGGAATTCATGAACTATCAACTATTTTATACATTATAAAAAAGAAAGCTCACATTGTGCTGTTGCATGTCATGTCTCAATTGTTCTCCCATTTTTACCTCAACCTTCGGTTTGTGGATACGTATATTTGTTACGAAAAAAGTTAAGGACAGATTTTTTTTTTTTTTTAATAAATTTGGCATCTCCAATGCCACTCGAATTTGGAATGCCCAACTGGGGAACTATGTACAAGTCTTGTTCGTATGCGACCCCCTGTTGCCAATTCAGGAGAGAGGGACGGTTCACAGCTCTCCTCCGAAGCACGTACCCGTCAATACTGCTTCTTTACACTCATTGGTTGAATCCTTGCAAATTCAGAACGAGGGCGGAGGATACCCGAACATGAACAAGCTTAGAATCTTCCTGACGAGCGCCCATCTGGCCAACAGGAGGCGCTTGAGCAACGAACAAAGCAACCATTATATTTCCCTTCCCGGCAGTCCCTTCCCAATTTGCATCCCTGTAGTGCATTGGCCAATTGTGTGCTACTCTGAAAAAGCTGCCAACCACTGCCGGCTGGTACGAGGCGGGGATCGAACCTGCGCCGTGATAGTCACTTCTGCTTCGCAAAGCGATGCTTTACCGAGTGAGCTATCCACCAGCCCATGGACAGATTTTTATGAAATTTTTACCAGAGGCTTGTCTTGGCCCAACTTAGAAGTGATTTCATTTTGGCTGTGATCCGGATCAAATTCTGGATCCAGGAGTTTTTATTTATTTGTGTGGTGGTACATAATAATGCTAATCATATGTGTCTCAGAAATGTGGGGGACTGTTGGGCCTTTGCAGAGGTTTACACTATCTGAGTGCACTTGTCTTCTCTTTTCTAGCAAGTTTGCATCAGTTTCTTTTGGTGCATTTGCCTTAATTGAATAATTTGTCCTGTTATACTGCCCACCCCCACATTTCCCCTCCTGCCCTTCTATCCCTTCGATATAACTTCACTTATCAATGTCATTTGTTGATGGATTGTCTTGTCTTGCATTAGTATCCATGCCAGTACTATCAAACCCTTAGCTTCCCAGCTATTCTTATTTGCATTGGCATACTAAGCCTGCTTTTCCCTTTTGAGCTAATTATAAGGTACGGTCTCTCCCTGCTCTCCAGCTGTCTCCAGAGCAGAGACAGTCCCTGTTCTCATCAGCCCTGATGCCTCAAACCCAGTGGCGTCTCTAAAACTGATAATTTGTGGGGCCCGGACCATACCTTTACGTCAATGATTATTCCTGGCTTGTACTCACCTATTTTCCGTTATTAACACGTTTTCCAATTATGACACGCCTATAAATGGTTGAACTCCTATCTCACAGATAGAAAATTTCCAGTAAGTATGGATACGTGCTCCTCAGGGATCCATGAAATTAAATGTGGCGTCCCCCAAGGCTCAATCCTAGCCCCCGTACTTTTTAATTTATACATGCTTCCACTTGGGAACGTTATCAGGAGACATGGTATCAATTTTCACAGCTATGCTGATGATACTCAGCTTTACATTGCCATGTCTCCTGAGGATACATGGCCAATTGATGCCCTTTTTAACTGTATTTTAGATATTAAATCCTGGATGGCAGAAAACTTTTTGCAGCTCAACCAGGACAAGACTGAAGTTTTAGTTATCGGTCCTGAGGCTAAGAGAGAGAAATATCTGTCAAAATTACAGGCATTGTCATTGAAGCCAACAGAACAAGTTCAAAATTTGAGCATCATTTTTGACTCTGACCTTTTTATCCCTCACATTAAGAATGCAGTTAAAACAGGCTTTTATCATCTCAAGAATATAGCCAGAGTCCGCCCATTTCTCTCTCGGGCCACCACGGAGATGCTCATGCATGCTTTTATTTCCAGCCGTATCGACTATTGCAATGTCCTGCTTTCTGGTCTTTCCAAAAAAAGTATATCACACCTTCAATTGCTTCAGAATTCAGCTTCACGTGTGTCGATGAGGACCAGAGAGCGGGCGCACATAACACCGGTTTTAAAATCACTGCATTGGCTCCCTGTGTGTTTCAGGATTGATTTTAAGGTCCTTTTAAAAGTTTTTAAATGTCTTAATGGTCTTGCACCTTCTTATCTGTCAGATTTGCTTTTATCTTGTGAACCCTTGCGGACCCTGAGGTCCTCCAGTACCGGCCTTTTAGTCATTCCCTGAACAAACACAAAAACATATGGTGAGGCAGCTTTCCGGCATTATGCCCCACGCTTATGGAACAGCCTGCCGGAGAACCTGAGGCTTGCAGAGAATGTTGAGATTTTTAAAAGCAGCTCAAGACCCACCTTTTTAATTTGGCTTTTAACTGAGACCCATTTCTTCGATTTTATTGATTTAAATTTATTATTAGTTTATTAGCTAACCCTCCTTTTATTAACATTTTCAGCTCTACTCTGTGGTGTCTTTTACCTTTTTTTGTTGCTTTCATTTTAATTCATTTATCTTTTAATTTATTCCTTATTAGCATTTATTTATTCCCTTTAAATTTGTATCTTATTATTTTATGTTATATTTATCTTAACTTAGTTTTTAACTCCAGTGTTTCCTCAGTGAGAGCCCTCTGCGTCGGGGGCGGCTGTCGGCCCTGGCTGCTGCGGCGCTGGTGTGGGGTCTGCTTCCTCCTGGTGGGACGGGAGGTCCATACCCTCACCTTATGGGGGTGGTGTTTGGCCCATCCCCCTGCCTGGGGTCGGGATGGGACTCCGTGTCAGCGGTCGCGTTCCTGGGGACGGCGCCAGCCTCCCGACGCAGACGGCTCCCTGTGATTGTGTTTCCTCTGGTTCCCCCGTGCTCAGTTTTAGTATTTGTCTTTTTTTTAAATTTATTTTTAAAAAAATATTTATATATTCCAATTTAATTTACAGCACACATTCACTTTTGTGGACAAGGAACAAGGGTGGGGGGTTTGGGGTAGAAGGGGGGGTTGTGAAGGGTGGGCTTTGTTTTTAACTTTGTGCCACATTTTACTGTATGAAAAGTGCTTTATAAATAAAGATTGATCGATTGATTGATTGATTGATTGATTGACAATAATCCTCTGGCAATCGAAGTTGCGGTTTCTCTCTCTATGCAATCTATTGAAGACTAAATAATGGGCTAAATTCAGATCAGAAAGATTATTTAGGCTACTCAAAAATAGGCCGATGCTTGATGAAAGACAAACTGCTCTGAAAAGTCTGCGCTACCTTTTCCACACATCAAGTGATTTAACTTGTGCTTCATGATCGTTTTGTTTAAATAAAAGACCATTTGAAATGTCTGTGTGCAATTCTGAATAACGCTGATTGAAATGCACAAAATTACGCGTCCAGATTAATGATTATCGCCGTACCGAGATGTACCATACCGTACCGGCATGTTCTCAGAGTGAATCTATTGCTCAGTCCCTCAAGGAAGTTGCATGTCGCCATTGCAACTATTAACGCAAATTCAACCAATCCATGCAAATTTTTTGCGGACAAAAAAATAAATCACCAAGACATTGCAACTTTCATTGCAATGTAGGTAGATGAACAAAAATTTCTGGGTTGAAAGCCACATATCAGCTCTGTTGAAAACATTAATTATAATACTGCCATGTGTATTTGTGGTCTCACAACATGAAGTCAAACTTTGAAAATTTGTGATTGCAATTTTCTTGGCAGCCAACTTCAGACATTTATATCTTTGGAAATATGTAAGTTTGATAACTGAGCTGTGATCATATTTATGGCTAGGATACAGAACAATAAAAAATATAGGGCACTGGCAGCCCCAGAAGCTCCTGCCGTTAAGATGAAGCAATATGTTTAAGTTTTTAGTGATATTTTTAGACCAGTGACCTTGAAAAAATAGGCCAAGGTCACCTTTAGGCACGTCGTTTGTAGGCCTTTATGAGATGCATGTCCAGTGAAAATTAGGAGCCTGTAAACTGAAATAGCTGATGAGATAAAGCAAAATGTCAAAGTTTTTGGTGATATTTTTAGGTCAGTGACCTTGAAAAAATAGGCCAAGGTCACCTTTAGGCACGTCATTTGTAGGCCTTCATGAGATGCATATCCAGTGAAAATTAGGAGCCTGTAAACTGAAATAGCTGATGAGATAAAAGCAAAATGTCAAAATTTTTGGTGATATTTTTAGGTCAGTGACCTTGAAAAAATAGGCCAAGGTCACCTTTAGGCACGTCATTTGTAGGCCTTCATGAGATGCATATCCAGTGAAAATTAGGAGCCTGTAAACTGAAATAGCTGATGAGATAAAGCAAAATGTCAAAGTTTTTGGTGATATTTTTAGGTCAGTGACCTTGAAAAAATGGGCCAAGGTCACTTTTAGGCACGTCGTTTGTAGGCCTTTATGAGATGCATGTCCAGTGAAAATTAGGAGCCTGTAAACTGAAATAGCTGATGCGATAAAAAAAAAATGTCAAAGTTTTTTGGTGATATTTTTAGGTCAGTGACCTTGAAAAAATAGGCCAAGGTCACCTTTAGGCACGTCATTTGTAGGCCTTTATGAGATGCATCTCCAGTAAAAATTAGGAGCCTGTAAACTGAAATAGCTGATGAGATAAAGCAAAATGTCAAAGTTTTTGGTGATATTTTTAGGTCAGTGACCTTGAAAAAATAGGCCAAGGTCACCTTTAGGCATGTCATTTGTAGGCCTTCATGAGATGGAGCCTGTAACTGAAATAGCTGATGAGATAAAGCAAAATGTGTTGACGGATGCACGCACGCACGCACGGACGGAGCCCGATACCATAGCTCCCACTCCGCTTGGCGGCGGGAGCTAATAAGCATGATTGCCGTGCATTAGGATTTGTTTTATAATACAGGAAGATTTGAAAACTTGAAAAACCTAATTTTGGTCAATCTTTGACCACACATTATGCCATGTGGGAAAGCTCATTGGTCATTGAAAGCTAGGTCAGTTGAAAGAACTCATTTTCATCTACATTTTGATAATAAAGTAAATTTCTAGCATGAATCCTTCTGTGTCACAAAAACTTTCCAAAATTGCCATACTTGCAAAGTTTAAATGCATTCGTTCAGGTTTGAACATGGCAAATATGATAGAGTTTTTCCTGCAAGCTCATTCTGACATCATCAGAATCATGCCCAAACTGAATTGAAAGTTGGGAACACCATGGACAGAATGATAATCAGCTAATTTTGTAAAGTTTTTTGACACAGAAGGATTCATGGCTAGAGGTTTATTTCAGTATCAGAATGTAGATAAATATGAGTTCTTTCAAATGACCTAGCTTCCACTGACCAATAAGCTGTCCCACATGGCATTATGTGTTCTCCAAACTTGCCCAAAATTAGGTTTTTCAAGTTTTCAGATCTGCCTGCAATTACAAAATGAATCCTTAATGCAGTCAAATCGTGCTTATTTTATTTTTCTGCATCCTAGGCATTAATTTGAACATAGTTCTGTTATCAAACTTACATATTTCCAAAAATATAGATGCTTGAGGTTGGCTGCCAAGAAAATTGCAATCACAAATTTTCAAAGGTTGACTTCATGTTGTGGGGCCACAAATGCACATAGAAGTATTATAATTGATGTTTTCAGACGAGCTGATATGTGGCTTTCAACCCTGAAATTTTCGTTCATATACCTACATCACATACAAAGTTATGAGGACTCAAAAATGGCGGAAAAAAATGAAGCCCCCAAATTTCTACTTGCATCTGTGTACTTCAAAAGTTAGTAACTCGAATATTTTTTGCATGATCCAAGAAATATTTGGCATGGGTTCATTAAATATGTTGTAGTTACTGTGGTGAAACTTTCAGCTGAATCTGAAGGGGTAGTGCGGGAGCCACTTGTTGAAATTATATGGAATGACCCTGGTAGTACAGTGTTTGCGCTGGTCTTGTTGGTCACAATAACTCCACCCCCACTCCCTGACTTAATCGGTGCTTGGCTCTAGACCAGCAATGAGTTGGTGCTGCTCTGGCACCAGTTTTGAGAGCCAGGAGCTGGTGCTTAGGCTGTGGAAAAGCAAAGAGCCGGTGCTGGCTCTGGCTCCAAACCAGCACTGGAACCAGCTTGATGGAAAAGGGGTATCAGTGGATCTAAAGTTCTGCACGAGCAGGAACTCTACCTGACCACCTGGCTACTGACTTCGGACCAGCAAAGACCTCGCCTCTTGATCGCCCCTGTTCATTGTTGCTGTTTCCTGTTATCCATACACTGGTCCAACTGCATCGAACTGTCATCCAGTTACTCTTGTTGAGAATTCGACCTTCAAATAAATGCCCAAGTGGCACTGCCGTCTGATCTGTGTGAGGTTCCCCTGTCTGGTCATAACAGTTTGCTTGTTGGCAATGTAAAGTGCACAACAACAAAGTCTGTATAAAAATCAGGCTTCTAATTTAACCCTTTATTAACCACCGTAGCATATCTGCTACATAAAGTGAAAGGGTTAACAGCCTGGACACCCTGCTGGTTTTGTTTCTTATTGCCAAATAAACATTTGAGAATAACTTGAATGGTCCGTCACTTTAATTTTTCCATTCGCATTATTACCCAATGTAGCAGATCTGCTACATTTTGGAAAAAAATGGGCCAAAGGGTCGAATTTTTTTTTTTTTAACTATTTTTCCAAATATTGGCCCATAATCAACATATTTTTCCTACGGAAATGATTTTTTACACAGTTGGAAAGGTACTTGGTTAACAGAGGGTTAAAGCCTCAAATGTGGAAAATTGTGTCATTGTCCAAATACTTATGGGCCTAAGTATATATACAATGTAGGTTATAGAAAATGGCTTGTCGCAACAGCTTCACACTGTAAACGACTGCATAATGAATATAATGAATTTGAATACTGCTTGCAAAACTAACTATTTAGGTTTAATAAAACTAGAAGCAGAGGGTGTGAAGGAAAGATGGCATGATGTTAGGCACCATTTGACAACTCGAAAGAATAATTGTTAAAATTCGGAACAGTTTTTGGATGCCAACTGGTACAAAGGTTAATTGAAGTCATGTATCCATGCAAAAACAATATGCTTAGATTTTTTGTCTCTCTAAATCTTCAGTAAACCTAACCCTGAGCTATACCTTACCAAAAAATGAAAAACTGACAAAGTCGCATTTTGCAACAGATACCTCAAGCATGAAGCAGGTCGCTCATATCTGAGAGAACAATGACAAAACTTCATCTATCTCCCACAAACATTTGTTCTGCACGTTTGGTCTGGAGATGTTTTCCATTCAGGTTACTACATTTTTCAGTCACTTAAAGTGAATCTGTCATGCGATTCCGAGTGGTCGAATTACTGAATCTTTCAAATGGTTATGCTAAAGATATAGTCAAGACAACAAAAGAATATGAAATAGGTCATTCAGAACGGTAGACTTTTCATTTTAAAATTAAGCAGCTGAGCTTCAACTTCATCACCACAGCACAGCGCAACTATTTGCAACAACATCACGGTGAGAACTCCGTGGCGACGCCAACCATTGGTGACTATGACAGTTAGCTCGAGCAGCAAAGAAAATTTGGTTTTGTCAGTGTCAGAAAGTTCGTATGAAATAGATAATTCAGCGACCGATGGAAATGCGAGCTTGGAGGACATGGTGGTAAACCTACTGTATTTGAATGAGCCGTGTGTGTCAGAAGCTGACAATGAAAACACAGAGCGTGACAGTGACCACAGCGCCGCTGGCCCTAGCCAGCTTTCTGGCATAGCTGTCGACTTGACGCGACTGAACAATGTCGAATGGCATGTTAAAAAGTGGCATCTCAGTCGTCGTAACTGTCATCTCTTGCTTTAGAACTAATGTTAAATAGTTTGTAGTTGACCATGTGCATGCCAGATAGCCATGAAAGGTGGGATAGAAATGAGTTCCTTTCGAGTTTCATAACCCCCCTCCCCGGCCCCTGGTATACAGGTGTAGCTGGGATTCGCCCGTGTAAGGCTATGGGCTCCAGGGAAATAACCGAACAACAGAAATTCAACTCCGCTAAATGATAAATAGATGTACTGACCTGATTTCTTCTTCAAGAGTGAAAATCCCACTCCTCTGAGGTATTTTTTTTTCAGGATAAAAAATTATTTTGTTTACATCCACTCAAATGAGAGGCAAGCGGAGCCCTACAGGGAAACTCTCGCTTATATGTCACTTCCGCTTTCTCATATGGCCAGCACTGTTGACTGGGGAATATCGGGCGCTAAAGTTTAGAATTGTTATCAGTGCTTTAATGTTGCATTTGTGGTCATTCTTCTTGCTGTTTGACAGTCAAGAGAGGATAAACTATTATTTTCTAACAGTTGGAAACAGGATGGCAGATTCACTTTAACCACTGGTTGATTGATTCTTAAGTTTGCTGGGGATCATTGCCCTCTCTGAAAAAGCAGGCCTGTCCACAGTTAACGGACTAACTGAAAATACCTCCTGTCTGTCTGTTTTACTTTGCGCAGGAGCAGACTTATTCTATAAGATTTCCTGTATCTGAAATGAGAAACATTGCAATTATATGACACATACATACATCACTGACATGCAAAAAATTGTCGAAGAATCTTTTTACAAATATTGGGGACCAATATACATCCAGAGATTGAGTTTGTGTCAAAAAATTTACTTTTTGCATACAGTTGAAATTGAATAAAATTTAGGTGCTGACATAATAAGCATTATGTGTCATATAATGCAAAGTTTCTCGACCCTGTTCCGGCAAAATTCTGTCACATTCTGAAATATTAGACAGCCAAGAATGACTTGCACTGCTGTATGGAACAATAACATACAGCGTATGTATCATATTTCCCAGAATGCTTTGTATGTTCTACATAATCATTTTCTTTCTTTATGAGAAAAGTTTAAATTGCTTGTAGACAGACAGATTCATGGAAAACACATCCTGTCTGTGCTGTGCAGAAGGGAAAAGACATACCTCATCATCTTCATCTGAAAACTACAAAGAGAAATAACATTCAAATTATACATCATCCATATCTATTACATATCAAAACTTCCTGTTAGAAAACCACGCATACACATTAAGGCCGAGTTGGAACATTTGAATATCCAAAAAAGAAAGAAGCAAGTACACTGATCAGAGTAACTGCTGCAGAATTTTTTGCTTCGTAACTTCTGATTAATTTGATCAATTAAACTGGCCCAAAATCTTAAAATTTAATAAGAAGATACTTAGAACAGATGTGTGCAACCAGATGACATGATATTTTTATGTACAGTGCACAGCATAAATTTGCACGCCCCTTTGAAAATTAAGACTTTTCTCCACTTTTCAGTGAATGAGAACAATGTGGTTTTTTTTTGACAAGTCTGCGTTTTATTAAACATTTAATAATTAAACCCCTATTTACAGCCCCCTGTCTGTACCCCCCCCGCTGCCCCCTGTCTGTACCCCTCTATGCTGCCCCCTGTCTGCACCCCTCTCTGCTGCCCCCCTGTTTGTAACCCCCCCCTGCTGCCCCCTGTCTGTACCCCTCTCTGCTGCCCCTGTCTGGACCCCTATTCACCGCCCCTGTTTGTAACCCCCCCCTGCTGCCCCCTGTCTATACTCCTCTCTACTGCCCGTCTGTACCCGTTTCTACTGCCCCTGTCTGTACCCCTCTCCACTCTCCTTGTCTGTACCCCTCTCTGCTACCCCTGTCTGTACCCCTCTCTGCTGCACTGTCTGTACCCCTCTGGGCTTCCCCTGTCTGTACCCCTCTCTGCTGCACTGTCTGTACCCCTCTCTGCTACCCCTGTCTGTACCCCTCTCTGCTGCCCTCTGTCTGTACCCCTCTCTGCTATCCCTGTCTTTATCCCTCTGTCTCCTGCCCCCTGTCTGTACCGCTCTCTGAAGGTTGACTGTGCACCATCCAAAAAGAAATACAAAAATACTGCTCAGCAGGGGCATGTTGGTAGTTGGCAAACTAAACCAACTAACCGAAAATACCTCCTGTCTGTCTGTTTTACTTTGCGCAGAAGCAGAAACTTATTCTATAAGATTTCCTGTATCTGAAATGAGAAACATTGCTATTATATGACACATACAATGCATCAATGACATGCAAAAAATTGTCGAAGAACCTTTTTACCAGTATTGGGGAAAGACCAGTATGCATACAGTGAATTAGTTTGTGTCAAAAAATTTGTTTTGCATACAGTTGAAAATGAATAAAATATAGGTGTTTGACATAATAGCATTAATGTCATATAATGCAAAGTTTGTCGACCCTGGTCCGGCAAAATTCTGTCGCATTCTGAAATATTAGACAGCCAAGAATGACTTTCACTGCTGCATAGAACAATATCATATAGTTTGTGTAAAATGTTCCCCAAAATACTTTGCCTTTCATTAATGTCTTTCAATATGAGAAAATAAGCAAATGGGCAATTCCAGCATTACTCACGTTACATTTAAAGCACGGGACTCTTGAATAAAGGTGTCTCCCTATTTTGTGAATAGACTAAACACTCTTATTTTTTCACCACGATAACCATAGGCCACTCTCAAGGTCCACATATGACAACATTAGAAAAATTCTGCTTAATGGTTCTTCCAGGCTGACTTTAGTCAGCATTCCTCATGTTACGAAAAAAATCTTTTTGTGTAACGTGAGTAATGCTGACAAAAGTTATTTTTACTAAATTTGATATGAGTTGGTCATAATGCGACAAATTTTTAGCTGTCATTGGTAGATATTTTCATACTATCTTGCTCTATAATTCAGAGGCTGTTGTCTTTTCTTTGCTTCCTGCCACCTTTCAAAAGTGGTTTTACTTTCAAACGAGCCGTCAGTCAGGGAGGGGGTAAAAAAGTACACAAAGTGCTCCAAAATTCTAATGGTAAAAAGGATTTTAACCTCAGTACTCACACAGAAGCTGGATGTCTGTCCTCTCAGGCCATATTGACCAATTCATTCCAAATTCAACTAAACTATCACATTTCCAGAGTTTATAAATGTCAGATTTCTCTGTATGTCAATGAGGTTTTAGTAACAGTAACATGTCCACAAACTTTTGGCAGCATCGTGTATGCCTCATACAGGAAAAAGTCAATGGTGTTAAAGCTGCAACTTCATGCTGTACATCACTAATGAATACAATACCAAAGGTGAGGATACTAATTTGGAAAACTAAAAATTGAGGTTAAATAAAGCAGGAAGTAGAGGGTGTTTAGGAAAGATGGTACGATGTCTGACACTGAACGAAGATTTGGAAGAAAACTTGCTGAATTCAGGACAGCTTTTCTAGGCTAAGTGAGGACTGCAAAGAGAACAACATTAAAGCTACCCTAAAATACAAGATGACCTAAAATTACTTGCACTACTGTAAGGAACAATAACAGCCTATGTCATATTTTCCAGAATGCGTTGCAAGTTCTACCTCTTCATGGACTTTGTGTGAGAAAAAAATGTAAATTGTGGACAGATTCCTAGAAAACACATTCTGTGAGTGCTGTGCAGGAGGAAAGAGACATACCTTTTTCTTCTTATCTGCAGACTGCAAAGAGAAACAGCATTCAAATTATACATCATCCATATCTATGACATATTAAAACTTCCTGTCAGAAACCCACGCATACACATTAGATGTGTATCTATCTTGGTGAAATGCAACACCCCGTCACCCGCAGCACTCATGCAGCCCCATAGAAGAACACTGCCACTGCCATGCTTTATTGTAGGTAACAAGCATTTCTCATTGTACTCCTTGCCCATGCGATGCAATACAGTTTGGACGTCACCTCTGTGATGATTGGTTAGACTCATCTGTTGCTGAACTCCTGTTAATCAGAATTTTATCCGGTTTTACTCGGAAGACATTCATTGAGGCGTACTCATAACAGCGCCATGATCATAAATCAGTTTGGAAGTAAAGTTCACTTTTTTTTGTTACTGACAAATCTCGTAAAACCAATAAACCACATTTGCGTGAATATCTTATTGTAGAGGATCTCTTAGAAAGTGTTAGTTCTGAAGGGAAATAAATGTTTTTCAAAGAAATCAGATAGGGTGTCATCATTTATGCTGAGCACTGTAAATCTAAATTTCACATTTTTCAGTGCATTTGAAAAATCAATTCCTGTTCTTTTTCTCAGTCATCATAACAATATTTTGGATGAAATGTCGTTCTGCAGCATGAGTACCCAACATGTTTGTAATATAAAGTGCAAAAAAAAAGCCTGAACAGAATAAACTTAATGAGATTTACTTTTTTAATACACAAATGTAAAAAATATTCAAATTTCAGTGGTTCAATGGAATCCACAATTTCTCCGAATTCAAATCATCTCCCCAAAAATTCATGGCTGCAAACATTCAAAACATCGTTTTGCAGCATTTTTGGCATTTTACTTACGCATGAAACGTCGTTCTACTGGGACTCTGGTGCTTACAGGACAATTCCTACTGTGTGCCATCGATTTAATACAGAACGGTCAGTAAGAAGTTTTAGGCCTCTAAACTTGCTATCCCAAAACTGCCAAGCAGTGTAATCCTCAGCTGTAACCCGAGCTGTACAGAGTGATCTCATCTGTCTGTACCCCTATTCACCGGCCCCTGTCTGTACCCCCCCGCTGCCCCTGTCTGTACCCCTCTCTGCTGCCCCTGTCTGTATCCCTCTCTGCTGCCCCCTATCTTTATCCCTCTCTGCTGCCCCCTGTCTGTACCCCTCTCCGCTGCCCCCTGTCTGTACCCCTCTCTGCTGCCCCCTGTCTTTATCCCTTTCTGCTGCCCCCTGTCTGTACTCCTCTCTACTGCCCCTGTCTGCACCCCTCTCTGCTGCCCCTGTCTGTACCCCTCTCTGCTGCCCCCTGTCTGTATCCCTCTCTGCTGCCCCCTGTCTTTATCCCTCTCTGCTGCCCCCTGTCTGTACTCCTCTCTACTGCCCCTGTCTGCACCCCTCTCTACTGCCCCTGTCTGTACCCCTATTCACCGCCCCCTGTCTGTACCCCCCTCCTCTGCTGCCCCCTGTCTGCACCCCTCTCTGCTGCCCCCTGTCTGTACCCCTCTCTACTGCCTCTGTCTGTACTCCTCTCTGCCACCCCTGTCTGTACCCCCCCGCATCCCTCTCTGCTACCCCTGTCTGTAACCCTCTCTGCTGCCCCCTTTCGGTGGCCCTCTCTGCTGCCCTCTGTCTGTACCCCTCTCTGCTGGCCCTGTCTGTACCCTGTCTGTACCCCTCTCTGTTGCTTCCTGTCTGTGCCCCTCTGTCTGTACCCCTCTTTAATGTCCTGTCTGTACCCCCTCTTTAATGCCCTGTCTGTACCCCTCTCTGCTACCCCTGTCTGTATGCCTCTTTACTGCCTGGTGTCTGTCTGTGGTCAATGCGTCATCTAATTAAGACCTTTAATGTCAGGTTATGGATTTTCTTTATCAGTATTAAAACCACAGTTCCAAAAAGAAAACAATCGCACATGAAGGAAAATACAAATAAATTGAAAAAGGAGTGATTTGAAAAATCAGTTCACACTCCACTATATTGAAACCACAAGAACACATGATTTGATGCCGAAATAATAAGTGTACTTGAAACTCTCCCAAAATCCCACTGATTTAGATTGATAAACTTTATCATCATCTCTGGAAACTTGTCTTTGGTTTCACCATGTTACATGGGGTACAAAACGCAATAACACAAGACACATACTCATAACATCCACAGCAAGCACGAAATACTCAGATCCCCCATTGATCTGACCTGAAAACAAAATGCGGTGGGGGATGGACAGACGGACAGGATGACGGACGGAAGTATTAAAGGCACACAGGCACAATAAGATGTGGCCATATGTTATATTTCATTGAGAAATATTAAATGTTAATAATATTAAATATTAAAAGAAAGGGATGGCTGATGTTTGCCCTGGAAGCAAAACACGGTGGCAAGATGGAGAGACGGACAAGTGGATGGACAGAAGTATGAAAAGGGACATCGACACCATAAAGTGTATCCATATATTAAATTTTCTTGAGAAATATTGCGTGGTTTAGGAGTTCAGGCTTACTCAGTAGATGCAGCAAACACACGCACCAGCTTTCACTCAAAGACCGTAATCAGACAGAGGGATGAAACAGCCTGAGAGGAGTATTAAAGTGAGCCGTTTCTGATACACCTCGGGAGGTGTACAGCTGAAAAGCTTAGGGGCAGATCCTCTGCGGTAGTTTTCTCCAGGATTCTACCGGTACCACGTGCAAGCAGAGAGGGAAGCAGAATTATATCTGGAGGTTTAAAACGTGGCTATGAACCTGGTGTAGGAAAGAGGGGTACAGGTTTATGGGGCACTGTAACCTCTTCTGGGACAGGGGTGACCTGTAAAAGCCAGACAGGCTACACCTGAAACGGAGGGGTACCTTTGCATTGGGTCAGCGTACATTGAGGGTTGCACATGGTTATTTAAACAAGGGACTTGGGGGGCAGGGAGGTTAGAGAGAGTTATACATCGGGAAATGCAGACTGCCCTGATGGAAGCTGACAGCGCTACATGCATTTCTGATGATATCTTTTTAAAGCAACAAAGCTTAGTGAGGGGCTTGGAGCAGCAGGTAGCTGGGACACAGAGGATAAGTGAAGTAGTAATAGCCTGAAATGTTCTTATTTAAATGCAAGAAACATAAAAAATAAATTTCCAGAACTTGAGGCCGTTATGATTAGTGAGGGCTATGACATAGCTGGGATTACAGAGACATGGCTTAGTGAAGAGGATGGAGATGAGTATAATATAGAAGGTTATAAGCTCTTAAGGAAAGATAGATCTAATAGGAGAGGAGGGAGCGTAGCACTCCATGTGAACGAAAACACTAATGTGCAGGAAATTCCCGAAATCGAACATTTCTTACCCTGTGAAGATATCTGGGTCAGGCTCATTGGCAAACACGAGACAGGTTTAACACTGGAAGCGCCAATTGTTTGTGTCATAACTTTTCAAAATGAAAGAATACAACCTTGAGGGTCACTGACTTTTCCTAAAAGTGTCTATATTTTAACGTGCAATTAATTTTATATAGATTACACCTACGGAGCATAAAATATCACCAAATCTACCTATTTCTGCCATTAGCGGTCTCACTGACCGTACAGTTTTGCGGCTGTAATTTTTTTCGAAAAATGTATCTTTTGGTTGCCTAGCAACTAACCGATGCCACTGTCAGAGTTGGTAGAGTAGAGTACCTAGTCTAGAATTATTTTATTGGGCAGCACTGGCAAAAAGTTTGAGCCAGCAGCAGCGGGAGACACTCGCACCAAAACGGTGGCAGTGCCAAGTCCGCAGGAGCAGCTCACAAAATAAGACGCTCGTCACCTGCTGCAGATGCTTCAGATCCGTCTGTGGGAATTGCACCAGGAGAACGGAGGTCACCTGCGCTGACTATTACGAGTAGGCTAAATGCTACGCCACGCCAATAAATAAAAAGATAATCAGAAAAAAAAGTTCAGCATCTACCTATTGTTTTCTAATTCCGTGTCATTGTTCCGATTATTTCATAATAAATAAGATATTCCAAATGGTTATGTTGTTATAAATGTTGAATCCGAATGTGTATTCATCAAAATAGATGTTTTTAATTGTTGTTTTTGTCGTTCTGAATTGTTTAATTATTTCTTTACCCAAAAATATCATTGAGAATGTTGACAAAAAAGCCGCTTTCACACTGGACGCGAACGAATTTTTCGCACGACAGATCACATTCAAAGTCAATGCAAGGACGCGAATCCGCGCGAAACGCGCGAATTTGCGTCTTTGCATTGAATTTGAATGTAATCTGTCTTGCGAAAAATTCGTTTCGCGTCCGGTGTGAAAGCAGCTTAATTCATGTTAATTATATACTGGACAAAGAAAGTTAGGGATCACTCTGATTTTTAATATTGAAATATGATATGGAACATAATTTGAACTATCAAATATTTCAAATTCGAAAATTGGGGTGATCCCTAATTTTCTTTGTCCAGTATATATAATTCTATAGCCTAAATATTCATAAATGTATTATTAAACTTGTTAAAACGTAATGCTGGTGTTGTTTCGTTCTTTTGAGATACATGGTAACATACAAGATGCATTAATTGCTTAATTAGATACTCAGACAGACGGATTAGAATGTTTTGAACCTAGCGGTCCAAACGACCGTTCATGGCGGTTCTAGTGGTGATAAAATTCCGGCGCTTCTAGTGTTAAACATAGGAGTATGCTATCGACCGCCAGCTTTGGACAGTATTGTCAATGAAATGCTCTTTAAGAGGATCAGACAAACTTGTAGAGGAGGAGGGACTATTATTAAGGGGGAAACTTCAATTATCCAGGTAACAATTGTTAAATGGTGAAAGGACAGGGTAAAGTGGAGGAAGAATTTCTAGATGTTATAAATGACAATTTTTTGGTGCAGTATGATAATAAACCTACAAGAGAGAAGGCAATTTTAGATTTAGTGCTCTGTAATGACCCTGAAAGAATTTCCAATGTAGAGGTACTGGAGCCACTTGGGACAAGTGATCACTCTACTGTTAATTTTGATGTTTCATTGGAAGTTAAAAAAGGTGTCTATGAAAACCAAAATTTTTAATTTTAGGTGAGCGAATTTGAACAGGATGCGGTCATATTGAAGCGAAATAAAATTGGAGACACTCCTGGAATGAAAGTCAGTAAATGAGATGTGGGATAGATTCAAGGGGGTTTTACATGAATCACAAGGAAAATTCATTCCAAAGATGTTCGAAAAAAAGTTGAAAAATAGCTGAATTAGTTCAAATAGTTCAAATAGTTGAAAAATACAAGATGGCGGCTGTGGCAGCCATACTGGACATCCGAGTGCCCCCTGACTGTACTCTGTACCCCTCTACTGCTCCCTGACTGTACTCTGTACCCCTCTCCTGCCCCCTGACTGTACTCTGTACCCCTCTCTCCTGCCCCCTGACTGTACTCTGTACCCCTCTCTCCTGCCCCCCTGACTGTACTCTGTACCCCTCTCTCCTGCCCCCTGACTGTACTCTGTACCCCACTCTCCTGCCCCCTGACTGTACTCTGTCCCCTTTCTCCTGCCCCCCTGACTGTACTCTGTTCCCCTCTCTCCTGCCCTCTGACTGTACTCTGTACCCCTCTCTCCTGCCCCCTGACTGTACTCTGTACCCCTCTCTCCTGCCCCCTGACTGTACTCTGTACCCCTCTCTCCTGCCCCCTGACTGTACTCTGTACCCCTCTCTCCTGCCCCCCTGACTGTACTCTGTACCCTCTCTCCTGCCCCCCTGACTGTACTCTGTACCCCTCTCTCCTGCCCCCTGACTGTACTCTGTACCCCTCTCTCCTGCCCCCCCTGACTGTACTCTGTACCCCTCTCTCCTGCCCCCTGACTGTACTCTGTACCCCTCTCTCCTGCCCCCTGACTGTACTCTGTACCCTCTCTCTCCTGCCCCCTGACTGTACTCTGTACCCCTCTCTCCTGCCCCCTGACTGTACTCTGTACCCCTCTCTCCTGCCCCCTGACTGTACTCTGTACCCCTCTCTCCTGCCCCCTGACTGTACTCTGTACCCTTCTCTCCTGCCCCCTGACTTTACTCTGTACCCCACTCAATTTCTCAATTGCCCTTTGTCTGTACTCCTCTCTGCTGGCCCATCTGTACCATGTCTGCAAACCACATTGTTGCCCCTGTCTGTACCTCTCTCTACTGCCTCCTGTCTGTAACATGTCTGAATTCCTTCTCTCCTGCCCCCTGTCTGTACTCCTCGCTAATGCCCCTACTCTGAATAAAGAAATGAGGGTGGACGAAGCTCTCTCTAAAATCCAATTATAAAAATACCATCATATATTGTGTGTAACAGGGGCTAGTGGCCAATGGCACACTAAACCATATTCTTAAACAGCAGAACAATATTACTGCATTACAAGCAGTCCTTGAACCTTCATAGCTGTTCATTCAGAGATTCAAACATCGATATCTGATGCACTCAAAACTGATAATTTGAAGAATTAAACAGTATTTAAATGCTTGAACCTTTTTTTTTTTTTTATTAATAACACACCTGATTTTGTTGAGATGCTGGAGATTGGCCTTGTTTTTTGCAGCATGGAAAAAGGAGCTTCAACTGTTCTGTCAGTCTAAGTACAAACACAGTTACAAAAAACTTGAAAATTGAGGTGAAGACTATATCTTTGATTTCAACATTTTACATCACTTGCTATTGTTACAGGTTAGGGTTAAACATATGCTTAGAGCAAAAACCAGAAATCTGTTTGAATTTTCATACAGAAAGCCTTCCTAATACATTTGGAAATACATAATGAATAAAACAAAAAATAAAGGAATGTGATGATTTTAAACAATTATATACAGTTATTGTTCATGCAAATTAATTTATTACAGGAATTTTCTACTTACACTTTATCCTCTTTACCTGCATTCCAGAAAGCAACAAATATGGTCAAAATTAATCAGGATTTGAAAATATCGTAAGAACACATGCATCATCTTCCTTTCAGTTCTTGCACATATTTGAAATTCACAAAATTTCATTCATGTGTCCAAAGCATACTTACAGAATGCATATATCTGTAAAGCAAGCCAGCAGGCTAAAAACAGAGACTCAAGAAGCAGTATGACCATCCGAAGATCTTCCACAATTCGCTGCCCTTTTTCTGAAAATAAATATCCTCACAATATTGCCATACCTTTTCATAACACTTAAACATTCAAAGACTGAAGACACCCATTGATTAGGAGTTTCGTGAGTAATTTTGTCCCATTATCCCTGCAAACAGGTCTTAAGGTGTGCAACAGTGTTGGGTCTCCGTTTTTACTATTTGCATGTCAAAGTGTGCCACACATTCTCTTTATCTGAGATTGAAAGTAAGCTAGTCCTCAGCAAATTTACAAATCACTACTTTTTTGTGCATTTTTCATACTGTCCAAACTTTTTTGGAGTTGGCTTTATAAAAGTTTGCGTACTGTACTAACCTGCTTTCAGAAATACCTCCATTGCCAGAGCAACTGAATTTAGGAAACTTAGGCCAGCAGAACCAAACACATATACTAGGATATGAGGTACATCTGAAAAGCAATGAAGTATTAATTAGTATGCACATGAGTTTAATTCAAATAATACTTCTCATGCTAGATATTTAGAGGAAAATAAGTCTTAAAGTAGGTCATTTTTTCACATGTGCAAAAACAGTTCATCCACAAAACAAGTTATTAAATGCAGACGTCAATTAGATTTATACTGAACTTCCTCTTTTTATAATTTATTTTCTGACACCTCATATGCTCTCTAAACACCAAGTCATTTCCAAATGCAAGTTTAAATACAAAACCAAAGAGGATGTTAAATGGCAAATCATTAAAACTGGTTGTTTGCATGGATAAAATATTAATAAACACAAGTATAAATTGCACGCAACTCCAGTCTTTGAATAAAATGAATTATATATAAAATCATACTGTACCAGGTAAATCACTCCTGTAGTTAAACTTCATGATTGCTTTTATGATGTAGAGGAATACAATGAAACACATAATGCCAGGAAATTCTGCAGTAACACACACATCAGTTTGTTAAAGTTGCGAGCAAGAAAAAAGCAAAAAGAAATGAAAGTGACCACAAAAAAAAATCATGTTTAAAAACGCATGTGAAGTCTCTGAATTGTCATCTGTCACTGTCTGCACCCCTCTCTACTTTCACTCCCCGTATGAATCAATAAAAGCACACAAAAGGAGGGTACGTTCACCTGTAAGAAAACAATAGATGGGTCTGGTGTGGCTCTGCTGTTGTGCTGGGCTGGACCCCATAATCTGGTATCCGCTGAGCTACTGTTTGAGTGGATGATCCGGTGTTTGTTAATGCTCCGTTCTAGTGCATGCATAAGCTCTGTGATCTGGGACTAAATACTAATTATGCCACAGACCCAGCAGGGGGACACATAAATTGGCTGAAATATTGCAAAATTTTGGGGGCAAGTTCAATCAGCCAGAATCCTGTGGCATTCTAGGGACCCCTGCTGGTCAATCAGAAACCTGCATTCTGCCTGCACAATCAACACACTGTAAAATATTAAAACTTGACTAAACCTGAGAAAGTAAGGCAACCAGCAGGAATGCATTTTTGAGTTTGATTAGCTGCAAGTCTGAACGGTGGCACAAATACATTTTTGAAAGAACTTGGAACGTGAGGTTGAGCCAACTCAAAAATGCTTTGCAGCTGGCGGCCTTCCTTTTTCCAAGTTGAGTCAACTTTTCACTTTCTACTGTTGCACGCAGTGTCTTACTGACTCATGTCTGTGCAAAGCTGGGCTTGTAAACATCAATGTGAAAATAAGCAACTGGAAACATCACATACACTGGGAGAGAGTGTGTGCTCAACATTTACTCTTTCATACTGACCACAGAAATGTAATTTTAATGATAAAAATTTGCAGTCCAATACGCATGTGCCCTTCATGGAAATAATATTATGCAATGTTCAACCAATCTTTTTTTTTTTTTTTTAAAGATTATTTTTTGGGGAAATTTTCCTTTATTTGATAGTTGTACAGTGTCGAGAGACAGGAAAGTCGGGGAGAAGAACGGGGGAAGACATGCAGCAAATGACACGAGTCGTATTTGAACCCAGGTCGCTGCAGGAAGGACACAGCCTTTATGGTACGCGCACTTAGACCGATGAGCCACCGGGGCGCCCCCATGTTCAACCAATCTTAAACTATACACATAACATTAGTGCCGACCAAGCTTCACTGAGGAGCAGAAATGATTCAGTCAATATTAATATGACAAAAACAAAAACCAAATTCCATACCTTTGTCCTTGTCTAACATGAGAGCCAGTAATAGAAGGTAAATTGCACATACAAGAATAAACTTCAACGTCTCAAGGGATTTGTGCCATAAATCTGAAAGAAAATGTGCAGTCATTATGACAGGAAAATAACATCTCATATTCACTGCACTTATTATATTATTTCTGGCTATCAATGATGGTATTAATATTTTGAACAAATCATGTTTTGCAGCAGTTTATAGGCGTGTTTCCGCTGGGTACTTTTTGGAAAGCGGCTGAGTGTTTTGGCTACGCCCACTTTTTAGTTCCTCTCGGCCCTCCGTTCCCATTAGGTACTTTAGTAGCGGCTCACCAACGGAGTTGGAGTGTGACGTTAATACTCCCGTCTCAACGGTATCCAATCAGCGACTAGTGAGTAGCGGCTCAGAAAGCGGCTGAGAACCCGAGGTAGGTACTTTCTGAGCCGCTTCGTGAGCTGCTTATCGGTGAATGTGGGCGGATCTTGGGAAGATCCTCTCTCCCAAGCCACACCCATAGCGGCTCACGAGGGCAAAAAGTACCTAGTGGAAACGCGCCTTATGGCTCTCTCCATACTTCTAATCCTCAGCTGTGTACGTACACAATAACAGTACAAAAAATCTTGGGTTCATACCAGTGGGTGTTTGCTCCTGAATGGCAACAGGGGAGACTCAAACAATCCCTTAAAATTAATGATTGGTCACAATCTGTTTTCAATCATTAATTTAAAATATAGCCGCAAGCGGCAATTCCGGGGTTCAAGCCGCGAAAGACCATTAGTAGTTGAAAGCTCTAACAGCTTAATTAACAAGTGTTGCCACTAAACGTGGCCATGTCCCCCGCCAGGTGACGGAAATCGACTGGGGTCGGCGATCACAAAATTACACATTGAAGTCAAAGATGAATTAAATTGGTCAAAGCGTTCTCGAGATTTCGCGTTCACAACAAATGGGACGTGACGGCCGGACGGATGGACTGATGAAGCTGAATACTATGTCCCCCGGCCTTAAGACTACTTGACCCCAAAGATGAATGGAATCAGTCAAACCGTTCTTGAGATATCGCGTTCACAACAAACGGGATGGGTCGGACGGACAGCCGGACGGATGGAGCTGAATTCTATATCCTCCGCCCCTAATACACCTTGACACCAAAGATGAATGGAACCGGTCAAACTGTTCTTGAGATATCATGTTGACAAGGTATTTGTAAGGGTCAAATGGTCGTAATGACCTTGAGAATAATGGCAAGGTCACGTAAATCGTGTGAGTTGTAAGCACCCCCCTAATACACCTTGACACCAAAGATGAATGGAATCGGTCAAACATTTCTTGAGATATCGTGTTCACAACAAACGGGACATGACGGACAGACAGATGAGCGGACCCCCACCCCTAATACACCTTGAAACCAAAGACGAATGGAATCGGTCAAACCGTTCTTGAGATATCACGTTCACAACAAATGGGACATGACGGACAGATGGACGCACGGACAGAGCTGAATACTATGTCCCCCTCCCCTAATACACCTTGACACCAAAGATGAATGGAATCGGTCGAACCATTCTTGAGATATCACGCTTAAACAAACGGGACAGGACGGACAGACGGACGGGCGGACGGAGCTGAATACTATGTCCCCGCCCTAATACACCTTTGACGTCAAAGATGAATGGAATCGGGTCGAACCGTTCTTGAGATATCACGTTTACAAATAAACGGGACAGGACGGACGGACAGACGGCCGGGCAGATGGATGGAGCTGAATACTATGTCACCCCGCCGCTAATACACTTTGACACCAAAGATGAATGGAATTGGTCAAACCGTTCTTGAGATATCATGTTGACAAGGAATTTGTAAGTGGTCAAGTGATCGTAATGACCTTGAGAATAATGCCAAGGTCACGGAAATCTACTGGGGTCGGCGTATCACACAAATATACCTTAACACCAAAGATGAATGGAATCGGTCAAAACGTTCTTGAGATATCGATTCAGAACAAGCGGGACATGACGGACGGCCGGATGAGTTGAATACAATGTCCCCTGCTCCGCTTCGCTATCGTGGCGGCAGGGGACAAAAACCACTTTAAGAGTGTGTTGCAGGTTTTATGTGGACCTATTTTGCCAGTGTAATGATTGGACTAACAACTAATGATGCATAGTCTGATTTGTGTTATGTTAGGCTATTTTGTGCATTTATGGCACCCCCTACTGGTCAATTTGATTGAAACTTTCAGGCTATATTTCAGGTTCTTATGTGGACATATCCTGTGAGTTTTGTAATGATTGGAAAAACTATTTATGATTTATAGTCTGATTTGTGTTATACCATGTTGCTTTGTTTTGCATTTATAGCGCCCCCAATAGGACAATTTGAATGAATTTTCAAGGTATGTTTCAAATACTTTTATGAATATATCCTGTGAGTTTTATGGCTAGAGGACAAACAACTGCTGATTTATAGTCGGATTTGTGCTATGCCACGCTGCTTTGTTCTGCATTTATAGCGCCCCCTATCAGTCAATTTGAATGAAATTTTCTGAGTATGTTTCAGGTACTTATATGAATATACCCTGTGAGTTTTATGGCTATAGGACAAACAATTGCTGATTTATAGTCTGATTTGTGTTATACCACGCTGCTTTGTTTTGCATTTATAGCACCCCCTATAAGTCAATTTGAATGTAATTTTCAGAGTATGTTTCAAGTACTTATATGAATATATCCTGTGAGTTTTATGGCTAGAGGACAAACAACTGCTGATTTATAGTCGGATTTGTGCTATACCACGCTGCTTTGTTTTGCATTTATAGCGCCCCCTATCAGTCAATTTGAATGAAATTTTCTGAGTATGTTTCAGGTACTTATATGAATATATCCTGTGAGTTTTATGGCTATAGGACAAACAATTGCTGATTTATAGTCTGATTTGTGTTATAGCGCCCCCTTTGAGCCGATTTGCATGAAACTGTCAAGGTATGTTCCTGGTACTTATATGGACATATTCTGCAAGTTCTGTGATGATTGGTCTAATGGTTGTTGAATTTTGTCCATTTTTGTGCTAAGCCACGCCCCTGCTGAAGTTCATTGGTCAATATCTTGGAAACGCAATGAGATTTCAACAAGCTTTATGCAAACTTTGATAAGCTTGGTCCACTGATGATCCACAGCAAATTTCGAAGGAATCGGACCTACGGCCTAGGAGGAGATGTCAAAAATGTGTTTTTCAAAGAATTCAAAATTTCGGAAAATCAAATATGGCGGATCTTAGAGTTCCTTATGGGAAAGTTGTAGAGAATGGATCAAAGAATGTCTGTACCAAGTTTCGTGTGAATCGGATGTACAGCCTAGGAGTTATGACCTTTAAAGTTAAAACCTGTTTTTCTTGAATTATAGCGCCATCATCAGGCCTACTGAGTTAAAAATGCCTTGGTCAGCATTTACACACAACTTCCAACCAATGTGCAAAATTTCAGGTCTCTACCATTTACCATCTCACGGAATTTGCGAAAACATTTCTGAAGAAGAAGAAAAATAATAATAACAAGAGCAATCCGAGATTTCTGATCTCCGCCAAGGGATGATGTTGATACAAATGCAAGATCTTTCTCTTTGGAAGATTTCAGGACC
Organism: Gymnothorax javanicus; assembly: GCA_029692085.1. Lineage (NCBI taxonomy): Eukaryota > Metazoa > Chordata > Actinopteri > Anguilliformes > Muraenidae > Gymnothorax > Gymnothorax javanicus. Next base: position 178,430,004 of record CM056194.1, read on the forward strand.
ACCCATGTGACAAGTTTAAATGGGATTTTTGTATGTTTGAAGCATCCATTCTCCAAAGCCGTCATCAAAGTACAGAGCGATCACGCATCATCACGTGACCATGATGTCACGTGATGATCGTGTGATTGCGCAATCGCATCGATGTGACTGCACAGGTCGTGATTGGACAATCACTGCCGTGTATGATTGCGCAATCAGTGGTGTGATTGATAATCACCCCGCTGGCGTGTGATTGGACAATGGCGCCGGGTGTGATTAAGCAATCAGTGGCCTGACTGGACACTTACCCTCGGGCGTGATTGCGCAATCACTTTGGAAAGATATACACAGGAGAAACTTTTCGGAGACCGTATCTGAAACTGTCCAGTATTATTATCTCACTGAAGATAAAAGCTTCATTAAAATACTGCTCAGTGTGCAACAAAAGCGTTTTCCGCCATTTCAAAGCACACGAATCGGTATTTTTTGGCTTTTGAGAAATGTCATAAAAGTATGTAAAGAAAGATCCGGATCCAGAATCCAGATTCCGATCATGGAGTCGCCCCTTGACCAATATCTAGCTCAGATGAAAATTTCATAAATATCCATCAGGTAGTTTCCGAGAAATCCTGTCCACAGAAGGGATGACGTTCTCGTCCCCATTCTCATCTAGCAATGACGCCCAAGTGACATAATTGTATCAGATCTGGTAAGCATTCATCAAGAGCTTTCATATGAGGTATTACTCGATATAGTTCCAATGATTTCAAAAATTTGACCTCAGAGTCCAAATTGTTGATCCGAACTGGATCCGGACCAACAGAGATCCAGGTCTTTCCAGATATTTTGAGATTGTTCCATCACGGAATGGTTAAACATCAGGTGAAGATCCACCTTGATTTGATCAAAATCTGTTCATTAGTTTCGAGAAATGTCACTGAGATTGTAAATACAGATCCGGATCCAGAATCCAAATCCGGATCTGGATCATGACACAATTTTTAATGGAGTCGCCCTTGACCAAGATCTATCTCTGGTGAAAATTTCATGAAGATCCGTCAAGTAGTTTCTAAGATATGCCACTAAGATTGTAAATACAGATCCGGATCCAGAATCCAGATCCGGATCCGGATCATCACAAAATTTTAATGGAGTCGTCCCTGGCCCAAGATCTGCCTCTGGTGAAAATTTCATGAAGATCCGTCCCAGTAGTTTCCGAGAAATCCTGTCCACAGACAGACAGAAGGACAGACGGACAAATAAATAAATAAACAAACAAGAGCAATCCGAGATTTCTGATCTCCGCCAAGGGATGATGTTGATACAAATGCAAGATCTTTCTCTTTGGAAGATTTCAGGACCACCCATGTGACAAGTTTAAATGGGATTTTTGTATGTTTGAAGCATCCATTCTCCAAAGCCGTCATCAAAGTACAGAGCAATCACGATCATCATCACGTGACCATGATGTCACGCGATGATCGCGTGATTGCGCAATCGCATCGATGTGACTGCACAGGCCGTGATTGGACAATCACTGCCGGTGTATGATTGCGCAATCAGTGGTGTGATTGGATAATCACCGCCGCTGGCGTGTGATTGGACAATGGCGGGTGTGATAAGCGCAATCAGTGGCCTGACTGGACAATTACCCTCGGGTGATTCTGCAATCACTTTCCACCTTTGATTTGATCAAAATCTGTTCATTAGTTTCGAGAAATGTCACTGAGATTGTAAATACAGATCCGGATCCAGAATCCAAATCCGATCTGGATCATGACACAATTTTAATGGAGTTAGCCCCTTGACCAAGATCTATCTCTGGTGAAAATTTCATGAAGATCCGTCAAGTAGTTTCCAAGATATGCCACTAAGATTGTAAATACAGATCCGGATCCAGAATCCAGATCCGGATCCGGATCATCACAAAATTTTAATGGAGTCGCCCCTGGCCCAAGATCTGCCTCTGGTGAAAATTTCATGAAGATCCGTCCAGTAGTTTCCGAGAAATCCTGTCCACAGACAGACAGAAGGACGGACAAATAAATAAATAAATAAACCGACTCGATCGCATTATCTCCTTGGCGGAGATAATAAACCGACTCGATCGCATTATCTCCTTGGCGGAGATAATAATAATAATAAACCAGCACAAAAACAATAGGGTTTCAGCCCTACGGGCTTGAACCCCTAATTACCATTACAGAAACTCCGAAAACTCTCAACATTACCAGGTGTGGCCAGTTTTCATTTATAACGCATACCTGTCAACTCTCACGCATTCGATGTGAGTTTAAGTGGCATATTTACGTTCCCCTGCTGTAGTCAGCAATTATTCAATCATTGCGTATGTAAGAGATTCTCGCGCGGAATTGAAGTCCTTGTGCATGGAGGAGTTGGAAGCAATGGAATTGCATTAAGACGTTTCAAATGATCTTATTTCATTTGAACGATCGTGAAACACATGCATTGCTTCCAACCCCTGAGCAAAGAAAAGCGTGAGAAGTCCGGAGTCATAATCGGTATGCGTTATAAATGAAAACTGGCCACATCTGATAATGTTGAGTTTTCGGAGTTTCTGTAATGGTAATTTAAATTAATGATTGAAAACAGGTTGTGACCAAATCATTAATTTTAAGGGATTGTTTGAGCCTCCTGAGTTGCCAGTTCACCAACCGCCACAGGTTCATACAGATGTGATTTTAACTTGATGCTTTTTCACTTATCAAGTCCAACATAAAAACTAATGAAACACCAGCTGCCCTTTCATTTGTGCCGTGGATATGTGAGCAGTGGACAAGGGTCATCTAGCCTCCCAGAACAAAATAAGATGCATTAACATCCATAAAAATTATTTAGCTGACGCTTTTAACAGCTGATTTGATTATGCAGGGGCCAATACCCTCTGGAGCAGTGTGGGGGTAAGGGCCTTGCTAAAGGGCCCAACAGCTGCATCTTCCTGTGGCTACACATTGGGCTTGACCCAGCAACCTTCCGGATGCCAGTAAATCACTTAAAGCAATACATGACAACTTTTGTACCTTAACAAAAATGGCTTATCATTATTCTACTGTTATATTGACTAAAAATATTGCAAATGATCATTCTACCATTTCTACAATGTCAGCAGTTCTTTTACTATGAGCGCCTGAAGTGGCCGTGGTCCAACCCGGACCACTAGGCCAAATGCGCGTATTAACGACAGTGCAATTACCCCAGGGAACTGTAGGGGCGCTGTTTAATCAAAAGTTTATGAAACTGTCATGTATTGCTTTAAACCACTAAACACAGGCTGCTCTTGTGCCACTGATAAGATTTTGGTAATTGAGTGTTACTGATCAACCCGTGCAGGCTTGAGATCCCTTGGTTTCAGACATCATGGACAGTGGTAGCTGGGACACCCATTCCCCTGCCCTATAGTACAGGTCAGCTGACACAGGAGGAGAGGAGGGTAGAGCATTCACGCCCTGACTGCTTGTAAGACGGGGCCTTTACTTGAGTGTTTGCAAAGAGACAAGGACTTTTTAAATGCAGTACGCAAGTCTTTTTAGCCTGGCATGCTAACCTAGCTATTCTATTGCTGTGTGAGAGAATTTCATGTGAATTTCAGTGAGTTCCCAATGTATAAGGTGAGGGCAAGAACTCAGCCATAATTCACCATGGCCTAATTGAGCATTTCTACTGAATGTGTTCCTGCCTCACTTTATGAATCACCGGATGAAGAGGACCTACCCTAAGACTGACCAGCTCCTTACCTGTGTCAATACACATTCAGACACATCCCCTTACTTTGCTATTCAATTCTCTATCAAAGTGCAAGAGCGTTCCATGAGTGCTGAAGTACTTCGGTCATTGAACCACTGTTTGCAATGGGTGTTTGGATTTGGGAAACTATTTTTACTACAATTTAGTTTCTAACCAGAATACTGTAAGGGTGAACAGATATGACTGATTACTATTTCCTCTAATTTTTTTCAATAAGAACAGACAAACAGGATTTTAACACATTTCCCAGTCCGCTGGTGATCAGTCTTTCGGTGTGTTAAAGCATGCCTCATTACTTAATGTTTCATTCATCCTTTCTAATGAATGACCACCATATCATACGAAACATTATTAAATAAATATTACACCACTCTCGTTCTTACACATACACACATACACACAAACACACACTCCCTCAGGCACACACATACTGTAGCATGTATGCACAGGCATGCTTCACTGGCCCAGGTCAAAGCAGTTGAAAGGATTTTAACACTCTCACAGCAAAATCTAAACAGCCCTTTCTTAGAGTATAAAAAGAAGGTTAGACTTACATGCATATCTACTTCCACGCAAATCATTTAGCCAACTCATCAGGGTGTATCTCACACCAGGTTCAATAAACCAAATTAGGAACACTGAAGAACAGAGAGTAAAGAAATTATTAGAGCACTTTCAGAAACACCAAACAGCAAAGCTATCTTTGTGGTTGAGGAAAATGGGTTAATCACCTTGTAATGATGCAGGATCAATGAATTTAATAATGTTCATCGGAGTCTGAGACTATGGCCAAATATTTTTGGAATGTGAGGGATGCAAGGGACGGATTTGGGAATCTACCGCTTCTCATCTGACACATACAGTAATGCCACGCCTCCCACTGGCATTGTCACTGGCAGTTTAATGAACAGTTCAAATTCACACCCTGACTGCTTGTAGGACGGGGCCTTTACTTGAGTGTTTGCAAAGAGACAAGAACTTTTTAAATGCAGTCTGCAAGTCTTTTTAGCCTGGCATGCTAACCTAGCTATTCTATTGCTGTGTGAGAGAATTTCATGTGAATTTCAGTGAGTTCCCAATGTGTAAGGTGAGGGCAAGAACTCAGCCATAATTCACCATGGCCTAATTGAGCATTTCCACTGAATGTGTTACTGCCCCACTTTATGAATCACCGGATAAAGAGGACCTACCCTAAGCCTGACCAGCTCCTTACCTGTGTCAATACACATTCAGACACATCCCCTTTCATAGCACAGGTTAGCATGCTAGGTAACCATCTAACATGCTTGTGAATCCTTAGGGCATCTGATACCTGTGCTTCTGCACTGTCACTTTATGCTCGCATCATGGGCAGCATTTAGTGGAGATTTAATCAGCTGCCATATGAGAGTCGGCACTTTCTCCCATTTTTATAGAGTGCTCATAGAGCCCCAGCCAACAGTGTTTGTTTTGGTTCTGCCAGTCTGCGCTGAGGAGTTACAGGTGAACTTTCCATAAACTGAGTTGGAATATGCCTTCCACTAAAGCTAAAGCACTATGGCCTGATGGTCTGCATACCCAGGAAACAGAAGCACAATTTCATATCCCTGTGTAAGTGCTGTTTCGAGATCAACAAAATAATGCTCATCCTGGGGTAATATTATAGTCCACCAATGAACAGCAGCCCTACTATGATGATGTCATGAAACCAATAAGGCTAATAAACTATGCACCACACGCAGCCAGCAAGGATCTTCAGCTAGCAGTTTGAACCAGCAAACTCCCCAAAGGTGAGCAATTGAAGAGCGGAAGTGATATGAAAATTATATAAAATTCGCAATGCAAAAACTATATGGGGTCTTCTTGATAAAATGGATCTCTGCAAGTCTGCTCATTTGCATGACTACCTTGCGAACATTAGCCAGCAACATTCAGATAAATATAACACATGACATTTGTAAGCCCTAAACACAGCATCTTTTCAATTTGTGGACCACAATGTTACTTCAAGCAAAAAATTATTTTGTTGATCCGGGAACAACATTTACACAGTGAAATCAGATTGTGTGCATTCGAACACTAATGACAGGCATAACTGCGCTTGTATGAGTGACTGGAAGACTGACTGTCTCTTCGGTCACTTGAAACGCATTAGAATGCAACAGAGATTGAGATGACGCCCCCACAGGTTACTATCGCCAAAGATGTTATGTGACACAAGCTGAATACTCAAAGTGCAAGAGCGTGCTGAAGTACTTCTGTCATTGAACCACTGTTCGCACTGGGTGTTTGGATTTGGGAAACTATTTTTACTACAATTTAGTTTCTAACCAGAATACTGTAAGGGTGAACAGTTATAACTGCTCACTATTTTCTCTAATTTTTTCAACAGTTTTGAAACCTCTGAAACGACCACTGTTTCGAAATGTTCCAAATTGTTTCAAAACCAGATTTATTTCAGTAGTGCACAGCCTAGTGGCAAAAACGTTTACTGCAGCTATTAAAACAAACAAGCATTCAAACTTTCCCAGGGCATTTAAAGATTTTTTAGGGGGGAGCGGGGGAGCAGGAAAAACGTCACTAGTCACGTGACAAAGGTTTTGAAGCAAAATCGTAAACCCGTGTCAAACCCGGAAGTTTAACAGTTTGAATCTGCGTGTCGAAATTACCATCTCTAGTTCTCTCGGGAACTATTGCACCTACGTGGATAAAATTTTGTGGGTGACCAGTACTAATGATGCTTTTGAATGAGTTCGACAGTTGATTCCGAGGAATTTATTCTTACAGAGTGTCATGTGGTAAAAAGCCACTAGATGGCAGTATTGATATTTTTTTTGTTAAGCAATCTAAAGCTAGGTTTGGGCATGTCCCGGGCATGCCTCAGAGGGGGCTGGAAAAGAGTATATAAGGAGAAAAATTGAGAGAGTGTAGTGGTAGGAGAAATTGAAAGGAGAAATTGTGGAAGGATACATTTGACCAGACCTGTCACTCTTTTCAAGACCTGTGAAGCTTTTTGTGGATTTTTGCCTGTGTTGGAGCATTTTCCTGTCCCAGTACATCACAACATAGCAGCCCATCTCCAGTACAAAGGAACTGTAAATATCTCATTTTTTTTATTTTTATTTCAATCTTGGTCAGTAGGGTAGAGTGTAGATTAGTTCGAAGTTTTGTTTAATTAAATCTGTTGAAGTTTAAGAATTTTGTCTGTCATCCCTTGCTGTCCGTGACGTCATAACAAATCGACGCCATAACAAATTGGGGCCATAACAAGAGTTATGGTCCTTGTTTCTGTTATTTTTTGTGTGGCCAGTACTAATGACCCTATTGAATGAGTTCGACATTTGATTCCAAGAAATTTATTTTTACGGAGTTATAGCCCTTGACTCTGAACTTGGTGTGTGGGTGTTTAATGGGGACAAGTTTTCTCGGCAACATGGATGAAATTTTGTGGGTGGCCAGTACAGATAACCCTATTGAATGAGTTCGACAATTGATTCTGAGAAATTTATTTTTTTTTAGTTATGGTCCTTGTGTCTGTTAAATCGACTTGATGTATGGGATTTGCAATGGGGACAAGTTTTTCTCGCAACTATTCCTTCATTTTATTTTCTCCTTGCATATGTTTCATTGGATAATGTCATTGCATTGTTTTTTTTTTTGTATGAATATGGAATCTCCCATGACCATTCTTACCGTGGCGGGGGATATTGGTGACAATGTTGCCTTGTTTTGAAAAGCTGTTAATTTTTCTTCACAAGGTGCTTTTCATCATGGGATTACTTAAACTCCTGATCACATTATTGGCTAAATTTCAACAATCTAAGCGCATGCTCTACTGCAGAGCTGGGCAACAAGGGCTGTATCTGTCCCTGGTTTTCACACCATCTTCTGGCCTTTAATTAGTTGATAATCTAAATTAGCCAAACTATTTCTGAAATCTGACATTTCTTTAAATTATCATGAATGGCCAGCCAAGACTGTTCTCATCTCCCCATAAAATTTTTTTTTCTTTGATCTAATCTTTGCACAAATCTATATTTGTGTATGCAATCAATTAACTCAATTAGTCAGGGTAACTGAAAGAAATAAAAACCTGCATACACACGGTCCTGCAGGACCGGAATTGCCCACCCCTGCTCTACTGTGCAAAAACCCAGTGCATTTAGGGCGTGTCCAAACCCACTTTTGCCGTTTTACCAACAGATAATCTGAGCGTGAAGTTAGGCGCATGAATCAAAGGGGTTGCCCTTAATCTCTTAATTAATTATTGGTGTGTTTAAAGCTGGGGACACACTACAAGATTTTCACAGTCTTTGCAATTTTTGAAAAACTTGGAGCACACACTACACGACTGGCTTCAGCAGATTCTTGTAAAGACTGAGGATCACACATTTAAGGACTGCAGCAGATGAGGGATCACACACTACTCAACTGCGACCAGAGTCGGCTCAAAAAATTCAAACATGTTTGAATTTCGGCGACTGAAGTCGGGCGGAGTCTGTTCACCTCGCACACTTGCTGATTCCAGGCTCTACCACATCACACACTAACAGATTCTGCGCTGACTTTTCATGACGACTGTCCCCAACTAGAGCTGACTGGCGCAGACTAGCCCCAACTGCAAATCGTGGGTAAAATCTGGCCAAAAATCTTGTAGTGTGTCCCCAGCTTTAGGTGTAACATGAAATTCACCAATCAGAATATCATCTCCCATTCCCTTTAAAAGCCTGGGGCACTTGCACCTTTGCAAACAGCAGTTATAATGGCGGATTTGCCGAGTATAAAAAAAGCGCTTCCCTCGTGAGGAGATGGATCTGCTCGTATGAAGTGGTCTGTGGACCGACCATCCAAACCTGAGTTCAACTTGGTTGATCACAGGATAAAGTATTAAACATAATTTTGCTTTTCCATTTTTATTGTAATAAAAAAATTGAAAATCTACATGCTGTTCCCGTGTTTATCCTAAAATTGGCTTTGGGAATAATGATTAAACCAAAACCAGAAAACAACTTGTTATTCGCTTCTATTCTCATTCCTATATCATCAGGTCCTGCAGCATCTCTAAAATAACGTTGACCATGGTTACACTTGTTGTTTCAATGTGACTTTTGTCATCTGATCTTGCCATGATGCATTTACTGTAAGATCTGTGCGCTGCGGGATCGTATCTTGCTAAGACTTGAGATCCGATTAGCCAGATCACACACCGACATGGCCTGGCTCACATGGAGTTTGGATCTCAACAAGGTGCCGACAGCATATGGGCACAATACAGACAATTTACCAAACTTCAGTCTCGCGTCTTCTTCCTGCAACACGGGAATTCTCTCCCAAGGCCAAAAAGCAAAGGGAAAATATTCACAGACAGGAAAACTGGGGTTGGAGCACAGCTGAGTTCAGCTGTCGTCTAATACTGTGGTCCTACGCCACTGTGGAAGCTACAGACAGCAGTTACAGAGATAAAGCAATAGTTGAGAAAATCGCTGACTTTCCGGCACTGAGAAACAATAGCTGCGTTACTTGTTTCAGCTGCTCTCCCCTCAACAAAGCGCATCTCGTACCGGCCCTGCCACCATTACAAAATAAACAAAATATTAAGAAAAGAAGGCGGGGCTCTTTCTTGCACCATGAGCCATTTACTGTGTGCCTAATGCATGGAAATATATCCCTGCACAAAAATATTTGCTATTGCATTCAGGGAATCAAGATTATGTCTTGTCCCGTGCAAGAATTGAATTGGTGAATTCAATAAGGGTCCAATTCCACACATTTTCAACATGGAGTTGGACCCTTATTGAATTCACCGATTCAATTGTATGCGCCATGGTGACAATGGGATAAATCGATCAAGTTCATTTTTTCTAGTTGAGGGAATTTTATTTTTTTAAGTGTAGTCTTTCATATTTTGCGTATTCTGATCTATACTTAATAAGTTGTAGACCACCACAGGGACGCTTCAATTTTAGGGGGGCAATTACTTTTTCAGATGAAATGATCATTTAGAAATATTATGTGTCCTCTTATTCCTCTTACCTCATCTTATATCTATTTTAAAGTTCTGAAACCGGTCAGTGTGATAAATATACAAAAATAGAGGAAATCAAAGGAGGCAAATACATTTTCTGGGCACTGTAGACAGAAGACATCTGGGATAAAGTTACTCAGAGAAGACAGCCCAATAATGCATTTTTACACCCTAACCTCTGCAATCTCAGATGTTATTTGCTAAATGTCATAAATTATAAAGGTGTGACAGTGATTACCCAAGTGTAGCATTAACCCTAAAAGTTATTCTAGGTACTGTTAAATATGAATTATCAAGTAAAGATTACTTACCTGCTGTAAAACTAGATGTAGAGCGTGTGAAAACCAGAAATAATACTTCATAATCTATGACCCATTCTATGTGTGCTGACCCTGAGGAAATACCTAGCCCTGTAAGCACAGAAAAGACAGTGTTTGAGACATTTGGTCAATAAAGCACATGAACACACCTCTCAGGACTGGTTTTCGCAGCATGATAAAGCTGTGAGGACCAGATGCTGATTTGGACTCGCTCTGTAAGGACACCAGTAAGGTGAAACTGGTATGTGCTCTCAGAGAGGACCAGCGCTATGCACAAGACTATACCCACTGCATAAAGGGCTCCAACTCTAGCAAAGGGCTCATTTTATTTACTGTAGCTCATACCCAAATGCAACCCTTCCACACAATATTGGTTTTCTCTCCATTCCCCTGATCCACATTTGTACACCCTAACCCCCTCCCCAGCCCATCTCCATCAGGGAAATACAAGGTTGCCAGGAGCCCTAAAAACCCACAGCCATCTCTGTGTGTAAGTGCCTAAACCTCTTAACCAGATGGGTAATACTGACAAACTCCCCCAATATGCAGAAACCATAACAGCTGCATCACTACCTAAAACATCAGAGTAGTCAACAGAAAAATACATCATTCAGAATAATAAACACTGCTACAGAAATTAACTTATTACTGACAGCTGTACAAGGTTGATATTTTCCATTGGTAAGAAGTACAGTTTTTTTGCATTGTAATTTTATTGAAATAAAATGGAAAAAAAATCACTAAAGCTACATGATATACCTCAATCTTTCCCAACCTACTTACCAAAGTGAAAGCAAATTGATTCTATAGCTCATCATTTATGTAACAAGCAGACCCAGTAATTAACTTGCATCGTGCCATTACATACAGTAGCTGTACATCACTCATTACATCAGTGGATAGAACTGCAAACCAGACAACATTGTGCCCATGTGATACAGGTCCATGCAGAGGCAAAAATATTCTGTACAGAGAGAAAAAAGTGTGTTCAGAAGTGTGTGTTCCTTCCAACATTCTCATGGCTAAATCTACCAATGCATGAAATGTGTGTGTGGTTTAACACAGCAGTAAAGTACTGAGGCACAGGAGCCACAAGCCCATCAGGTCCCAGGAGAAAACTATGGAAAAGGAGGAACCATCTTCAGCTGCGAACAGCAGATCTGGACCTTGAATCCAAATCCAGTCCTGGTTTTCTTTTCTCCCAGGTGAAAAACTAATTAACTGAACAATTAATGTTGCTTAATGGCCTGACTGTCTTTACACCTGACCCCCAGGTATAGGGAGGGGGTAAAACCTGCAGTTCTCGGCCCTTGAGGACCATGTGTAGGAGCCAAATTGAGGTTTATTTTGATTTGATACCTTTCTTTTTCTTTGCTATTAGTATGTGAGTGAAAGAGTGTATGTGGTATGGATGTGTGTCTACAGTATGGTTGTGTGAGTGAATATTGGCCATAGGCATCTACCCCCACCTGGAGGCCTGAAAGGGTACCCACCTGAAAGGTGAGACTGGAGCGCAAAGGGGACGTCTTAAGAAGCACCAGCCACAGCACCAGGGGGCGTATTCGAATCCCTGTTCTTGGCGACAGTCGGGTTGACTCGACACGAGAACGAAGTTCTGAACAGCCGAGAACCAACACGAGAACACGTTCTTCTCACTCCCCACTTTTTGGAGAGTGAGATGAGTGTTGTCAAGAACAAAGATGGCGGAGGCGGGAGATATGTATATGAAATTTTCATCAATTTCACCGATTAATCTTGTTAATTGCCCTCTATTCATGAGAATGAGTAGTTTCAGTGGCAATTAACAATGTATAGAAGCATGAAGTGACTTTCAGGCTGAAATTTTGTAAAAACCATCGGTATCACAATAATTCAATTCAATTCAATTTTATTCTGCATCATAACATACGCAGCCCCATGGGCTAGCCTGAGTTGGAGACTGGAGAACACCCGAACTCGTACTTCCGTGTTCGGAACGAAAAACCCCGCACCTCGCACTCATGTTGACTCGTGTTGGGGATTCGAATACGCCCAGGGTGTGGCGGAAGAGGACACACAGTTTTTTGACCGTGTGGACATGTGACTGACCCTTGAACTGTGCCTTATTGAGAGACTCTTCAGTTTAAATAGTTTTTATTTTACTTCAACAAACTGTATCAAAATCTGCAATAAATGGTCAGTGGGACCAAATGGATAAGCTTCAACTCATCATTGTCTGTACGTGTCAGGAATATACCCACCTCAGCCACCAGTGGCAGTAACTAAAAAACTGAAGGGGTTTTCTGAAATTGCTACTACACCATGCATTTATAGTCCCTGACCTACACCCTTCTGTGGGGGAGCAGTCAGATCCCCTCAGTACTCAGCTCCTCCCCTTCATATAGTCAGGTGAAGGTGCATGAAGGAGGTAGACGACCAGAGCTGGGGGAGGGGCCCCACTCTCTGGCACTTAGCGTGTTGCTGTATTCTTGTATTTCAGGCAGTGATGCTTGCAGCAGTGAGGGCCAATCAGGGCTGCGGTGGGACTGTCGGCCAGACCAGGAATATGCCCAGCTCCCAGAGTCCCTACTGCCTTCTCCATGCCCGCTGCTAGAATCTGACTTAATTTTGGTGTAATTTCCCCAGTTTTTCAAGGGGCATTGAAGTTCTCTTTTCTTAGAAACCAGTCAGCCAGATACAGTATTTGCCTTTCTTTTGCTTCAGACTTTTTGTGGAGAGAATAAACGCCAAGTTTATATGATGATGCTGTGATTCGGATAATATTGCTAACTTTTATTAATTCAGGATAGACTGACAAAGCATGAATGCTAAATTTGCAGCATCACCCCTACTAGGTGTGTAGCTTTGAGAAGTAATTTCCTGAAAAGAAGGCAGGCTGCATAAAAAACATTGATAAATTTATCATTATCTCATTTCAGCACTGCAGCATTATGCTGGAAGATCTCCCCACATAAATCTGGTGCCAAACACTACTTCTTGGTGCAATGTATGAGCTTAATGTGAATTGTACAGTTGTATAATACAGTCTTACCTGACATGCCAACTGCTGACAAAGTACGGAATGAAATAATTCCTAAAAAAAGCCCATTTGCTATTGCTGTAGTTGTATCTCCTCCACGTTGAGTCAAAAAATTGTAGAGAACAACTGATGAGAGGAGAATACGACAGAATTAAAATTAAATCAATTAAAAAAAAGCACATTGTAAAAACAGTACAGTACAGTTTCTACATTCTATAAAGTCCTGCTAATTTCCATTGTAATACTGACCATATTATCCGTATTGTTGGCAAAATGGTGAGCAAGGAAATTCGATGATCTTAGTCACACTTTTTCAAGAGCAAGACTCACAACAAATTATTTTACACCTCAATTACAGAAGTATTGGGAAAATGTGTAAAATGTAAATTGAAACAGTAAGCAGAAATTTGAAAATCCCTTTAATCTGTATTCAACTGAAAAAAGCGCAAAGAAAGAGTAAGCAATATTTTGATCAACTTTATGGTTTTTTTGAGAATAATGGCTACTTCAAAATGTGATGTTTGCAACACGTTCCAGTGAGTTTGGGACGGGTGCGTGTTCATCACTGTCTTACATCACCTCTCTGTTTAATAACTCTCAGCAGTCGTTATAAAGGCTGGGGACACTAATTGTTGTTCTGTAGGCAGAATTTGTTCCCACACTTCAGTTAAAGATAAATAAAGGTCTTTGGTTGGCCAACAGTACAGGGTCTCTGTTGTCGTATTTTAAGCTTAATAATCCACCATGCGTTTTTAATGAGAGACAGGTCTGGACCACAGGCAGTAACTGCTCTATATTACTCCATAGACACACTGTTGTAATATGTGCTGAGTAGCTGGGTGTCATCCTGCTGAAACAAGCAGAGGCATCCCTGAAAAAGACGATGTCTGAACGCAGACTGCAATATGTTGTTCTAAAATGTGTTTGTGCTCTTCTGTGTCAATTTAACCTTCACAGATGTGCAAGCTGCCCATGCAGAGAGTACTAATGCAGACCCAGACCATGTCAGACGCAGGCTTTTGAGCATATCGCTTAAAGCAATCAGGATGGTCATTCTACTAAAATGTCAGTCATTTCTAAACAATTCAAAAGATGGACTCATCAAACCCCAGTACTCCTGTCTGCTTTGCTTCAGTCCATTTCAGAAGAGCTTGAGCTCAGAGAGTGTCAGTGGTGTATTTGGATTGTGCTGATGCTTCCTTTTTTGCATAGTAGAGCCTTCACTCACATTTGAGGATGCGAAAGCAAATTGTTCTTTGACAGAAGTCTTCTGAAGGATTTATAAGCCCATGTGGTCATGTCCAATACAGAGGCAAGTTTGTTCATGCGGTCACATCTTTGGGCTCAAAGGTCACGCGCATGACATATTGGCCTTCAGCCTTGTCTTTAATGCATGTGGCTCCAGTTTCACTGGTGTCTCTTAGTCTTTTTATTACATGATGTATTAATTCCCTAACTTTCACGTATTCGCCTGTTGAGACACATTGTCCTTATAATGTCTGATTATATGTTCATGCAGCTTTTGGCAAAGTGGCAAATCTCAACCATCTTGCTGATAAACCATATGTGACCGATCATTTTATACCCTTCATAACTGAACCACCTGTTACTTATTCACCCGTTTACCCTTTAAATATTCCAACACTTTTTTTGAAGATTTCACAACTTTTCTAGTCTTTCCATTCCCCTGTCCCAGTTGTTTAGGAATGTGTAGCAGGCATCACGTTCAGAATTAGCAAATATTTACAAAAGTCAATACAGTTGATAAGGGGGAACCTTTAAGTATTTTTTCATTATACCATTGTCAACTAAACATACGCAAACCAGAATCACAAATCCGTTCATTTTGTTTTTATTTGCATTTTACATACTGTGCCAAGTCCTGCGGAATTGAGGTTGCACGTATTACGTAGAATGATGTACTTCTGTGCATTGACAACACACTTGAATGCCCAAAATCATTCATGAGGTGTCTTTTGAAGTAATTTTCAGAATTCAAGTATTCAAACTGTTTCCGAATACTTAAGGAATGACTTGTATCACTCATATTGCAATCAGCATGACAGAACCGATCAACTATATTAACGCAGCACCATACATTATCTGATCCATACATATAATGGACTATGCCATAAACCCACGTGGCCGGGTCAATGTTAGAGACGTGATGCATTATAAAGCATTATAATGTGTCATAGATTTGGGCTTGAGTTAATGCATTCTGCTTAAGCATATCCTGCACTAATACATGATCCAGGCTGGGTGGCTCTAAAGAGGCCAAATAGTTGCCCTTACAAAAACCATGCCAAAGTCTAGTGTTACCTCAAATAACACCTTGACACCTTCACTCTTATAGTATGGTAAATCTTTCTAAAATCAAAGATATGCACCTTTTTAATTTATTTGAGTCAAGAATATCCTTAAACGTGACCACGAGAATGGTCTTCTTGACTGTACCCAGTGAAAGCCCTCAATCCTAATATTGCAGCTTACTTGATCTCATTTCAGTACGAAAACAGTTTGCAAAGGACAGCAATACTGCTCCCTTGGGGGGGAGACATAATTCTCACAGTTGCGACAGAGGACCACTAGAGGCCACCCTTTCGTCATGTGCTTCATTTTAACCTGCCCCGCTTCCTCTCTTGATTTGCTTGTCATTATTCCACTTTTTACTTAGTCTAATTTTTTGCATGCACTGCATCTCTTTTGTTTGTTCCATTGAACTGAATTCGATAGAATTTATTAATGTTTCTGAACGGACAGCAATGAATGTGTGTGGTAGCCTGAGTGGTAACCTGACAGGTATTCTCTCTTCCCATGACTTCAGTTGCTTCTGAAAACTCTCTGGTTGCTGTCTCTAACAAAGCAGCTTTGTACAAGGTGTCGATTCATGCAATAGTGTGTCAAGAACAGCACAGAGCTTGTTGAGTGAGCAGCCTTGCCGGGGATTTTCGGGCGAGGGGCTTGCCCAGTGTTTACGTATGCAGTGGATGAGGGACAATTGAAGCAGCCTGTCAAGGAGTATTGTGCGAGAGGGCTGTCGAGTGCTTAAACTCGCGCAGTGGTTTGAGAATTCGAGCAATCGTCAATACACAAAAAACAGCCGAATCTAGTTTTTTCGCCGAAATTTCTTCCACCTCCGAGACCACCACATTTCCGGTGTGCAGCTTGCTAGTGCTTGGGTCCAACGAGATATATAACCTATATATATATATATATATATATATATATATATAGCTCGTTGCTTGGGTCTATAAGCGAGTTCGCAATTACGATTTACGCATACTTGTCTGCGATTTCTGTAAGAGTACTTCCGGGGTAGGGTCAATGTGACCAAAAGCTTTGCGATAAGTACTTGTTTCCATACATCAAAGGGTTCTTGTGAATTATTAATTATAGTTTTACTGAAGATATGGGAGATTAATTTATCATAACAGATGCCCATTCCCCCCACCCCTTTCCCCATGTGGTCTTGGATCAAAAAACACTCCGAATGCGATCAGACGTCAGTAATCAAATTCGGTCAGTGCCTTTTGTAATATGGAAACAAGCTGTTACTTCGCACCAACACACGGTAATAGATGCAGAGCGATTCATAATCAGGTGATGCAGTTTGTGGGTTTCATTATCTGATTGGTGGCCTCTCTTAAAATATTTTATTCCTACTGTGTACTACTTGTTATTTCAACAACTAAAAACGGGGACCGATGATGATGATGCTTCTCCTGCTCCATGTCAGCCTGTGATGCGGTTGGTGCTGCCCAGACATCTTCTTTGCAGCGAAGACAAGAGCGACGAGTTCATCCTTTCGTCCACTCACTTTCAGATTCCTTTTACGGAGAAAGTCCTTCAACGAACTTACACTCCACAACCTAATATCATCGATCAACAACTCTTCTTCAGCCATAATGAAACTCAATAAACAAAAAAAAAAAAAAAAAAAAACGAGACAGAGTATAATTATCGATTGACAAAGTACTTGCAGCGTTACGCGTGACAGATCGGGCACAGAACAGCATAGAACTCAATACGTTATGCACACAAAACCACCGCGCAGCGATCGCGAAAGCGAGTTTTTGGTTGCTTTGACCCGGTGACCTGTCACGTGATACACTCAATGGATGCCTCCAGTGGCTAAGTGCGAACTCGCTTATTGTATGCGCATAATAACATTGAACTATAGCAGTCTTATCAGTTACATCAGCGCTTTTCAGACCTCTCCTGGAATATCCCTTCTCCTGCATGGTTTAGAGCTCTGCCTGCTCCAGCACAGGTGAGTCAAATGATCCTCTTGTTACCTGTGAAGATGCTTGATATGAGCGAATCGTTAGAATCATCCATGCTTGCGGAGAGATCGAAAACATGCGGGAGAGGTGGTACTCCAGGAGAGGTTTGAGAAGCACTGATCTACATCATCTGTGATTGTTGACGGCAACGCCAAAAACCATACTCGAAATTATATCAATCACCTAAATATCATCATGGAAGGCCCTTCTCGAAACTTTGAGATAATGACCATCCCCCAGCTGAAAGCTTCTTAAAATGGCTTTTATGCTCGGTATCTTACGGCCAAGAATGCGTGACCACGCATGCTAAATTAAGGCCCTTTCTCAAACTGCTCCCTCACCACCAGCACTTCTCTTCCAAGTGTCACTCCGTGTGAAGTCTCTCTCACAGCTATGGAGGGAACTTCATTAAGGGGAAGGGTGTCAATACATGTATAAATTTTGGGATGCCCTTGCCTTTTCTCCAACGGGAAGCAGAGGTAGTCATCACCATGCTTACTGATAGGTGCGTTGCATTGAATACAACGATCTGATTCCTTCATGATATGCCTCTTACCCAAAATATTTTAGAGAGGATACAGTAATTAAGTAAAAATTTTATTAAAGATCTTTAATACACAGCATTGACAAAGATTAAGGTGTTTGTGCATGAAATGGCATTTTGTGAAAAAGAGCAATCATTGATTGAAACTACTCACTCAATGTTTTCTCGGGTGCACATCTGCATGTTCATTTCAAAATACAATGTAACCTTTAGTTCTGTGATCTGCCCATGCAATAGTCAATCAAATTTCTGTTTGAGGTTAGGTAATGCATTACTCAACTTTCGGGAAATGAAATTCGTAGATATGCAGCGTTTCTTCAATCCCGGACACAAAATAAATGCTGCACTTGAAAGGAAGGTGGTTTGTAAGCTTGCATTGGTGTCGACTCGCTGTGGAGGGTTTAATAAGCCAGATCCACTCTGCGAAAATTGGTTTGGGATGGCATTCAATGTGGCGGACCCTACTCGCGAATGCGCAAATAGAGGGGGAGTGGATAGGGCGAGGGAATAGGGGCTGGTTTAAGAAAGGCCCTCTTTCCACAGCTCCGCGCGACCAGAAGCGACTTGGCCACTGAACTATCCCGTAAAGCAGTGGTTCCCAACCCAGTCCTCAAGGACCCCCGGCCCTGCAGGTTTTTGCTCCAGCTCTACTCTTTCACACCTGATCCATTTAAGGGCTTCATGCATATCGGCTGAGAAAAACTCTACCTGAACAGGCTGTGCATGAGGGTGCTTTGGGCCTTAAATGGATAAGGTGTGCAAAAGTAGAGCTGCAACAAAAACCTGCAGGGCAGGGGGTCCTTGAGGACTGGGTTGGGAACCACTGCCATAAACCCCTTTTCAGTCTCTGAAGTCTTGCATGCCCTCCAAACATTAGATCCAAAGAAAGCTGATGGGCTTGATCCCTTCTTTTTAAAAATTGCAGCTCCAATCATAGCTAAACCAGTCACTAACATTTTAAATCTCTCAATTCTTACCTGTAAATGGCCTGTATTATGGAAACAAGCCTTTGTTACACCGCTGTTAAAGGCTGGTGACCCTGCTGAACTGAATAATTATAGGCTTATTTCAAATCTCTCTGCTTTGGCCAAGAAATTGGAATCCTTAGTTTCTGCTCAGCTGAAACCATTTTTAGACTCACACAATGTCCTTAGCCCCATGCAATCCAGATTCAGGGCTAGGCATAGTACCGTGATGGGTGGACTGAAGGTCCTCGATGACATCAAGAGTGCCATCGATAAAAAACAGTACGTTGTTGCTTTTTTTAATAGATTTAGCCAAGGCATTTGATACTGTCGGCCATTTTTTATTAATTGGTGCCCTTGCAAAAGCTGGTATTGGTCGTAAAGTGATCAGTTGGTTCCGGAGCTATTTAACTGACCGCACTCAGTTTGTCAGATTGGATAACATTATTTCTGATCCTATTGTTTTGGATAGAGGAGTCCCTCAAGGATCCATTCTGGCTCCACTGATGTTTTTATTGTACATCAATAACATTTGTGAACAATTGAAATATTCAATGTACCACATGTATGCCGATGATGCCGACTGTTTTATATGCTTCTGCTCCCTCTCCTATGACTGCGGTTGACAAGTTGCAGTCTGATTTTGACTCATTGCAGCAGGCTCTTATTCACTTAAAACTGTTTCTAAACGCAAACAAAACTAAGGCAATGTTATTTGCCCCCAGCAATACTATAGTCCCCTCTCTCTCTATCAACACCTTGGAAGGTGTTGGTATTCAGTTTGTTGACACCGATAAATATTTGGGTATATGGTTGGACAAAAACCTGAACTTCAAACACCACATCTGCATACTATGTAAGAAACTCAAGCTTACACTGGGTTTCCTCTATAGGCTAAAGTCATGTTTCTCATCAGTTGCACGTAAAAGATTGGTTACTGCCCTGTTTATGTCTCAGCTGGACTATGGTGATACCATTTACAGATTTGTTAGCCCCACTACCCTAGCTAAACTTGATTCATTTTACCATGCTGCCTTGAGATACATTTCAAACTCTGTCTACCGGACTCACCACTGTATACTGTATGACCTGGTAGGCTGGCCTTCTCTTGCTGTACGCAGGCTGCAGCACTGGCACATTTTAATGTATAAGGCCATTTTGGGAAGGTTACCTGGCTACATAAGTTCAAAGTTTGACTTCGTTCAAAACGCCTACAATCTTAGGTCGAATAATCAAATATGCCTAAAGATGCCACCTGTGCGGACTGAGGCTGGGAAAAGGAGTCTGTTTTATTTCGGCCCTTGGTCTTGAAACAGCTTGCTGGCTACACTCAGCCTAAGCTCCCTGATCCCTCTTAGGAGTTTCAAACAAAAGCTGACCCGAATCTGCACCACAAATTGTTATTGTTTTAGAGCAAAATAACCTGTTTTATCTTGATGCATTTTGTTTATATGTGCCTTTGTATACTCGCAACCCTGTTCTGCCCTAAAATATTGTTTTGTATTTCGTTGTATGTATTCAGCTTGTTCTGATGTGCAATTTTTTGCTGCCTCCTTGGCCAGGTCACCACTGTAAAAGAGATTTTTTTAAATCTCTTTTATATCTGGTTTTTAGCTGGTTAAATAAAGGTTATTGATAATAATAATAATAATAATAAAGCATCGGAAATGGGGCGTGACTGCAACATCAGGGCGTTTTTTTTCATATTGACGATTGCTCGAATTGTTGGCGCAAGCTGTTAAGAAGTTTTTTGCGAAGGCCCTGTCTATGCCGAGCCAAACCTGCCATAATTCATCTCAGATTTCATGCCATATTCACAAAAATACCATTTTTACACTGTAAAAAGCTGACCAAGGCGTGGCTTTTACAGCTTGCCAACGAAGCACACTAAAACTCTGCTTGTTATGCTATTGAGAGCTGTGAAAAATGCAGATTTTTACGGCGGTCTAGTGAGGTACGTTAAAACACCACGTTTTTATGCAATAAAAAAAATGTCAAAAGTGCTGCTTTCTACACCATCTTTCCGTAAGGTAATGAGCCCTTCCCGCTGTTTTGCATTGCCACCAAGTTATAAATTTCTGTGACTAAGTAATTACTAAAGAGTAAATACGCTGAAGGCGAAAGTAGCCACTACTATTTTGAATCGCAACACATAACTCCACAAATACATTTTTTAAATGATAACTGCTCATCAGTAACTTGCCTGTTTTAATTTTTAAAACATGATGAAGACAATCATTGCCACATACTGTATGTAAACAACACCATGAAAACTGCTGCAGAGCATTCACTCACCAGAATTTACCACTGTAGTGAGGACGAACATTTCCAAAGCCACAGCCATGTTTGTGAGTCTCTCAAAACATTTACCTGTTAAAAGAAACCGGTTATTTCAGCAGCAGCATCGAGAGCTTATGATGCTCTTGTATTGTCCTTTTTGGTGGCATCAAGTGTTTGATACAGTGACTCCATTACAGAGCTTTTCGCAAAATATTTTCTGTTGCCAATTCCGGATCATTATTACAGTGACACCACTGCACCTCATCAATGTATCAGGGTACCGCCCCAGCGGGCTCCTCCCCCAGGAAAACCATAGCCACTCCTGATATCGCTTATATTTACAATGAAAAAATATTCAATTACATTACATGTCACTTCAAACTCAGGCATTGTACCATTTCTCAGCTGTCTTAAACAATGTATTTTACCTTAAAAAATGCTGCATTGATTTCAATGATGAAATGATGGAATTTAATTGCAAAACATATCACTGAGAATTGTACTAATTTGGACAAATTAGAGAATTATTCCAGATGGCATATGTGGCAGCATTTTGACGATCATGTTCTTGAAAATTCCAAAAACAAAAATTGAAGCTGTATTTATTCATCAGTAATCACTACAATTTATATTTTTTAAATTGAAAATGGACTTGATACATGGAGGAAAAGAAATACTTCAAGATTGTCTGGGTCTGAGCATCTTTATTTATGTTTGATGTGTATTTTGTCATTGTGTTTATTATTTTTTATGTTACACTGTTTAGAGGTAGACCGATTGATCGGCTGGCTGATTAATCAGGGCTGATTTTTGCAATTTTTAAATAATTGGCAGACGCATGAGCATGTTAAGCCGATTAACACACAGGCACATCTGCGAGCAGCCCAGAAGAAGTGTGGAATACACCAGTCAACATCACAACTCCCAAGAAGAAAATGGTAAGTCTCAAATTCTTATCTTTTAAAGCCCTATAGATTTAATCGGTTAGATATGAAATGTTACTTTTAGAGAGAAAATGTGCAAAACCTTTGTATGGGTAGCAATATTCTGCGAACGCGGAATTGCGGACGGAATCACAGCATTGGCGTTTGTAAACAAAATCCCAGATTTTCCGCGGAATTCCACATATGGAGAAATTATGTTTCAAACAGGCATATTTTTCCTCTGAAGAAAATGCTAAACCTGCTTATAAACTAACAGAAATGTGTCAGAGACAGGATGCCAAACCCCCTTTTAAAGTGAACGGCCCTAAATTAAGAATAAAGACTGCCACCCTGTTTGCACAGCTGGCCAGCAGGCAAACTTGCAATTCCTAGGAGACGACTTAGATTGGTGAATTTCAACGTGATCACATGCACCTCCATCAACCTTCTTAATCGGCATCCAATATTGGCCATCGGCTGCCCTGTTTTCAAATGATCAGCATCGCCATTGGCCATAGAAAAACCCAAATCGGTCTACCTCAAGTAGTGATGTTACCCGTGACGCTGAAGTTCCGAGGCATATGTCAAAAAAAAAAAAAACAATTTTCAGCGGAGCTATGTACCGAGGCATGATTTGTTCCATCAAAATCACATGACCAATGATGTCTGAAGCTTCGTTTCCCACACATCTATGTGACTGCTTCGTAATCAGATCATTGACTGTACATAAAGATGGACAACCTATCAGCTCCCCATAAGTGAGGCTAAAACATCTTGATCGCCATCTAGTGGCTGGCTGCCGTACAAGTTACAAGCCCACCCCCTTCATGTAAGTCAACGGGACATTGGCTTTACTAAAATATTTTAGTACAACTCAAATAAGTTTTTTCTGAAGATAATTTCTGTCATTTTAAGTAGTTCTTACCATGCTGATATATATTCAATTGTTAATTTCTTCAAGTATGTTTGGTTTCATTGAGTTATTTGATATAATAAAAAGGGGGGATGAAGTAATGATTCACAGATGTAATTGACAACTTCCCTGTTGTCACTGGGTGATTTACTTGAGGGAATTGTACAGAGCTGAGTGTGATCGTCCAGAGGAGATATTATATTAAAATTATGTGTTGCTAGGTCTCAGTACAACTAGATATAGTCCATTGTGGTTTGAAAGTCCAACAAAAATTGATATTAAAACAGTGTTCACTCTTAACATAGCATCATGTACTGCTTGCTGCAATACCACTGTATAAAGCCACTTGGAACTTCTCGGCAGATTCCGCTACTCTTCATCAAGCCTCGGATGTGTGACAGAAAGCTGATATGGTGCTCCGCCTGACATTTCTTTGCCGGAAGACCGATTTACGCAGTTCTCTAAATCCGCGAACTACATTGCCACCTAAAAATGGAGGCAAAACTGACCTTCGCAAAATCTATGTGTGGCAACGCTTCATGTCTTGACACAAGAGGCAACATGATGTTTTCACCAATTTTACATTGAGCCCAGCGCTGCTGCCACTGGACGCTGCGTTCCGGCTGGTGGCTTCTGCAGTCACACATCCAAGGTTTGACGAGGAACGAATGGGCCGAGGTTTGCCGAGTGTGTATAAAGCTATTGCGAGCTAGCTTGTTTGCTAGTTTAGCAAGATTCTATAGTGGGTCACCTTAGCAAGCAACAGAACTTGATGGTAAAAAGGTCCCTACTAAGGACACAGCATAATGTAGCTACTAGTCACAGCGATTATATGTTCAGAGCAAAGGACTTTTTTACAATCAATTTTCACTGCTAGCATAAGTAACCTATTACCGAATCTCGCTAAATCACTAATAACTGTTAGCTAGTTAGCAAACTAATGTCAGTAAATCAAGATTCAGTAGGGTCACCCTCGTTAGCTCGCTAGCTAGGTAGCTAGTCAGAACTAACGTTAAAACGCATGATAATGGGGAGTCTATTCACCCATAGACTCCATTTACATTATTTTTAAAGGTTAACCAGCTCGAATTTTAAAATAGGTTTGTATGAGGTAAGTTGGCTAGCTAGCTAGTGACTTATCCATAGATTTCCGGAAAAGCCAACCCAGGTGCAAACATTGATAGCTCTAGGAGCTATCTGGCGGCGATGAAGTGATTACAAGGACTGACAAGGGCGTGTTTCCATGCGATGACGCAAATGGAAAGACCCCTCCACTATTGTGAATATAATGGAATTGGCTAAAGTCTCTGTGAGTCAAGCAAGCTCAGCAGATAAGTCATGGCTCTTTTCGAACATCTCCAGTCACATCTAGCGAGCTTTCTAGCATAAATCTGTGAAGCTGTAGGTTGGGGTGAAGTGGATGTATACACCGCGGAAAGTAGATGTGCAGTCTTCATCTATAATATAATTGCGAAGTGGACTCTGTGTGGGTGCGTGCGTGCGTGTCTGGCCAATCAGTGCTTTTATATTATAGTGAATAATGCACCATTATGATGTCATCCCGTGCACCATTATGATGTCATCATGTTGCTATGGTGTTTCCATAAAAACATCACGTGACCAAGCCAATTCATCCACAAGAGTGAAAAAACCTTTGCTGAGTGGCTTCTCAAATAAGGGGATGGGGATAAACTTGGGCTGAAAATTGGGCCCCATGTGGGCGGCCCCATGTGGGTTGAATCTAGAACCCGTGGATCCCCACGGGCAACGCGCTAGCTGTGATTTAACTTGCGTTCGCTGATTGCCCCCGGAAAATCATATAGAAAGAAACAGTGAATAAATAAAAAAATCCAAACGGTGGTTGAGGACAGTCCAGCAACCTGCAAGCACTCCCCTGTGAGAGAAGACTGGAGTGGATAAGGGTGCGACCACTGAGACTTGTAAATTGTTGGATTCAGAATTGTTGGAAATCTTAAATGTTTAAGTTCCACTGTTTTATGATCTGTCCAATGTATGATAACATCAGAACCCAACTGTTCGATGATATGATCAATTTTAATGCTACCTTCTCAAGTATTTCTGACATAGATAAATTCACTTTTGTAATGTCTGACGGTAACCATTGCTATAAGGTTGCAAAGAATGCTTATGAAATTCTCAATACACGTCAATCAATTACAACCCCAATTCGGAAATAGTTGGGACAAAGTGTAAATTGTGAGTAAAATCAAAAAGCAATGACTTTCAAATCACACCAGCCAGTATTTTATTCACAGTAGGACAGAGATAACATAGTAAATGTTGAAACTGAGAAATTTTACAATTTTATCTACAAAATGAGCTCATTTCAAATTTTCTGGCTGCAACAGGTCTCAAAAAAGTTGGGACACAGGCAAAAAAGAGCTGAAAAAGCAATTAATATATTAGAGAATCAGCTGAAAGAACATTTAGCAAGTAATTAAGTTACCTGGCATCAGGTGTGTTACATGTTTGGCTAAAAAAGGGATGCCTTAGAGAGGCTGAGTCTCTCAGAAGTAAAGATGGCCAGAGGCTCTCCAACCTGTGAAGGTTTGCGTAAAAAAAAATTGTGGAATACTTTAAAAACAATGTTCCTCAACGTCAAATTGCAAAGGGCTTTGAAGATCTCATGATCGACAGTGCACAACATCATCAAAAGATTCAGAGAAAGTGAATTCAGAGAAATCTGTGCGTAAGGGACAAAGCCAAAGACCTTTACTGGATGCCCGTGATCTTCGGGCCCTCAGATGCCACTGCATCACTCACCGGCATGATTCTGTCATTGACATTACTAAATGGGCTCAGGAATACTTCAAAAAACCACTGTCTGTAAACACAGTCCACTGTGCCATCCACAGATGCCACCTAAAACTCTATCATGCAAAAAGGAAGCCGTTGTTGAGCATCATCCAGAAGCGCTGCCGTGTTCTGTGGGCCAAGGCTCATTTAAAATGGACTGTAGCAAAGTGGCAAAGTGTCCTGTGGTCAGATGAGCCTAAATTTGACATTCTTGTTGGAAATCATGGGCATCATGTCCTCCAGGAGAGGAGAAAAAAGAGGAGAAAGACATCTCCTCCTGTTATCAGTGTTCAGTTCAAAAGCCAGCATCTCTGATGGTATGGGGATGCATTAGTGCATATGGTGTGGGACACTTGCATGTTTTAAAAAGCACCATGAATGCTGAAAGGTATATAAAGGTTTTAGAGCTACACATGCTCCTCTCCAGATGACATCTATGCCAGGGAAGGCCTTGCGTGTTTCAGCAGGACAATGCAAAAACCACATACTGCAGCTATTACAACAGCATGGCCCATAGTAGAAGAGTCCGTGTGCTGAACTGGCCTGCCTGCAGTCCTGATCTTTCACCGATTGAGAACATTTGGCGCATAATTAACCAAAAAGTCCGTCAAAGGAGACCCAAAACTCTCCAGCAGCTGGAAGCCTGTATTTAACAAGAGTGGGATCAAATTCCAATGGCTAAACTCAAAAAACTTTGTATCCTCAATGCCCAGGCGCCTCCACTTCGGTGTTAAAAAAGAAGGGGATGCTACACCATGGTAAACAGGCCCCTGTCCCAACTTTTTTTGAGACCTGTAGCAGCCATCAAATTTGAAATGAGCTCATTTTGTGGATAAAATTATAAAAATTCTCAGTTTCAACATTTGCTATGTAATCTCTGTTCTATTGTGAATAAAATACTGGCTGGCGTGATTTGAAAGTCATTGCGTTTTGATTTTATTCACAATTTATACTTTGTCCCAACTATTTCGGAATTGGGATTGTATAAATAGGCTACTTTTCCATGGTAAAAAATAAAAATGTGGAAAAAGGGACAAATCTAAGCAAGCCAACTGTTCTTCAACTCTCTCTGTCTGGAAAAAAAAAAAAAAAAACCTTTCGCCCATTTGTACTTACATTTAATACCACATATATTGAATTATCTCACACAATCTGTCGTGATTCTCTAACTACTGCACGCTTCTCTAGCTGTCCGGCCCTGCTGCACTGTAAAAACGCAGCCGGTGGGCGTTGACGGACGACAAAGCACGGAGCAAATACACAGCTGAGCAGAGACGGACCAAACGCGCATCTGGTGTAATATTGGGGTAATACTGCTGCCTGGCCCATGCAGACCTCCAGCCATAACGGCATAGCTTTACCCAAACACAGGGCTCCTTGGAAGAACGTCAACCATTTCAGCCACTCAGAGGCCCTCGGAGCGGGGATTCTTTAATCCCATACGAATACTCTGCCACAAATACCCACATCATTTCTAAAACTACAGGGCCACCAATGACATTCAATTATACTGTATATAGCTTAAGCGTATGTCTTCACTGTTAAAATAAGAATAGATTCTGTGTTCCTCAGTATGTGGACAAACACATACTGAGGAACACAGACACATTGGAGGCAATACCTCTGCATTTTGTTAATTTTTTCAGAAAAAAACGTTAGAAAATAAAACCTTACCAGGAAACTTAAATGGAGCCACCCTAAATACGACCAGGATCCGCAAAAGATTTACAACACCGCAGATCCAAGCCTCTCCAACTGAGCCTGCAAAACAGAATGACATCAGAAGAAAAGCAGAAGCAAATGCATTCTGTCCCATCTTCTCCCTACATTACAATGGCTTAAAATGGTGTTGATACATTTTTTAATCAAAACTGATATAAAAGAATCCATCTAAAGGAATTAGTAAGATTTTATATCACTTCAAAAAAAAAATATCATGCCTCTCAAAGGACATGACAGGTTATAATAACAGATGCTCTGAGTGCCAATGCAACAAAAAGAAAACTAAAAATAGAGACTAAGAACCAGGGGCGTGTTTAGGGCCTGGCTACTGGGCTGTAGCCCGGGGTCTTTTCTTACGGCTAAAAAATTAGACGAGTATGAACTTTGCGCTCTTGCAACCACGTCTTCAGCCTATATTGTAATTTATTTGCGGCGTGCGTTAGTAAGTTACCGTGAATTCTGAGGGGCGCTTATGTGTCTATATCGTTCGCATAAAAAGCCTCCCTCTTCCACCGAAAGCCCGGAAACTTTATAAGCCAATTTAAGGTCTTTGCACCCACAAAGTTCATAACGCCTGAAACGCGACACTTGGGAGCCACCTAGTAGCGCAGCTAAAAAAAAAAAAAAAAGGATCTGAAAAAGCGAAAACAATAAAAGTAACGTTTACTTATCAGATATAAGCCTTCCATTGTTGATAATAAATTAATACATCATGTGATTTGCATCTGGCAAAGTGAACAGAGAACTTCAAACTTTTTCTCATTGTGGCTAGCTACCGCTACATGAGCTAGCTTGATCAGCCACATTCAATTTGGTTTTCATTGCTTAACGTTGATGAACTGATTTTAAAAACTTGGGATATTGCACAGATTTAACCGATTTTCAATATTAACACGCACATTGCAGTCAAAAACGTGAAGTGCATGGCTTTGATGAATTGTTAGTGTGTGTGTTAAAATATTCAAAATCGATTTAACCTATACATAAAATCTGTCCTTATGTCAGTTGTCTATCAGGTTTTTAAATTCAGTTAAGCGGTAAGAAGAACTATAGCAGGCATGTGGCTTTGATCAGTGACAGATGTTTATAGGGACGGTGAACTTTAAAGTAAATGTCTTTTCGATGTTTGAAATCACAAAATTAGAATACAGGATAAAGTTAATTTAATGTCTTATTGAAATCAGGGGTGGCGTTAGACCTGGGATAATATCCATCCCTTTATTGACAACAATTAGTCCTGGCTAATTCTAGATGGTTTTCCTTTATTAAAATGTTTTACAATTCAACAGTAATCAAGTGGCAATCGAAGACACGGCTTCTCTCCCCCATGCGATCTAAAAGCGATAAAATAATGGGCTACATTCAGTACAGAAAAATAATTTAATTATAATTAGGTCTACTTGGCATTTCAGAACTCTTCAGTGAATAAAGGTAATTTTGGTGACCAGTAGGGTAGAGCGGGGTAAGATGCCCCCCTTAAGCAGGAATGTTCATAACTGAAGGTAAACATTTGCTCGAATGGATAGTATGTAAAGTTGGCTACCACGTCTCGAAAAGATTTATGACATAGTCACTATAGAAATATTTTTAAATGTTTAATTACTTTTTTTTTTTTTTTTTTAAAAAAGGTCATCTTACTCCATCCCTGGGGTAAGATGCCCTTCTGGATGGGGTAAGATGCCCCGCATGGGAATTTGTTTTATTTTATCTAGAATAACTTGTAAAGCCTAATACATTCTGGTTTTACTGCATATCACACGAGTAATTATCATATTAGAGTTGTCTTAATTGGCAGGTACACATCATACAAAAGATCAACATCTTTTTAGAAATTTCCTTGCTAAAGAAATGGGGAAAAAAAGAGGTACATTCTCCTAAACTTAACTTTTTATTAACTGACTTAACACTAAGGCAAAAGTGATGGCAAGGCACTGTTGGCATCAAGGAATAGATGGTTACATCTTGTGGACTACTAAAAAATATGAGGCACCACATTAGATAAACATATAGCGGTATGGAACGTATATGAGTATCCATGAAAAGTCTGTAAAATTAAGAGTGACCATAATGCATTTCACCCAATATATTTCTTTTTAGGCCCTTATGGGTATTGATGCATATATGATTCATTATTGTGTAACTCCATATAGCCCTACTTTTAACATGTATGGATACACTTAACTTTCCATTCCCAGGTTCTTTATAAAAATCATCATGTCTGATATATATTTCCTATAAATAGAACATCATTTTTTGAAAAAACTCATAAAACAGAATGAATATGACTCAAAAGGGGGTAAGATGCCTTCCTTCCTTAGGGGCATCTTACCCCAGACCAAAAAGGGCATCTTACTCCCAGCACCACCTTATTGGTTTTGGCTCATCAACCCCAAATTTCTCCTATTATCACCACACAGGACCCCCTTTCATACATAGAGAAGGGATCAGAGAGTTACACCAACATGTCCTGCAGACTCCTGGAGCGTTCAAATACCTGTGGCAAAATGATTCATTTGGTCATTTTTTATAAGAAAGACAGTAAAAACACAAATACTTCGAGTTCTCTCATGTCACTTGCTCTGTTGACTCACCTGTTGCTCAGGATTTCCCTCCAGGTGGCAGTGCATTTGTCTAAGTCAAGAGCCACATACTAGGCTAAGCTGAAATTGAATTATAAGCAAAGGGCATCTTACCCTCAGGGGCGTCTTGCCCCACTCTACCCTACATGGTTTCGTCCGTTTACATTTTCCAATCAGACAGCTGTCTGTTTTTTACCACGAGTTGCGTGGACCGTGCTGCAAAAACAGGTGTACGTGCTTGTCGCCCGAAATTACCTTCATTTGCTGAGGAGTTCTGAAATGCAGTGCGCCCAAAAGCGGTGCATAGACCTAATTATAATTAAATTATTTTCTGTACTGAATGTAGCCCAATATTTTGTCGCTTTTAGATCGCATGGGGGAGAGAAGCCGTGTCTTCAATTGCACTTGATTATTCTTGAATTTGAAAACGTGTTAATGAAGGAAAACCATCTAGAATTCGCCAGGACTAATTGTTGTCAATAAAGGGAGGGATATTATCCCCGGAATGTTCAAGTCTAACGCCACGCCTGATTGAAATAAAGATTCATTTTGGAATGAAATCAGCGAGTATGCTGTAAAGCTCTAAAGAGAGAGATTATTTTAAAGAGAACAAAAATGAGACACACAATTGGCAAAATTAAGTCCCAGAATAGTTTTTCTGCCTCAGCGTTACATGCCCTCTAATGCCACTTGCCTTTCAAACACATCACAGGCTTGAATTTTTTTCATTTCAATTTACAATAAGGTATTCAATTTGAGTGGTTACCAACCAGGGAACAAATAAGGAAGAAATGAGGAATTAACTGCCAGCAAACTATTAGTTAAATGGAAGTTCTTCAGGAACTCTAAGTCACCTTTAAAATGTAGCCAATGATTATTTTAGGAACAGAAAGGAACTAACTGGCAGTACACCATTAGTTAACAGGCAGTTCTTGAGTAACTCCCAATCAAATTTTATAGATCAGCTGACTACTTATTCCTTATTTGTTCTTCAATTAACCAATCATTTTATAAAAATCTGATAAGAGTTACTCAAGAACTGCTCATTGTGGTTGACGGGCAGTAAGTTCCTCATTAGTTCCTCATTTTCCCCCGGTAACTAGTCAAATTTTGAACACTTTTCAAGGAAATGTAACAGATGATTCAGTGTTGTGCTGAAGGGAGTATTGTGGCTGAACTTAAAGAATCCAGCATGTATGCTCTAGTGGCTGATGAGGCCAGGGACAATAAATTAGAACAACTGTCAGTTTGTGTCCACTATGTCTCTCAAAAAGATTGTGATGTAAATGAATGTTTTTTGGCTTTAAATTATTTGGGAGGGCTTTAATACAGACACTATAGCAGGGTCATTAGAGCATACATTAAAAAGACATGGAATCATCATGGCAATTTTCATCTAATGTTTACATGCAGTACTGTATCCAATATCACATACGGTTTTTGCATTATTCACTTCTTTGAAATGTGAAATTTTAGGCCAATACACTGGATTGTGATGCCAGATGTTACAATGACAATGTCACTTAGCTGACAATGTCACCCTTAATAGCATTTAACCACTAGCTAAGAGACATTGTCATTTATATCATGTCTGACATCACATGCTGAATAAGGATGTGTTATTTCACCTTTTACAAAGCATGACATTTGCTTCTGTACGATTTATGAAGACATTATGTCTCATTTATGAAGGCACTATACATGCTGTATAAAGCCTTTATGAGCGACACTTCATCCAAAGTGTGACCGAAGTTATTACTCTTGATTAAATTGTTGTAGGTACCCTAATTATTCTAACAATAAAAGTAATTTCTGCTTTTGAAATATTTTGGTTTCCATTTTTCCTCAGACAAGAACCAGGTAAGACCAGATTTAGCCAGACCCTGCTATGGCCAAACTTGTGCACAGTGCTAGCTTGCTGTGTGCCCATGTATGTATGATAAACCGCTGGATGTGGACAACCCAGGGTCAGAAAGCTGACGTTCTCCATGGTTTTTTTCTTCCGACAGGCAACCTGGTTTTGCTAAATAAAACAACATTTCAGCAAAGAGGTTGAATTAATTACTATAATCAGTAAACTGAGTTCATGGATGGCAGTAAAACATGACAGGACTTTTACCATCTGACACCTGGAATAAGCACCTCTGAACCACTAATAGCTTATTTTTAAGCGTGGCAAAAATGCGCAGTGTGGTGCATACGTTGTATTTATTGATTGAGTTTGTGGCCTATTGGACTGTAGACTTTTCCATGTGAGTGGTGTTTGTGCTCTCCACCAATGCAAAAGCATGGTGTGGCTACAAAACTAAATCAACTCATGGCATAAACACATATATACAAATTGCATAATCTAATTGAGTTTGACAAACCAGGACTAACATGTTGGGACTGCAGACTAATTTTCCACTGGTAGCATTTAGCTGCCCTAACAACTGAAAAATAGTGTTGCTGTATAATGTTGCTGTCAATGGCCCTGTATGGGACTGTAACAAGATTTAGAGGCACTAATAATTTGCGTAGTAGTGCAATTTATCTCTGATTTTCATTTCAATGGCATTTACACAGATGTCATGCAAGTTAAGTAGGCCTAAAACTGTTGCATTTTATAAGCATTAATCAGGCGCTAAGTTCAATGCAAACATTAGTTTCTAAAGGAAATAATCACATATGGGAAAGTTTAAATAAGTGAGCTTTACTGTAAGGCAATTTTTCAAATGAATGAAAAAGAAAATGGTTGTTTATACGCATAAATACAGCTGTAATTTGTATACTTTCCTTTGATTGAGGGAAACTTAAGTATTGTGGCCATAGGTTGCTTTTCCTGTTGAAATGAGACATCAGCTTTTCACCTCTCGCTGGAAGGGTAGCAAGCAAGTGCGTCATGCGAGGTATGGTGATTTTGCTCAACAAAATCTAGGTCAGCCAATTCATTGGCCTTGCTCTGAATCACAAGGTGATTTCATATGGCATACAGCACCAGTCCTGGATATTATGACCTACTGCATAG
Organism: Gymnothorax javanicus; assembly: GCA_029692085.1. Taxonomy (NCBI): domain Eukaryota; kingdom Metazoa; phylum Chordata; class Actinopteri; order Anguilliformes; family Muraenidae; genus Gymnothorax; species Gymnothorax javanicus. The sequence goes on from CM056194.1 coordinate 178,463,127, forward strand.
TAGTATACAGTATAATAGCCACTATCCAATTATTATGGTGTGGACAACAGAGTCACAAGACCACCTGGCTATAACGATCACCTAGGTCACGGCGGAACGTTACCTTTAAGTATTTTGCATTTCAAGTTACAGAACTTTGAAAAAAGATGTGGCTGAAAACTGAGATATAGCCAGTTTAGAACATCATTTGGGCATGTTTTTGTTTTGTTTTTCCCAGAGGGTGCAGTCAGAAAATTTCGAACAGGGTGAACTCCCACTCTCATAATTTCCTGCTTTAAGGGGGCGCTCACAACATAGTCCAGAATGCATGGGAGCCTGTGGAGCTATAGCCCAATAATGGTGTGTTCATGGGGGAAAAAAAATTCTGGCAATTTTAATCATGTTTTCGATACCAGGGATTGAGAGAATGATATAGTTTAGATTTTTTCCATATTTCTAACTGAAGTAGATTTACTTTTTGTAAGTATGAGTGATGTCACACATCACATGCCACTTTATGGCATTTGCCCAGCCACTTGATAGCAGATGACCATGAAGTACATGAAAGTTTTTTTATTTAACCACTCATGTAACATCTGTTGTAATTGTTTGGAAAGTACATAAGGAATATAATACACAAATAAGCCAAAAACCTTAATTAATCACCATTATTGGGGTCATACAATTGGAGCGATCTGATATAGCGCAAAACTGTCGTAAATCGGGAGAAGAGATGAAGGAAGGGGATTTTTTGTCGATGTCCGCACTTCTGGTAATAAGACCAGCTTCGCCAAGTCAATGCATGCATGACGAAATGCGAGGAGCATTTTGCAGCTTCACAGTCGAATACCATCTTGGATACACAGATATGAATATGAAAATACCGCAAAATTCAAATAAATGCTACATTTGAGTCAAAGCCAGAGTTCACGTCCTGGAACTAAACGCTATAAATCGCCATGATATTAGCTAGCGTTCGACCGTGCACGGATATGAGCGGAAGTTCACTCGTCAACATTTTGACTGTTGAGCCTTCATTATCGGCAAGCATACCCGCCCTGCGATGTGCCGTACTGCATATCAGATCGCTCCTATTGACATAGGGTAAGTAAGTTAGACTAAGGCACTGGTTCTCAAACTCAGTCCTGGTGGCCCCTTGTGTATGTCGGCTTTTGTTCCAACCCATTTGCGATTTAAGGATTTCAATAAGTTGTTAGTTTGATCTGATTAGGTCCATTTTATGTTTATAGTCATTATTTACCATCTTTAGCCACATTTAACAGACACATCCATGTGTGCCGCGAAGAATGAAAGACCCTTTAACAAATCATATTTATATTCCTTCATTGCAAACAATGACAGGTAACAGCATCTTTAAGTAGATCAAATTTGACACTGGGATGGGTTGCTGAACACTTTCAAAATAATTTGTTTGAACTTAATAATAAATATGACCCACAACAGGTTTGACTCAATAATTTGCTTTCCAAATAAATTGTTAGTTTAAGCAACCGTGTCTTGCTAGCAAAAGGCATTTCCCAGTCAAAGTAAACAGTCAATAGGTTCCTGAATGGTTAACCTCTTAAACCCGAATGCCCCCGGTGGCGGGGGCTGTCATTACGCAATACAGCATGTTTCCTCACAGCAACATCGTCACGGGAATATCCACTTAATGGGAAATAACTCGGCAAAAAGCTTGTGTTGACCATTTTTACCTCAACTGAACGCAATTCAAGCTCCAAGCAAGTAAATAAGCATGTAGCAAAACATAGGACAAAATAATATCAGTGCTCAATCACTAGCATTTCTTCTGAATTTGTGCTAGGCATACAAATGATACATCAAATGAAATAGGATAGTCCACAGAATCCAATGATAAAAGCATTGTCATTTTAAACTGACACCACACTCGAAGGACAGCAGACATAAACTTCACATTCCACAGAGATGAGCAAAAAATTTCTTACCTTTGATATTTTGTCATAAACTGTTTGAGGGTAAATCTGCGCTTGCTGGCCCAATGTGTTTGTGTTATATAAAAACTAGATCTACCAGTCTCCATGTATGTTTCTTTCCACGGCACTGCCCCAAAATATTTCAGGTCCTGAGCGTTCCACTGGCTCGCAATGTATTTTCCTCTCTGTGATCGGCTAGTGATGCTGTCAGGAAGACTTTGCAGGTGGCCATTTGATTCTATGGGCTCTAACATTTCAAACGAGCCCTGAACCACCTTAATCGCACAAATCTAGCCTGAAATAGAGCCTCGTGTTCCTGGTGCGTCAAGCTGGGTCCATGGGCCATTTTGTCATGGTTTGGTCCCGCTGGATGTAACCTGCAATCCAGCGGGCACTGGGACCAGGAGCCCAAAAGCAGGGAGATAGGACCCACACGCACAGGCTGATACAAAAATAAAAGAACTTTTAATAAGTAATAGAAAAAGACAATCAAAAGATCAGGGGAGCAGCAGCACAAAACAGCAGGGCTAAAATCTCAGAATGCAGCTGCCATTGCCAACTGGCAATTGCAGCTCTTAAATACTCTGCCTTCACCTCCACTTCAACGAGCCACACCTCTTGCTCGTTGAAGTGGAGGCGAAGATAGCAGGAGGGGGAGGGACTGCCAGGCAAAACCCTTACACATTTACATGCACTTAAAGAGCGCGACAATATAAACGCTAAACTGGTTTGTTTGTAGTATTTTCAGTATGATTATCCAATAAATATTCAACAGTCTTTTTCTAAGTCTTTTCTGACAGAGAATTCTAGCGCCATTTGACGGCTGGAGGTCCATCAGCTGATGTGGCCAACTAGTTAAAGTGAATGACTCTCACTACAGAGACCAGGGTTCCAATCCCGGCATGGTATGCTCATATTAAGACAAAAAAAGCATTATTCTTGTATCAATAATTGCTGGGGTTTTTGTTCTTTCTATCTTTTTATTTATAATTTTGTTTATTTGCTTGTTTTATTTATTTATTTATTTATTTTAATAAATCTGCTCTAGTGGAGTCAAACTTCATTTTCTTTGTATATATTTTCTTTTAATGGGAAAATGTAAGCAGGACTGGCAGAAATTATAATAAAATAATATTTAAAATTTTTAAAATTAAAAAAGTAGTTGTATTTGGATGGAATGTATGCTTGTAGTGAGATATAAATGAAATTAAATGAGTTTTACAGTTTGGTAAGAAAGAGATCTGAGAACTGCCAATTTGGAGAAGCCACCTAGACATTCCTCTCTAATTTTGCTCTGATTTAATTGATTAGAATAAACTTTGGCACAGATCATGGTGAGATTCTGTGCTGTAAATTTTTAGAGGTTTCAGACTGCAACTAAATAAGTTCACAAGGGATAGAAGTAAAACTTTGTTAGGTGCAAATGAGATCTTTCATTTATGCTGTGTTCCATCTTCATTTACTCTGACTCAGTGACATATATACTGATTTTTACACCATGACAGAAATCCCAAATGGTGTTACCTTTATTATGATACCAAGATTATTCAAATGGAACAAGTAGTTGCAGGGATATACTCATTTGCTTTTCGGCATGCCATTTTCGATCCAGAGGCCAAGGGCTTAAGAGGTTTAAACAGTGATTTAAACAAACAATTTATTAGGCAAGTGAATGATAGAGTCAAACCTGTTTTGGTTCAAGCAAAATTATTTTGAAAGAACTCCAAACACCGGTATTAAGCAAACTAATTTAGAGCTTACAGATTTTCTCAGTGTCTAGAATTGTTGAACAATGTTATGGGAAATTGCTCACATTATAGAAAAATAAACATGATGCGTTGGAGTCTTTTATTTTGGTGGAAAATATGTATAATTTCAGTTAAAACATAGCTTAGGATAATTACTTTAAACATGAAATGCACCAAATTAAGAGAAAATAGTAGCTTTTCAAAATCCGACAATTGCAAATGTGGTTGGAACAAAAACCAGCAAACACCGGGGGGCACCAGGACCGAGTTTTAGAACCACTAGACTAAGGTGATATTGCTAGCTAACTGAAGACTCCCAGTGGCGTCAAGGCAGAATGTTCGTTAGCAATCTGTTTCAAAGTAATACATTACCAGAATACTAGCAATTTATGGCCAAAATCGTTTAGCCTGTAAGAAAAATGAAAAAAATTTCAATTCAATTTATAATCAATACTATATTTGCCTGAACTGAATTTTTCTTTTTTTTTTTGTCTAGAAGCAAGTGTAAATAATAATTGCAGCCCTTCAGTTCCATTCACTTCCATTCATTGAGGACCATCTCTTGTGCACCTTCTCAGTGAAGTACAACCATCTTTGGTACAATGGCATTAACAGGGAGTGGACAGACTCTCTGTAGAGGGGCACTGGTTGTCATAACCCTCATGCGTGTGCCTTCTGTGTCTTCTCCCATTCAGCAATTTGTGTGACTAGAAGCAATGTCTCCTTTGACTGGTTTGCGTCTTGTGTGCTCCATCAATCCCCAGCTGTGTCTTTTTTCATAGTTACCCCACCTCTGGTATCAGTGACATATTTATACCCCCTCCTTTGAATTTCAAGCTACTGCTTTGTACTTTGCTATTTGGGCTTAAAACAAGTCAGTATTTGTCCATGTGACACTCTTCATCTTATCAAAGTAATATATAACCTTTTATGATAGTAATTCATGGATGTTTCTGTCCGTGTTCAGATAATAGGAACAAGCTCCCAAGCCTTTCTCACGGTCTCCAGGACTGGGACTGCATTTCTGCTAATCTTTCCAAATCCGTTCCTCTGTCCAGTCTATTAGGAACAAGCTCCCGATTCTGTGACAGTGATCAGGACTGGAACCGTGTTCCTCATAAGCTACTCCCCATCCTGCCTTCGGACAGTTCGGCTCTGGCGAAGAGTGCACTCCACCTGGCAGTCATCCCAGATAGCCACTGGCCGGAGACTGGCAATATCTACACGCCTTTGCCCAAAACATCTGAAATGGACTGTGCTAACCTTCTGGGCTCTGTCCCGCTGTTACGGTATTACTACAACCCCAATTCCGAAATAGTTGGAACAAAGAGTAAATTGTGAATAAAATCAAAATCACACCAGCCAGTATATTATTCACAATAGAACAGAGGTAACATAGCAAATGTTGAAACGGAGAAATTTTACAATTTTATCCACAAAATGAACTCATTTCAAATCTGATGGCTGCTACAGGTCTCAAAAAAGGGCCTGTTTACCATGGTGTAGCATCCCCTCTTTTTTTAACACAGAGTGGAGGCATCTGGGCATTGAGGAGACAAGTTTCTTGAGTTTAGCCATCGGAATTTGATCCCACTCTTGTTTAATACAGGCTTCCAGCTGCTGGAGAGTTTTGGGTCTCCTTTGACGGACTTTTCATTTAATTGTGCGCCAAATGTTCTCAATCGATGAAAGATCAGGACTGCAGGCAGTCCAGTTCAGCACACGAACTCTTCTACTACGAAGCCATGCTGTTGTAATAGCTGCAGTATGTGGTTTTGCATTATCCTGCTGAAATACACAAGGCCTTCCCTGGAATAGATGTCATCTGGAGGGGAGCATGCGTTGCTCTAAAACCTTTATATACCTTTCAGCATTCATGGTGCTTTTTAAAACATGCAAGTGTCCCACACCATATGCACAAATGCATCCCCATACCATCAGAGATGCTGGCTTTTTAACTGAACGCTGATAACAGGAGGGCTGGTCTTTCTCCTCTTTAGCCCGGAGGACACAACGCCCATGATTTCCAACAAAAATGTCAAATTTGAACTCGTCTGACCACAGGACACTTTGCCACTTTGTTACAGTCCATTTTAAATGAGACTTGGCCCACAGAACACAGCGGCGCTTCTGGATCATGTTCAACAATGGCTTCCTTTTTGCATGATAGAGTTTTTGGTGGCATCTGTGGATGGCATGGCGGACTGTGTTTACAGACAGTGGTTTCTTGAAATATTCCTGTCCCCATTTAGTAATGTCAATGACAGAATCATGCCGGTGAGTGATGCAGTAGCGTCTGAGGGTCCGAAGATCACGGGCATCCAGTAAAGGTCTTCGGCCTTGTGCCTTACGCACAGAGATTTTTCCAGTTTCTCTGAGTATTTTGATGATGTTGTGCACTGTCGATCATGAGACCTTCAAAGCCTTTGCAATTTGAAGTTGAGGATCATTGTTTTTGAAGTATTCCACAATTTTTTTACGCAAGCCTTCACAGGTTGGAGAGCCTCTGGCCATCTTTACTTCTGAGAGACTCAGCCTCTCTAAGACATCCCTTTTATAGCCAATCATGTTACACACCTGATGCCAGTTAATTTAATTACTTGCAAAATGTTCTTTCAGCTGATTCTCTTATATATTAATTGCTTTTTCAGCCCTTTTTTGCCTGTGTCCCAACTTTTTCGAGACCTGTTGCAGCCAGAAAATTTGATATAAGCTCATTTTGTGGATAAAAATGTAAAATGTCTCAGTTTCAACATTTGAAATGTTATCTATGTTCTATTGTACATGACATATTGGCACATGTGATCTGAAAGTCATTGCATTTGGATTTTATTCACAATTTACACTTCATCCCAGCTATTTCGGAATTGGGGTTGTATCAATAAACCCTTCCACTGGATTGTACTCTGCCTCCGCACTTGATTCCTGGTCTGGATCATTACACTGGAACAGTACACTATTTGTCACTTTTGGCTGTGATCACTATTCCACTTGTAAGCAGGTGGCGATTTGAACATGCACATCTGGCTTTCTCGCTACCCAGACAGCAGCCGACTCCGCGGCGGATATGGGCCGGTTCTGAAGACAGGAGACAGCCATTTCCCAGTGAGCTACTTAAATAAACTCACTAGCGACCGCTTCATATATAGGCTGCTTTTCTTGTACACTTAAAGAGACCAGTTTCATATCCGCTTAGGCAGCACAGCAATACACAGACTCAGGAATTAAGTGCGGCACCATACATCTGCATTTAAACAAGGTACATAAATCAGTCAGTCATGCAGTCAGAAAGGGATGGAGACTCTCCAAGGCCATACTCCTTGGGTCCAGAAATACATTGTGATTTCTGTCAGCAGAAGTGGAATCCGAATTGGACGCTGAAAAATTGGTGCTGCTTCATTAGCTGGTTACACCATGGCTACACTCTCTCAAACCAGCCACATTCATGAACATGACCGTTAAAAGCTCAATGAAAATAAAAATGATTAATCCAAGAATTTGAAATGGAAACCAAAATAAACTTAAATGCCAAGTAGGCAAACACTCCGGGTACTCTTGATCTAGCTGGAAATGGGTGGTGACCTTGAGCGTAGCTTTGTTTTCATGACGTGATACCCAAACAATTCTGAGTATAGACAGGCCAACAGACAGACAGACAGACAGACATATAGACAGACAGACAGACAGACAGAAGTGCTTACCTTCAGTTGTACCCCAAATGATGAATGCAATGAATATCAGGATGCATGGAATTGAGACTTGTAGAAAATACAAGCGCCCAGCCCTGCTTCCTTTATCTAAGGAGTAAGAAAATGCAGTGTTCACAAACAGTTCAACGTTTTGGGCCGGTCATTAGTACTGTTTGCTACATTATGTGTGCTCCCTGGTGATGAAATATGAATGGGAATGATGTCAGCTAGCAGAAGCAAAGCAGTGCAGTTCATCTGCTGTATAGAACCATACCTCTCTGTGAAGAGTCTGATTTTAATGACTGAATAAGAGAAGTTACAACCATTGGTGTCATTTATTGTCAGTAATCTCCTCCAGCCTTTGACTGAGGCGTAAAGAAGTTTATATAACACATATCCTTGCATGATTTGAGTAATGGAATTGTTGCTTAACTGGTCATGTGCAGGGTCATAACAGCCCTGATATTTGCCTGAAGAATTATCTCAAATCGTCCCATGAATAACAAAAGGTCACAAGTGACATTCCTGATGAAACCTGTTTTTCTGCACCACAAAGTACTAGCTGCAGAAAAACAGGTTTCATCAGGAATGTCACTTACGACCTTTTGTTATTCATGGGACGAAATACTGTATGTCGCGTATTTTATAATTGGCTACGTGTAACACAGTCATTTGTAATTTTCTAGAAACCTTCCCAGGCAAAGTGTATGTTTTGAAAGATATCATTCATGCATGTTCACAGATTTTATTTTATTTGACATGGAAACGACAATTACAGAAGACAAACCGGATGCATCGTTTGACTGCTTTAGCACAAATGCTAATTCTCAACACTTGTCCACAGGAGGCTTTGAGAAAAAAGTAATGGAAATAATAATAATCATGATGATGACAATCATGTATGTAGTAAAATACACCAATAGCCAATTATAAGAAATTTATTTATTTCATCATACACTCGGTATGGCATTTTATTTAGTGAATTATCATTGCTGTCAAAGGAAGAGACCCAAAAAATGAACCCTGGAGTACAAGATGATTTATCGGCAATTAAATAATTGCAAACTAATTTAAAACGGGAGAAAAATGTATTACACCTACCTTTGATTTTCATTTCTCTTTTCATACGGCGAACAGCAGGAATGCAGCTTAAAACTGCAAAAACTGCAGCAGCAAAGGATAACCCCAGGATGCACAATTTTAAGGTGGAAAATCCTGCAATAGAGATTTCAGTTTGTCAAAAGCTGCACATAGATTGAAAATCACAGGTATTTAGACTGCGGGGACACAATGCTTGCTTTTTTGGCTCTGCACTCAAGTATGTAAGATTTGTAAAGAAAGCATATGAGGTTAAAGAGGAAAGTGCCAGCTTTGATTGGTGAGTATTTACAGTGCTGTGAAAAAGTATTTGCCCCCTTCCTGATTTCTTATGTTTTTGCGTATTTGTCACACTTAAAAGTTACAGATCATCAAACAAATTTTAATATTAGACAAAGATAATCCGTGTAAATACAAAATGCAGTTTTTAAATGATTATTTCATTTATTGAGGGAAAAAGCTATCCAAACCTACCTGGCCCTGTGTGAAAAAGTAATTGCCCCCTAAACCTAATAACTGGGCAGCACGGTGGCAAAGTGGTTAGCACTGTTGCCTCACAGCAAAAAGGTCGTGGGTTTGATTCTGGCCTGGGGCCTTTCTGTGTGGAGTTTGCATGTTCTCCCCGTGTTCGCGTGGGTTTCCTCCGGGTACTCCGGTTTCCCCCACCCACAAAAACATGCATCATAGGAACACTCCAACCAGTACCCCTGACCAAGGAACTGGCTTTAGAACTGGAGTTGGTCCCCAGGCGCTGCTCTGTGGCTGCCTACTGCTCCTAACTATAGGATGGGTCAAATGCAGAGGACAAATCACCCCAAGGGGTTCAATAAAGTGTATCCTATCTTATCTTGTACCACCCTCAGCGACAACAATGCAATCAAGCGTTTACGATAATTGGCAATGAGTGTTTCATATCGTTACGGAGGAATTTTGGCCCATTCTTCTTTGGAGAATTGTTTTAATTCAGCCACATTGGAGGGTATTCGAGCATGAATGGCCTGATTAAGGTCATGCCACAGCATCTCAATCGGATTTAAGTCCAGACTTTGACTAGGCCACTCTAAAACCTTCATTTTGCTTTTTTAAGCTATTCAGAGGTGGACTTGCTGGAGTATTTCAGATCATTGTCCTGCTACATTGAGGTCACAAACTGATGGTCAGACATTTTCCTTCAGGATTTTCTGGTAGAGAGTAGAATTCATGATTCCATCAATTACGGCAAGTTGTCCAGGTCCTGAAGCAGCAAAGCAGCCCTAGACCATTACACTGCCATCACCATGTTTGACTGTTGGTATGATGTTCTTTTCATGAAATGCTGCATTAGTTTTACGCCAGATGTAATGGGACGCACACCCTCCAAAAAGTTCAACTTATGTCTCTTCAGTCCACACAATATTTTCCAAAAAGACTTGGGGATCATCAAGATGTTTTTTGGCAAATGTGAGACAAGCCTTTGCGTTCTTTTTGGTCGGCAGTGGTTTTCGCCTTGGAACTCTCCCATTGATGCCATTTTTGCTCAGTCTCTTTCTTATGATTGAATCATGAACACTGACTTTAACTGAGGCGAGTGAGGCCTGCAGTTCTATAGATGTTGATCCGGGTTCTTTTGCGACCTCCTGGATGAGTTGTCGATGCGGTCTTGGAGTAATTTTGCTCGGCTGGCCACTCCTGAGAAGGTTCACCACTGTTCCAAGTTTTCTCCATCTGTGGATGATGGCTCTCATCATGGTTCGCTGGAGTCCCAAAGTCTTAGACATGGCTTTGTAACTCTTTCCAGACTGATAGATGTCAATTACTTTGTTTCTTATCTGATCTAGATTGCGGCGTGATGTGTTGCTTTTTGAGGTCTTTTAGCCTACTTCACTTTGTCAGGCAGGTTCGATTTAAGTGATTTCTGGCCTAGTTGCTAGTGAAATTGAACTCAATAAATGTGGTTAATCACAGTTAATTCATGATTTAACAAGGGCGGGGGGGGGGATGACTTTTTCACATAGGGCCAGGTAGGTTTGGATAGCTTTTCTCCCTCAATAAATAAAATCATCATTTAAAAACTGCATTTTGTATTTACTCGGGTTATCTTTGTCAAATATTAAAATTTGTTTGATAATCTGAAACATGTAAGTGTGACAAATATGAAAAAAAAAAGAAATCAGGAAGGGGGGCAAATACTTTTTCACAGCACTGTACATTCATGTCATGTGAACCATGTGGGAATTTACCACCCTTTTGACACATGATCACCGTCCAAAAACTTATGGCCTGCACTGTGTGAGCATGTGGTAGCATAGCTAGAACAGGCATGACTGTTTAAATTTTTCCCTTCCATCCTCTGCATGGAAAGAGCGATCAGTACCAGTGCTATTGCATTTTAGGCTGTGGTGGAAGGCAGCGGAGATTGGCCAGCACAAAGACCAATGTTATGTTAATAACAGAGTCTATCGTGATGTCATTTAATCCATTTCAACTAAGCCATCATACCTCTGACTTGACATTTTCATCTCAGAATGTTTCTGAAACCAGAGTGTGTATGTAATAATGACAGGCATCTTAGCTGTTACAAAATCTATCTTTGTTATGAATACTCGTTTAAGAATTTTACTAGAAAAAACACACTGAAAGTTATGCAAATTAAAAGGGTTGTATTATCCTTTTCGGTTTTTCCCTGTCCTCTAGTGTGCTATAAAGCTTTTTTGTGGATGTAATACGTCCTCAAAGTCATAAAGCCCGAGGTCCACACCAGAGGTCCACACCATTCTCTCCAACAGAAAATACAGCTGTTAAACCACCTGAAATGCCATGTTTTTAGTTCAGCCATTTCTTTGGTAACATGTCTACATCACAAAGTAATGCATTTGCATAATGCCCGACCTGTGGCTAGTTTGGCCAAAGTCCTTAGGTTTGGCACACCTTCGTACAAAGTAAGAAGGAGCGAAGGCCGGGAAGAGTTTGGTTAGTGCATATCGCCCTGCTAGGAGGACGCTGTAACTTTTTTCAGTGTGAAGGCACATTCCCTTTGTAAGGACAGAGACGAATCAGTGGTTAGAATTAATTTTTACTACCATTCCATTACAGTGCCACCCCAGCCTTTTATTGTGTTCCGTTCATTTAACAGAACACTGCTTCCTGAACTGCAGTTGCCCAATCACGAGAAAGCAAGCTTGAAGGGCTGGGGCCTTAAGGGTAAAAGGAACAAAACAACCAATTTCCAACTGAATGAGCGAGAGATGCTGCAAACGCAGTGTAACTGGATGCTTTTTGACCATAGAAACATGCAAACATTTGTAAAAACACCAAAAAAATGTAGATGTTACATGGGGAATGACCCCGAACAAAAATAAACTGGGAACAGCAAACGTCAGGCGCAGTAAACAGTGACAGAATGTCTGCCCAGTCTCATGTTCATCTCTTTAAATTAAATTACCACTGTCCTTACCGTTTTCCACTTCTCTTGCAAAAGTATTTTTTGTAGTGACTTAGTACACAAAAGACTGAGCCACTTATCCTAATATTGCGTAGAGTAAATATGTTACTTCATACTAACCTTCTTCTTGTAACCATGCAGTTGCTTGAACTGATTCGATGTCTGTATCAACTCTGCACATGAATTCTCCTCTGTCTTCTGTTTTTACATCCCTCAGTTTCATAGAGAAGTTTCCTTTGGGAATCTCCTCACTGAAGAACTCGGCGCGCCCTCTGAATCTCTCATCCTGTGACTCTGGTCTGCTCTCCCCTTCATCAAACAGCAGCACCAGGATTTCCCCATCTATCTTAATCCACTGAACCTGTAACTCTCCGACTGGAACATGGGTGTCCACTGTGCAGTTCAGAATCACATCTTCACCCGCATATGCAAACACAGGCTCCACTGCACCAGTCACAGTCAGATGTTCTGGGGAAAAAACACAATTCCATTACACTTCAGTATCACTCTTAAAGGGTGGGGCACCCACAGCCTTCACTGGGTGTGGAAGCTAAAACTTCCTTATTATTTTATTTCCTTATTTTTTGGCATAATGGCAGCTTGTTCTTGTAGATATTTCACAGTATGAAAAATACTTCCTTGAAAATTAAGACGGTATATATATATGTTAAATAAATAAATAAATAAATAATACAACCCCAATTCCAAAATAGTTGGGACAAAGTGTAAATTGTGAATAAATCAAAAAGCAATGACTTTCAAATCACACCAGCTAGTATTTTATTCACAATAGAACAGAGATAACATAGCAAATGTTGAAACTGAGAAATTTTACAATTTTATCCACAAAATGAGCTCGTTTCAAATTTGATGGCTGCTACAGGTCTCGAAAAAAGTTGGGACAGGGGCCTGTTTACCATGGTGTAGCATCCCCTCTTCTTTTTAACACAGAGTGGAGGCGTCTGGGCATTGAGGAGACAAGTTTCTTGAGTTTATCCATTGGAATTTGATCCCACTCTCGTTTAATACAGGCTTCCAGCTGCTGGAGAGTTTTGGGTCTCCTTTGACGGACTTTTCGTTTAATTATAAGCCAAATGTTCTCAATCAGTGAAAGATCAGGACTACAGGCAGGCCAGTTCAGCACACGGACTCTTCTACTACGAAGCCATGCTGTTGTAATAGCTGCAATGTGTGGTTTTGCATTGTCCTGCTGAAATACACAAGGCCTTCCCTGGCATAGATGTTGTCTGGAGGGGAGCATATGTTGCTCTAAGACCTTTATATACCTTTCAGCATTCATGGTGCTTTTTAAAACATGCAAGTGTCCCACACCATATGCACAAATGCATCCCCATACCATCAGAGATGCTGGCTTTTTAACTGAACGCTGATAACAGGAGGGGTGCTCTTTCTCCTCTTTAGCCTGGAGGACACGATGCCCATGATTTCCAGCAAGAATGTCAAATTTGGGCTCGTCTGACCACAGGACACTTTGCTACAGTCCATTTTAAATGAGACTTGGCCCACAGAACACGGTGGCGCTTCTGGATCATGCTCAACATTGGTTTCCTTTTTGCATGATAGAGTTTTAGGTGGCATCTGTGGATGGCACAGTGGACTGTGTTTACAGACAGTGGTTTCTTGAAGTTTTCCTGGGCCCATTTAGTAATGTCAATGACATCCAGTAAAGGTCTTCGGCCTTGTCCCTTACGCACAGAGATTTTTCCAGTTTCTCTGAATCTTTTGATGATGTTATGCACTGTGGATCATAAGACCTTCAAAGCCTTTGCAATTTGACATTCAGGAACATTGTTTTTTAAAGTATTCCACAATTTTTTTACGCAAGCCTTCACAGGTTGGAGAGCCTCTGGCCATCTTTACTTCTGAGAGACTCAGCCTCTCTAGGACATCCCTTTTATAGCCAATCATGTTACACACCTGATTCCAGTAAACTTAATTACTTGCTAAATGTTCTTTCAGCTGATTCTCTTATATATGAATAGCTTTTTCAGCCCTTTTTTGCCTGTGTCTTGTTTGAGACCTGTTGCAACCAGAAAATTTGAAATAAGCTCATTTTGTGGATAAAAATGTAAAATGTCTCAGTTTCAACATTTGAAATGTTATCTATGTTGTATTGTAAATAACATATTGGCTCATGTGATCTGAAAGTCATTACCCCGCCCCACCCGAAGGGTGAGGGTAGGGGTATTGTTTTCGGTTCGGTTTGTTTTTATGTTTGTGCATTTGTTTGTTTGATTGTTAACACTCTAGCGGCAAAACTAATGGCCAGATTCACCCCAAATTCGGTACAGGGATTGCCACTGACCCAGAATAGGTCCCTATTGAATTTCGTACAAGAAGATCAAAGTATGTGCGAGGGGTGGGGTTTGTTTTGCCTGGCACCACTTGTTGCATTTTGATTTTATTCACAATTTACACTTCGTCCCAACTATTTTGGAATTGGGGTTGTATTTGTACTGGGGATAGAGGTCCTTACCAATATCTATTTTCACTGTTGTCTCATGAGACTCCTGGTCACTGAGAACTACACACTTGTACAGACCCTTGTCCTTAGAAGTTACATTTATAAGCAACAGAGAGAAGTTTCCTTTGGAGATTTCTTCAGAGAAAAACTCGGCCCTGCCACGGTAAGACGGACTCTGAAACTCTGGCCTGCTCTCTCCTTCCTGGAACATATGGACGATGGATCCAGAGTCCTCCCTCATCCACTGCACCTCCAGGTCAAGTGTAGGGAGTGGTGTGTCCGCAGAGCAGGGTAACGTCACTGACCTCCCTGTCTGTACAACCAAGGGCATCGCAGGACCTAGCACTGTAAAAGCTGGCCCAGAACAGATCACTTCATAATTCCTCCAGAATACAAACAAAAACCAGTGAAAAATGTCCTTGTAATTTGTTTCATTTCACGAACAAGTTCTAATCCAAAACGTAAAATACTTTTGTATAATACAAGAGGAGTTTAAATTATACAAAGTTAAAATATGGCTTGTGGAGAAAGGAACGACTGAAAACCGAAACTGAGCTGTTTCAGTAAAATAAATAAATAAATAAATAAATAAATAAATAAATAATAAAGCATATTAATGCTAAATTACGACGATTATATGGAAATCTAGATAGTTTCAGTTAATCGGAAACACTGCATCAGGGAACAGACCATATACGCTACCTTCAGTCCTGATTGCGATGAGCAGCACTCCCAAGCAGAAAATTATCATCTTGACAACTGACACGATGCGTCCGCGTGCAAACTTTTCTGAGAGCGAAAAAACACGAAACTATTAAGCGTCTTATTTAGCAACATTAAGATAATGCTTCCTCCTCCCGCATATTCTGACTGCCAAAGTGAAAATAAATTTTCACTTTTGCGTTCATTTATGGCCCCGCGCCTTCACCACATTCAGCACGGCAGCACCCTCCTGTGTGCAGAAAAATGAAGCGCAAGACACCGTCCATTTTGCCAAGACTGTTTTTCAATAAATTAAGTTACCAAGTTAATGTAATCTCTTGTGAAGCAACGATTTGATCCAGGAATTCAATTGTTTCCGGTGTCAGACAAAACTATTCGCATCCTTCCCTCATTTCAGTCTGCGTCTGTTCAAAACACCTGAATGCACCTGCCCAGTCAAGAATTTAGAAATATCAGAAATCGCCGTCCGTTTCAAATGCAAAATGATGGTTATGCATAAAGTGCGTACGCAGGCACGCACACGCCCGCCGCCTGCACCCCCCCCCACACACACACACACACTATAGGCAAAATGACTTCATGATGGGATATAATGCAACACCTGTTTTTAAATTTAATACATACACTTGTGAAATTTTTGCCGTTCCCTCACCCTTCTTCTTCAGAGAAACACTTTCCAAATATTGAGCCTAATTCCACACCTTTAAAACTATTGACACACAAACAGCGGCAATTAATTTAAAGGCTTATTGTAACCTTACTATGAGAAAGTTGAGGCTGAAAAAATGCTTCAAAATTGTTCAGAACAACCAGAGGCTGAGAATGAGTATTGAAGTATCCAGATAAGAGAATGGGAAGGTTTGTCATTAGACTGTAATGTTTGTGAGACCTTTATCAGTTGCTTACAATGCTAATTATTAAAAAAAACAAAATACTTAAATTATTTGAGTTTGGGGATAAACCCAGCAGATATCTTGCCAAACAGCAGACTCTCAAAATATTGTTTCTATTACCGATTTTAATGGAATTTGATCGTTTGATACCAAAACTATTAATAAACTATTTGCACTAGTTTATTCCAATTTATATAAATCTGAACAGCCTGACAGTGCCGCGGCCCTTATGCGTCAGTTTTTTTTTTCAGACTTGAAACTCCCTAAAGCTTCAGAGGATCAGAGATTACTGCTGAATGCCCAGATCACTAGAGACGAAGCGCTGTTCGCTTTGAAATGTATGCTGTCCGGCAAGGCCCCGGGGCCAGATGGATTTGGGGGTGAGTTTTACAAGGAGTTTAGTAATATTCTTTTAGACCCTTTGCTGTCTATGCTGAATCATTCATTTGAAAATGGGATCCTACCTCATTCTTTTAGGGAGGCCAATATTTCTCTTATCCTTAAAAAAGGAAAATGCCCTGACAGCTGCACCTCCTGTAGGCCAATAGCTCTACTTAACTCTGACCAAAAACTGCTCTCCAAAATATTAGCTTTACACTTAGAAAAAGTGCTTCTTCACATTATCAAGGAGGACCAAACCAGTTTTATTAAGGGCCTGAATTCCTCTGATAACATGAGAAGGCTTCTTAACATTATCCAAATGACCCAGAACTGTAAGGACCCCGCCCTTGTGCTTTCTCTCCATGCCGAGAAGGCATTCGACCGGGTCAAGTGGTCGTACCTGTTCTGTACTCTGGAAAAATTTGGCTTGGGTGATAATTTTGTGAGTTGGATCAAAGTTTTGTATAACACTCCGACGGCGGCAGTTCTGACTAACGGGCTGAGATCTAATTACTCCCCCCTCACCACGGAAATAGGCAGGGGGCCCCGCTTAGTCCTCTTCTCTTTGATGTTGCTATCAAGCCG
This sequence comes from Gymnothorax javanicus, assembly GCA_029692085.1. NCBI lineage: Eukaryota > Metazoa > Chordata > Actinopteri > Anguilliformes > Muraenidae > Gymnothorax > Gymnothorax javanicus. The sequence continues at coordinate 178,480,084 of CM056194.1, forward strand.
CTGTTCCAAGCAATAAGGCAGAACGCTTTGATTCCTGGTATCTCTGTTGGCGAAAGGGAACACAAAATTACCTTATATGCAGATGACATATTGATACATTTATTACACCCTCAAAACTCTGTTCCATGCCTTATTGAGGTTATTTCATCATTCAGCGTTTTTTCAGGGTACAAAATAAATTTTGCAAAGTCCGAAGCTATGCCCCTGGGGTTGTTTACTTGTGTTCCGAGTATGGCTGAGCCCTTTCCATTTCACTGGTCTCCCTCCGGTTTTATTTACTTAGGTGTGCGTGTAACACCTAGTTTTGGTCAGATGTTTAAATCCAACTTCCCCCCACTTTTTGACACTATAAAGGCAGATTTAGACTGCTGGGCCCCTCTTCCTCTCTCCTGGCTGGGCAGGGTCGCCCTCATAAAAATTAACATCCTGCCCAGACTGTTACATCCATTACAAATGATTCCTATTTATTCTCTAACAAGGTCATTAAGGTGCTTGAAGGCTGGCTAAGCTCCTTTATTTGGAGCAAAAGGAGGCCCCGTCTTGGTGGCAAAAATGCAGATGGCAGGCTCTGATGGCGGCTTAGATGTCCCAAATCTTACATTTTATCAAGTGACATCACACCTGCGGGTGATTGCAGGTTGGTTCAAATGTGACCCAGCCTCGATTTGGTATGATATTGAATTTTCTCAGGCTATGTGTCCTTTGCTGAAGTTACTGTTTGTAAAGAACTCTGACTCTGTCAAAAGCCATTGCACTAACCCTGTTACTCTCAGTGCCATCAGAGCCTGGAGGTCCGTTCGTGCTATAGAAAGTCGTGCCCAGCTAACATCTCCTCTCACTTCCATCCTCGATAACCCGGACTTTCAGCCAGGTTGTAAGGACCAGGGCTTTAAAGTCTGGAGTGGTCAAGGGTTAAAGAAATTAGGTGATTTATTTAAAGACCGAACTTCACTATCTTTTCAGCAGTTGCAAGAGCAATTTGGTTTACATGGTCGGGGTGACTTCTACAGATATTTGCAGATTAGAGATTTTATCTTGAAAGACACCACCTTGATGACTAATAATACCACTTTGCATGTAGAAAAAGCACTGTCCCTGCAGATTGGTAAGAAATGCATTACTGTTTTTTACAGAGCCCAAAATCTAACTCTCCTCTTACTTCACAAGTTACAAAACAAGCTTGGGAGAGAGATCTGGGCATCACTATAGATGATGCAAACTGGCAGGAAGTCCGATCTGATGCTACAAACATTTCTGTGTGTAATTGAATTAATTCCATACAGTTCAGAATTGTTCATCGTGCACATATTACACCTGCTGTAAAGAACAAAATGGATGCTAATATCTCACCTCTTTGTGGGAAGTGTGGTTCTGAGATTGGTAATTATGCTCATTGTCTCTGGTCATGCATGAAGTTACGAAGGTATTGGTCGTATTTTGTTCATGAGTTAGATCGTTTGATACCAAAACTATTAATAAACAATTCGCACTATTTTATTCCAATTTATATAAATCTGAACAGCCTGACAGTGCCCCGGCCCTTATGCTTCTGTTTTTTTTCAGACTTGAAACTCCCTAAAGCTTCAGAGGATCAGAGATTACTGCTGAATGCCCAGATCACTAGAGACGAAGCGCTGTTCGCTTTGAAATGTATGCTGTCCGGCAAGGCCCCGGGGCCAGATGGATTTGGGGGTGAGTTTTACAAGGAGTTTAGTAATATTCTTTTAGACCCTTTGCTGTCTATGCTGAATCATTCATTTGAAAATGGGATCCTACCTCATTCTTTTAGGGAGGCCAATATTTCTCTTATCCTTAAAAAAGGAAAATGCCCTGACAGCTGCACCTCCTGTAGGCCAATAGCTCTACTTACCTCTGACCAAAACTGCTCTCCGAAATATTAGCTTTACGCTTAGAAAAAGTGCTTCCTCAGATTATCAAGGAGGACCAAACCAGTTTTATCAAGGGCCTGAATTCCTCTGATAACATGAGAAGGCTTCTTAACATTATCCAACTGACCCAGAACTGTAAGGACCCCGCCCTTGTGCTTTCTCTCCATGCCGAGAAGGCTTTCGACCGGGTCGAGTTGTCGTACCTGTTCTGTACTCTGGAAAAATTTGGCTTGGGTGATAATTTTGTGAGTTGGATCAAAGTTTTGTATAACACCCGACGGCGGCAGTTCTGACTAAGAGGCTGAGATCTAATAACTCCCCCCCCCCACGGAAATAGGCAGGGGCCCCTGCTTAGTCCTCTTCTCTTTGATGTTGCTATCAAGCCGCTGTTCCAAGCAATAAGGCAGAACGCTTTGATTCCTGGTATCTCTGTTGGCGAAAGGGAACACAAAATTACCTTATACGCAGATGACATATTGATACATTTATTACACCCTCAAAACTCTGTTCCATGCCTTATTGAGGTTATTTCATCATTCAGCGTTTTTTCAGGGTACAAAATAAATTTTGCAAAGTCCGAAGCTATGCCCCTGGGGTTGTTTACTTGTGTTCCAAGCATGGCTGAGCCCTTTCCATTTCGCTGGTCTCCCACCGGTTTTATTTACTTAGGTGTGCATGTAACACATAGTTTTGGTCAGATGTTTAAATCCAACTTCCCCCCACTTTTTGACACTATAAAGGTATATTTAGACTGCTGGGCCCCTCTTCCTCTCTCTTGGCTGGGCAGGATCGCCCTCATAAAAAATAACATCCTGCCCAGACTGTTACATCCATTACAAATGATCCCTATTTATTATCTAACAAGGTCATTAAGGTGCTTGAAGGCTGGCTAAGCTCCTTTATTTGGAGCAAAAGGAGGCCCCGTCTTAAGATGGCAAAAATGCAGATGGCAGGCTCTGATGGCGGCTTAGATGTCCCAAATCTTACATTTTATCAAGTGACATCACACCTGCGGGTGATTGCAGGTTGGTTCAAATGTGACCCAGCCTCGATTTGGTATCATATTGAATTTTCTCAGACGAAGTGTCCTTTGTTGAATTTACTGTTTGTAAAGAACTGGTTCACTGAGAATAAATTGGTTCTATGTCCACTTTTTCCAAAAGTAGAATTAACCCTACCTGTGCATTCTAAAATCATTAAGTTCTATGTCACAAACACAACGTAGCTTAACTCCCAGGTGAACATCTGCATACATTTACAGGCAGAAACATAAAGTTCTATAATTTGAAGGGGCCTTGGTTTCACATCAGAAGGTTCTACGTCCAAGGAACCAATCAGTAGTGGTGGTGAGATGAAGCTTCATGAGGCGTTGAAGCTTTCCAGCCAGATGTGTTGAAGTGTGGTTCATTTCTTGAGGTTTTGAATGCACTCTAGAGACCCCTATTGGTCAATAAAAACACATACGAATTGTGCTTCGTAGGAAATGATAGGCAAGCATAAGCCTACAGCATGAAAGTGGCAAAATCAATAAATGCAAAATAAAATCAAGTATTTTTACTACATGTCATGTCATAACGAAACTAAAAGATACTTTCGAGACTGGACAGAAGGCTGTGAATGTGCTTGTGAAACAAAGAGCTTTGTATTTCTGTTCAAAAATAATAAGCGTTTTCCCTAATAATGAAAGGAAAAACAATCAAAGTAAGGGAATTTATTATGTATTGAAAATTATTGGAAAAGGTTTGAAAATATGACATCACATAATAGTCTAACAATTTGGCCTAATAGCCTCACTAAGTGACCTTACTCGGTGAAAGCAAATCAAAGTATTCCCGAATGGGTGAGAACTTTCTTTCTTGCTGGCTCCATCGCACACAATGACAAACTTGCACACCGCACAAAATCGCAAACCGCACTGACAAACTTAAACTACTGACAACAACCCAAGAGCTGCAGAAGAGAATTGGGACATTTCACAGTCGAATCACTCGCCAAAAATGAACCCCCTTCTCGAAGCAGCATCCTAAATGAGGCTTTGAACGTAATGAGTGACGTCATTTCACCAAGACGATACAAGCCTCGACACGGAGCTCCGTCAGGAAGTTCTTCACATTGTTGATACAGGCTCTGAAGCCTTCGTATCGAGGGTAAAAGCACCACCAATCAGGACCCCTACCAGGGTAATGTCACCTTCAGTCAAAATGGCCAACAAGCACATGCTGGTGAAAATGAGAACTCCTCAGAAGAAACGTTCCAAACTTATACCAAATGAAAAGCTTCTGGATTGTTTTAATGGGTAAGTAATTCATCCAACACAGGCCTGCAACCAGTTCACTCTCGAGTGATAAGTATCAGTCGAATCTGTGAAAATTAGGAATTTTCATAACAAAGATGCACTATTTAGTGTCATCCACCAGTACATTAACCAATACCAGTGAAGGAGGATCTTTTTAAAGTAGCGTTTAGTGAAACCAGTACTTTTATTATTCATACCTTTACTTCGAAAAGTTGATCAGACAAATTAAAATGTTACCATTGACTGAAACTCTTATTTTGTAGAACTTTTTTTTTTTTTTTTTTTTTAGAAACAACTTTGATGGAAATAGAACTTGCTGATCCTGATCATGAGTGAAAACATGTAAAGGCATCAGGTCCTACGTTGGACATAGAACTTGCTGACCAACGGTAACTCATGTTCCTCAGAAGCAGAAGGTTCTATCTCCAATTTTAACTTCTAATATCTCTGAGCCTACGAAGATTAAAATCATGGTTACAATATATTAAGGCTACCTCCTACAGTCAATAATTATTCCACACAGAAGATTCGGGATAACTCTAAAAACATGAGAGATCTGACAGGTGAATTCTTCAAACTCCGTTTTCTCCAAATGAGGAAAAGTGGACATAGAACCAGTTTCTTCTCAGTGAACAAACTCTGACTCTGTCAAAGGCCTTTGCACTAACCCTGTTACTCTCAGTGCTATCAGAGCCGGAGGTCCGTTTGTGCTATAGAAAGTCGTGCCCAGCTAACATCTCCTCTCACTTCCATCCTCGAGAACCCGGACTTTCAGCCAGGTTGTAAGGACCGGGGCTTTAAAGTCTGGAGTGGTCAGGGTTTAAAGAAATTGGGAGATTTATTTAATGACCAAACTTTACTATCTTTTCAGCAGTTGCAAGAGCAATTTGGTCTACATGATCCGGGTGACTTCTACAGATATTTGCAGATTAGAGATTTTATAGTGAAAGACACCACCTTGATGACTAATAATACCACTTTGCATGTAGAAAAAGCACTGTCCCTGCAGATTGGTAAGAAATGCATTTCTGTTTTTTACAGAGCCCTAAGTCTAACTCTCCTCTTACCTCACAAGTTACAAAACAGGTTTGGGAGAGAGATCTGGGCATCACTATAGATGATGCGGATTGGCAGGAAGTCTGATCTGATGCTACAAACATTTTTATGTGTAATCGAACTAAGTGCTGGCACAGCAACACAGCCTCTTGCTGGGCGAACTTCCGCTCCATCTCGCTGGTGTCCGTGAGACAGAGTCTGATGTTGCGAGGGACGGGTGGACGCCAGGCGCGAGACAGCAGGACTAGGTCTTGGGTTTTTATTAATAAAGAAAACAGGCACGATGGCCAAAAAAAAACTTGGCCCAAAGGGTTGCAAAAAAATCCAACTAAGAAATGCTTCACAGAGCAATAAACAGAAGATACAAAACGAGAGAAAACAAAAGCTCTAGAAACTCTAGGGAAGAATGCCAATGAACAAAAACAAATGAAGACAGCAATGGCACACGGCACATGCGAAAATACAAAACAAGAACTATGGAAAATACTAGGAATGCACAAGGCAAAATACACTTTTGCCTATTTTTCATTGTTTATTATGCTTAGATATTGCCATATGGGTTTTGGATACGTTATTGCAATAATAGGTAAGAAAATTGGATAATTACAATGAGGTTTTTTTGGAGAGTTTCAACTGACATGAGATCTGCTAAAAAGGGGTGTCTTTCACTGTCTCTCATTCTTTATCAACACTTTGCAAGAGATGAAAAAAGTCAAAATATGATCTTTCAACATGTATTGCTCATTCTAACTCAAAATTGGAAGAACTTTGGGCAAGTTTACAAAAGTGGGCTGGAGATATTGAATCTCAGGACAAACCCTTTGATTACTGACACATACTAATCAGTCACAGGGGGTGTCTTCCTTAGACAGGCACGTACTAATCATTACTAATTTAGGTAGGGATTTTACTTGCATGCTTCCTGCTTTCGCTATATTCTTACCTGTGCTTTACTGTTAACTAGTTTCATGCTTTTACTGTTGATAGTATCTTATTGGGTTCTTATATGATGCAATACGCTCATCTCCTTGATGAGCAATTACCTGCTCTTGTTGTCTCGTTTTGCTACGTTTGTTTTCCTCTCTCGCCTTTGTGCCATGTAATTAAGCAATCTTCGCTTTCTCCTTATTGTTCTACAGGTGATCCTCGTTGTCTCGGCCATTTCCTCCTGCTATATCTGGGGAGAGGTTGGAGTTAGCTGGCAGACAGTCTTGTTTGTTCGCTTTGCTTTAGCGCTTTTCACGTTCTTGCCTAGTGTGTGTATTCTGCCTTGTGCATTCATAGTATTTTCCATAGTTCTTGTTTTGTATTTTCGCATGTGCTGTGTGCCATTGCTGTCTTCCTTTGTTTTTGTTCATTGACATCCTTTCCCTAGAGTTTCTAGTAGCTTTTGGTTTCTCTCGTTTTGTATTTTTGGGCTGGGCTGAGCACCAGCCCGGCCCCTAGAAAACGTGAATGTCGCTGAGTGAGTAGTGATCAAGTTCAACGATTGGTCGGCCGGCGGTGAAGAACTTCAACGATTGGCTGGCTGGCTGGCTGGCTGGCTGGCTGGCTGGCTGGCTGGCTGGTCGGGCATATCCCGGCCTTTCTTGATTTGTTCAGTCAGATCGGTTGGTAACGTAAACGTTAAACGTCCCTCAGTCCAACACAGGAACTTACACGAGGTTAGGAAAAATTGATAAACACTGTAACTATGACTATAGCTGGACTATTTACGTACACGTTGGAAGTGGCGCAGACACTATTATGTTTCAGTATTTTCAAGAATACCGGTATGATGCCTCGACTGGTTTCCAAATTAACTTATTCCCTTGCGAGTTCATGAGTTGGTTTGCTTGAACGGAAGCAGTTGTGGTGGCCGCTTTGATTGCATCTATGAGAGCGACTTTAACCGACACCAATGAAAACACATTTTTGTGCATATAGAATGTTCACAATGTCCAATTTTTGATGCCAATGAATGTTACTTGGCGATATTGGTCACCATTTTACAAAAATTGATGCGTATTTTCTTCTAATCAACAGCAAAAGGTGGATTAAATATTAATATAGTGGATGCATATGCTGCGCAAGAAATTCCCGCGTTTCTCTGTCAGAAGGGTGCAGTATCATTACAGTCACCGACTTTTCGGCTATTCGCTGGCGCCACGTATTCTCTCCAATTATGTGGAGGTGGCGTTAGATCAGCGACGCAGAGAAAGCATCAGAGTCCTTTTTTATCTGGACAATCTGATTTTGATAGCAGCCTCAAAGGAGGTAGCAGCGCCTCACTCTGCCAAGCCCCAGAGTGAGTATGGCACTGACTGCGATGCGCCTTCTGGGCATGATTTCAGCCAGTCATATGATCGCCCTCCTGGGACTTCTTCACATGAGAAAAATCCAGAGGTAGTTTGCTCGCCTTCACCTCGACCCAGTTCGATAGGGAAGGTGCCTGTTATTTATTCCCCAGTCTGTGCAGCCAGTCTTGACTTTTTGAGAAAACCCCAAATTATAATGGTGGGAGTTCCCTTGAAGAGAGTCATATCGCACATCCCAGTGTTCACAGATGTGTCTCTCAAAGGTTGGGGGGGACTGTGTCAGTCTCATGTGGCAGGGGGGAAATGACCTCAGCCCCCCTCCCAACACATAAACTGCCTGGAAATGTCCACAGTGCTGAAAGTGCTTAAACACCTTGCCCCAGTGCTGACAGACAAACATGCAGCGAGAACAGACAACATGATGGCGGCAGTCTTCATGAACCACTAAGGCAGCGATCGATCAGCCCCGCTTCTGGAAATTGCCAGAAGCATTCTATAATCGTTACACGCGATCCTACTTTACGCTTTTCCCCTGGTCCCTCTAGTTCCTCGCCTCCTGACTACACACTCAGGTGGAGGTCTTGTCAGTCATATTGGTGGTTCCAGAGCGCACAAGCGTGCCATGGTTCCCGGCACTGATACAACTGCTATCCAGGGAACCGTGGCGAATCCCATGGTGCGCGGACGACCTCTTGCAGCTGAAGAGTGCAATCAGTCATTTCACTGTAACAGGTCAACGATTATGGGTTTGGCCGCTGAGAGGGAGCGATTGGAGAGATTAGGATTAGCCCCTGAGGTGGTACAAACCATTCAAGGGGCAAGGGCCCCTTCAACCACTGCTTGTTACTCAGCAAAATGGTCTGCTTTTTAGTGCTGGTGTGAGGAGAGGCATATGGATCCAACATCCTGCTCTCTGCCACGAACTCCAGCTACTAGTCGATCGAAATCTGTCCCCTTCTGCTATTAAAACATACACCGCGGCCATTTCATCGAGCCACGAAGGTTTCGGAGAGAGATCTGTTTTTGCGCACCCATTAGTTAAGCGTTTCCAAAAGGGGGTCAGGAGGCAACGGCCTATCACGCGCCGCTTAACACCACAATGGGATTTACCACTGGAATTACGCGCTCTGAGAGAAGCTCCTTTTGAGCCTATATCCCAAATCTCGCTTAAATTTCTGTCCTGAAAGACAGCGCTCCTCTTAGCGTTAACCACAGCTAAGAGAGTGAGCGATTTATGTGCACTTTCAGTCTCCTCGTCTTGTCTCTTCATCAGAGGAGATGGAAGCGCTGCTTCTCTACGGTCAAATCCTTCATTCATGCCGTAGAGAATTACTAGTGCTTTCAGTTCAAGGGCGATCTCTCTGGATGGTTTTTTCCCTCCCCCACATAAGAATGAGGAGGAAGAAATATTGCATTGCCTCCGCCCAGTATGTGTGCTATCCCATTACGTGGCGTGAACAGCGAGCATCAGACAGACTCCACTACAGAGTTCTATTCACTACAGAGCGCATTCTCAAGGGAAGCCTCTGACAAAACAGCGCCTGGCTCACTGGCTATGTGATGCTATTACACAAGCGTATGTTAGTGCAGGAGCAGATCTCCCGCCAGACCTTCGAGCACATTCTACACGGGCCGTGTCCTCCTCCACAGCTCTCCTTAGAGGTGTTGCAGTGGTTGACATCTGCATTGCCGCTTCATGGACATCCCCATGTTCTTTTATTCGCTTCTATCTACGTGATGCATCTGAGTTTTCAATGACTCACTCCGTATTTAGTGTAATTGACGGGCAGTGATGTTTCGTGTTGTCTGCACTTCACAGCTAGCAGATGTTCAGACTCTCCCATTACAATTATTTGTATGCACTCGAGGGACTGTCACAATACGTACCGTTCATCCCCGCTCGCTCCCCAGAATAAGTTGGTTATCATGGGCAGTCGGACAGTGGCCTCTGAAACCTACTCTGCTCTCTTTGGAACTAGGTTCAAGGTTCAAGGTAGTCCTTATCCCCAATGGGGCAAATAGTTTTGCAGCCAACAGTCAAACGAACCACAACGACAACAAGAAGAAACAGTAATAAAACAATTCAGGACATGATACAAAAGTACACAGCAATTTAATAAATAAATAAAATGAATAAATAAATAAGTAAATCACCCAACCTTATTCAAGAGCCGAATGGCCACCAAGAGAAAGGAGCTACAGAATCTATTTGTTCTTGCTCGCGGCACTGCATATCTGCGGCCCGAGGGGAGCAACATAAAGTGGCCATGAAGGGGGTGACTCTGATCGGCTAGGACAGAGCGAGCTTTCTTAATGGTCCTGGTTTTCTTTAACGAGTTACAATGCGTAACTTTTGTCCCCCTCTGTCACAGCAGCAGGTCTGTAACGTGAATGGAATGATTGTGGATGTAATCTATTCATTACAATGCAGTAGGTCAGCCCAGCTAATGAATCGACCGTTTCTCGAACGCAAGAACTCCGGTTAGCGTCCATGCTGAAACCACTGCCTCATATTTTTTTTTCGCTAAAGGGGACTAGCGCAGTGGAGTTGTAATTCATTTTGACACCTGTGCTTGCGATGTAAGTCGGATGTGTGAAAATGCCTTTACGCTGATGTCACAGTGGGGCAAAGACTACATCTGGCTTCGCCCTTTATCCCAATAGCGACAGCCTTAAAGGGCGAAGCTCATACGAAATAGAACGTTGGTTATGTATTGTAACCCCAGATTCTATGAGTATGAGCGCAGCCCTTTAAGCTTCCCACCCCACGTGCTCCATCATTGTCAGCTGAAGAAAAAGCTGTATATTTGGGAGCCGAACTCAGGTCACGCGAATGTAATATACCGTGGATGCTGACCTGAGTGGGGCCATCGTGCAGGACAATGGCGGGAAAGAAAATCTTCAGAGCTGCACATGCGCAGAGAAGGATAAACTAAATTGCGACAGCCTTAAAGGGCTACGCTCATACTCATAGGGCGTATTCAAATCCCTGTTCTTGGCGACACTCGGGTTGACTCGACACAAGAACGAAGTTCCGAACAGCCGAGAACCAACACGAGAACGCGTTCTTGTCACTCCCCACTTTTCGGAGAGTGGGAAGATTGTTGTCAAGAACAAAGATGGCGGATGCGGGAGATACGCATGTGAAATTTTCATCAATTTCACCGATTAATCCTGTGAATAGCCCTCTAATCATGAGAATGAGTAGTTTCAGTGGCAATTAACTATGTATAGAAGCATGAAGTGACTTTAAGGCTGAAATTTTGTAAAAACCGTCGGTATCACAATAATTCAATTCAATTCAATTTTATTCTGCATCATACGCAGCCTCATGGACTAGCCTGAGTTGGAGACTGGAGAACACCCGAACTCAACTTCCGTGTTCGGAACGAAAAACCCCGCACCTCGCACTCGTGTTGGGGATTATAAAATCTGAGGTTACAATACTTAACCAACGTTTTCTCTGGCACCGGTTGCGAGATTCCATAGAGATAGAGGAATGTAACACATCATACCAATCTAGCGTGAAAGAATCCTAACAATGGTCGGAATGTGTTTTTAATTTCCCTACTCAATCTTGCAAACGATACCACAGTTAACAAGCACGGAGGACAGTATCGGTTGCAAGACTGAATAGGGAAATTAAAACACATTCCGACCATTGTTAAGATTCTATCATGCTAGATTGGTACGATGTGTTACATTCCTCTATCTCGCTTTTGAATTTCGCGGCCGGTACCAGAATTATTTCCTTAATCTTCCTATTGAATCTCACAACCGATACGAGAGAAAATGGGTACAATGAAGGGACTTGGGATACATTATCATACAGAGGTGTACATGTACTTCGTTACAGTACTAAGTAGTTTTTTTTTTTTTTGAGGATTTGTATATTGAGTTTTTTTTTAAGCTGGGACTTTGACTCCACTACATTTAAAAGATAAAAAGTAAACTTTCACTTCGTTACTTTGACACTGGCCACTTCGTTGCTCCTTACACATTAAAATATGAATGTAATTCATCATTTAAGGATTATCTGGATTTGGCGTGTTCGAGTAGAACAACGGTGCTCGGCAGGATATCTTAACCGTTTTGTGCAGATGTGTCTGCCAGCGGGCATGGAGCTGCAAATTTATGCACGCAGTTACAATATTATATCACTAGATGGCACACCCGTATCAATTATTGAATATTCACAAGCAAACCGAGCTCAACCACGGTTCAGAAGACGAGCTCACTCCAATGCCTGTTTTTCAGGAGTTGCCTTAATTTAACTCCTCGGCTAAGCCTAATGTGCAAACTGCTCAATATACTTGCCCAAAGTATCTATCCAACAGTTTAAAAAAAAAAAAAAATATATATATATATATATCTTGCTACAGAACAAATTGTTGTCCTCTGTAGCAACCACTTCAGCTACAGTGAGCCAATGGTATCCCAGTTAGTAGTTAAGAAAAATCAGTTTTCTGAAGCAAAAATTCAGCGTGGTATTGATACCATGTAATTCTATTAATTAGAGTCAATTATCGTGGTTTTTAATCTGCCAGTAAACTCAAAGAAGAAATATATAAACGAGACTGCCAGTTTGTTTTTTGAATACTGTATCTTTCATTCACCTGAAAATTGATTAAAGAGCACAAGGAGAGAACAATGCGTGGTTGCTTTGCTTCTTTCTATGTGTGCTATGAAAAATACTTTGAACGCACTTTTGATACTTAAGTACATTTTTTCACAAGATACTTTTGGTACTTAAGTACATTTAATGTGAGCTACTTTAAGACTTTTACTCAAGTCATTTTCTTAGGGGTGACTTCAACTTTTACCAAATTAACTTTCAGTTATGGTACTTTACTTTCACTTAATTATTTTTTTCCAGCACTTTACACACCTTTGTTATCACATTAGCTATGTGACCAAGTGCAATACTCGGTCAGGTTGTAACTGTTGCTTATGAAAATCGTTCATGCTTACTTTCCTGAATTCTTGTATTTTATTTCATTTTTTGAAACATTGCTTATATCATTTTTTTGGACTATCTACCATATTTGAGGTAAAATTGACCTAAATTGCTCACTTCGCAACACACTTTTTTTTTTTTTTTTTTTTTTTTATCCGCAGAGACTCAAATAAATATCAAACAATTCGCTATTTGGGGGCACTATAAAATTCCAAAACTTTCTTATTTCTCAGCCAGTTCTCATGATTTTGGTGTCAACTACAAGGCCTTTTCGAGAGCCTTCAATAGGTCATAAATTAATTTTAAAAATTGCATTTAAATTTTTTTTGTCACATAGTTAACCATATTCAACCATCGCCAATATCGAATAACGCTTCATGTAAACACATGGAAACTCCTTCACTTGAACATATTTATTAAGCGGTTTGACTCAAAACTGTGGAATCTTTGTCCATAACATGACCAAAGACGAAACATGGGGGAAAAAAAGGAAACTTTGAAGTTCATTCTTACACCCTCACTATATAGGAAGTGCCATGCGTTCACGAAAGTGACGTCACGTCCCCGGTTAGCACAATTGTAACAATAACTTTGTTTCATTACGATTCATGGACGTACATACATAACTGCCATCTACATCTGCTGCTGCTGTCTCTCTCAAATTGACATTCCAAAATCAATAACAGCTACCCTTACTCTAGCTCTTTGTTTATTCAAATGTATAACTTGCTTTTGAAATGTTTTCCTTACTCAAGACCCCCCACCTCCCACTCCCTCACACACTCACTCCTACACTCACTTTCACACTCTCCCCACCCACTTTGTAAAGAATTTATCAGCTCCACCGCATTACTAAACTTGCACTTCATACAATTGCGTGAGCTCTACCTCATTAGCACCCTTTTCTTGGGCCCACATTCTCATACAGCACTTGGCGGCCCAGCCATATACTAGGTTGCACGGTACACCTAGTCTTGTCTGATTATTGCTCTGTGAAGCATTTCTTAGTTGGATTTTTTGCAACCCTTTGGGCCAAGTTTTTTGTTGGCCATCGTACTCGTTTTCTTTCCTTTATTAATAAAAATCCAAGACCTAGTCCTGCTGTCTCGCGCCTGGCGTCCACCCGTCCCTCGCAACACAAACAAACTTGCAACAAAATAAGGAAAACCAGGCCAATATAAAGGGGAGACAAAGCTATCGGGGAGGTGATTAAAGGTGTGAGCGCACAAGGAAGCCTGGCAAGGGTCACGGTTACAAACAAGTAATGAAACAGAAGTAACTAACATGGAGAATGGGAGGCCAGTGCAGAAGTGAGGATAAAAATAAAAGCATGTGAGAACAGAACAGGGCGTGAAAAAACCAAAATAACAGTCAATACAATAACACAAATGACAATACTAAAATACAAAAATACCTAAAAACATGAAATATAACAAACACAGATGTTAAACACGGACAAATCTCTCAAAAAGTCTTTGTATTTCACTTAATATGGTTATTATGAATAATACACCATTACAGAGCACTGATTTCAACATCATCAAGGCTGTCTGGGATTACCTGGATAGACGGACACAAGTGAGATTTTGAGACTGCAGAAGAACTGAAATCCTATCCAGTAAACCTTTAACAACAGAGAGTGCAACACAACACAATTATTGGAGAAATCAGACTGGAGGACTTCAGTATTTTATGAAAACATAGTTGGCCTAATGTACTACTGAAGGAAACACCACTGATGAAATTTAGCCCGTGACGTCTGGTTAAAATTCAACAGCGGGAGTTGAACTGTATCCCACACGATGACAATTAAATTTTGTGATTAATCCCTTGTTCATGTGTGCCAACTCGTTCTGATGACATTACACTGTGGGCATGTTCAAGTCGACCAGTCGTTGCATAGCACTACAAGAGGTGGCGCTCGCCTCACTTAGAATAGACAGTTGGGAGAAAACGCTTCCACGAATTGGGGCACTATTGCCCTGCATTACAAACTGCACGTCCCATGTTCAACCCAGTTCCCAGAGCAAAATAGAGTTGCTAGGTTAAACAGTCACGACAACTCAAGAATTTAAGCCATTTTGTTTCCATCGAGCAAAACCCAGCAGGTTCGCACTATAAAAATTGATGGATTTTCTCAATCTTTATGCGGGAGGGAAATGTATCAATTTTGGGGAAAAACAATAAACCAGCTGGAATTGACAAGAATAAGAAAGGAAAATGTTCAGACATGAGAAAAGAAAAAATGGGAAAAAATGACCAGGAATGGTTCAATACAATTTACTTTTCTTTGAGAGCTGTGTAATGATTACAGAGCATGCTCAGAACATGCAACCCAAGAAGGTGAATCTGCCTGACTGCAAGTCATAATCTGATTCCATCCTTGCCAATCAGTCTTCATCTTGCATTGTACTTATATATTTTAGTTACTCCAGCATTTTGCTTTTTACACTATGGAACTTTCCACAGAAATTCGAGGATTCAAAGCGCGATTTTAAGCTTTAGCCAGGGGATACGAAGAATGTAAGCTGGTTGCCATTGCCAATAAACATAAGAGGAAAAATACCTCCTAGATTTTGGCTCGCAGTTCAGCTGATTCACTTGGTTCGAAGTTGTGAGCATGCGCAGTAATCATGACACAGCTCTTTTAAATCCCACTCTTCTTCCTCCACAATGGCAAAACGCTAGCAAAACGCCATCAATGAAACCTAGCTGCAGCAAACTGCGCAACCTCCACTAGGGGACCTCTACTGTGGGGCCGGAAATCATGTAACCCTCTCTGCTGGGCCGGACAACCATGTGACCTTCATTTAAAGGCTAGAAATTACGCTACTAATACAAGTCTACTTACCAATACAAACTACAAACAAAAGTCTGATGCAAGGGACCCGGCTGAATACCTTGCGCAGAAAACGAATAAGAGGTTTAACGCAAACGGTGAAGGATGGAAGGTAGGTTTCTTGACCAGACGAAGCTGAAGTTGTAACAAGTAGTGTTTTCCTATTTGCAATAATTTAATTATGAGCTATTGGTATGCTTTTCCACAGCCAGTATATAATGATTTGTTGGGATGATGTTGCATATTCTGGGTATTTTCATTCAATTTCATTCATTTGTATGTCTCTTTTAACTAGCGATGCATTTCTCTCTTTAAATGTGTAATTTAAGGCAAAAATAGCAATGCTATGAAGACTTTAGGTCCTCAGAGTAGAACAATACTGTTGGTGTAATTGTTTAAGCTTCACAGACTGAGAACATGGTCCTTGACTAAATGAGAATTGTATGGAGAGTTGCCATTCAAAATGGAATTTCATCTGTGACCACACCTAATCTGAGCATGTGAAACAGGCAAAAAGGTTTAAAAACATTTTTGATCATAGGCTGAGCCGAAATTTCATCATTTTTTGGAATAGTCTACAAACTGTAAACAAATCTCCAAGTCGAACGAAGTGGTCTGTTGCTACGCTTAAAACGCAGCACCAATTATAAATCCTCACCATCTAAATCACAACAAAGACATTCAACGCAACGTGACTACAGGGAAAAATAACTATTTTTATCAATGTTTTAGCAATACATATCTTTCACTGAGACATCAATGCAAATACATCAATATTTATAACGTACTTAGCAGTATCACACGTATCAAAGCGTTCCAGTTTTCCTCCATACTGTCTTACTGACTGTCCATTAGCTGAAGACAAGGTAGAATTGAATTAATTAAAAATGGCAACAGTGAGTTTTCTCTGGAAAGCAAGAAAACCATTTTCTGAAGAAATACCAACAATCCTAGTCGTCTTGGTTTCAAATAAAAAGCAGTATTTTCTGAGCATGGAGCAGTACCAACAAAGTACATTATATGTGAAAATGACTGACATCAATTCTGCGTAATAATTGTCACAGAATAATACTACATGGTGAAAATATGTGAACAGGGGATCCTCCTGGGCGGTGAGGCTTTGTGTCTGAGCAAGTCCTGGTTGAATCCAGAATCGGCGAGAGGATATTGTGAATATCTGGAATTCACTTCTGCCTGTGAGACAGACTGACTTGCAGGTTTCTGGGAAACAGGGATGGAAATTCCGCAAGACAGCTGGATCCTCTCATACACCTCACCAGGACTTTCATCGACTCACTGTGAATCCACAAAGAAAAAAAAAGAGATTTTATGACACAAAAACCAGTTTCACCCTATTTCAGGAAACAGTTTTTATCCCCCTGGCATATAATGTGGGGGGATATAGTCATGGGTGTGGTTGTCTGTCCGTCCATCAGTCTGTGAACATTTGTTTCTGCATAACTTGAAAACCGTTCAATATGTTTTCACAAAACTTGGTGTGCACATTAATCATGACCTGAAGTGGTGCCTTTTGCTAATCCGAAGTGGATGAATTCTGTATTTTTTCTGGTTCCCATGGAAACATTTTGAACTTAGAATTTTAGGGGGTATGGTTTGTTTCCGGAGCAGGTGGCATTTTCATTCTTTTAATATGTGGGGCCGGGGGGATACGCCATCTCCTGATGACTCCTGTTTAATCAGGGTTCCACTTTCAAAGCTGAATTTTGTCAAAGACTAGGCATGAAGTCACCAGACAGGAAGTTGACAGAGTATTTTACATCCTGTATTTGTCAAACTTCCCAATTAAAAACAATGTTTTTGAAGGCCAGGAATATGTAAAGATGAGGGGTGTGTCCACAGTTGGGGGTGGGAGTAGTGTAACCTGATTTTATTGGTTGGTAATGGCTAACACACTGACTGTTGGAGAAGGGCTTGGCCAGTCTCAAAAAGTTCCTGCCCTGTAAAATCACAGCCTGAGGAATGTTCTCGCTGACATCAGACTTTGTGGATGAGATTTATACAAGTGGGTAAATCACAGCCCACTTTGATGAGACATGGTGAACAGTTTAGAATTTTTGCGGTGTAACAATATCAGTGTTTGAAACACTCTAGGTGTGACTGTACACACCCACTTAAAGATGGAAAAAGTCCTGATTTGATTGTATGGAGATTTCAATCGGCAAAACTGACCAAGTAACTCACACAATGAAAACTATGTGTTGTGGATGAACAGAACAACAGTGAGAGTGAGAGGCATAATCTTTTTTCCAACTGTGGTGGATTTAGGCTGGTGTTCAATCTAATGTGTTTCATACCTGTGAAGACATTAGCTACAACAGAGTAAATTTGCTCAGCATTTATTCAGCCATGTCAGGCTCATCAGACACACTGAGTCACCTTAAGGACTGCAGGAATGAGCTCTTCTAGAGACTCAAAGAAAATACCTTTTAACTGAGATTTACTCAGAACACGAAAATGTTTAATCTCTATCACTTCTTGAAGCAAAAAACTAAATAAAAATGCAATTATAAATATCATTGCCTTACCCATAAGATCCACTAGGGTGCCAGATTGGGCTTGATTTATCACCCCTGATCCAAAGCTCTCCAGTTTGAAAATTCTAGATAATCTAAACTGACTGGTACTGGTGTACTGATGAACAACATCTGAGGCTCTAATTTTGTACCTTGACAAACGGAAACGCATGACACGGTAATGTTATTCATAAACCTGGATCTGTGCAAGCTTTATGTCAAAATAATCGGTTTGCATTTTGACTCACCCAGGCCACATTTTAACATAAACGCCGTCGCTCCATAGATGTTTCATGGAAATGAATCCCAGTCAGCAAAACTGACAGCAAAGAACTGGTTCCTTTTGGACATTTTAAAACTCTGATCAAATCATTTTATCAAGAGAATTGTTGTTTTAGTTAATGGTTTCCCTTTAATAATGGCACTGTTTTTTTTTGTTCTACAAATGTCCTTGAAAACTGTGTTATTTTAATTGTTTGTAATGCAGGGCCCTGCTGAAAAGGAGACATGGTCTCAGTCAGGCCCCCTGCTTAAATAAATCTAAATAAATAAATGCATATTGCTTATACTGTTTTTTTACCCTTCTTAATTTTCACTTCTGATATGTACCCAATAAAAATGCTGACAAAAAAAAAAAAAAATATCCAAGAGGATCTTAGTTCCGAATGTTTTTTGTTTGCAGATGATACTTTACTCTTGGAGGAAGCATCTGACTCTCCTGAAGCATCTGCACAAGTGCTTAATGGAGACCTTGCATTGATTTCTTCTTGGGCGGACAAATGGTTGATGACTACGATTTGTTATGGCCCCAATTTGTTATGGCATCACGGATAGCAAGGGATGACAGACAAAATTCTTAAACTTCAACAGATTTAATTAAACACAACTTAGAACTAATCTACACTCTACCCTACTGACCAAGATTGAAATAATAATAAAAAAACAGTTACAGTCCCTTGCTGTAATTGACGCCGTAACAAATTGGGGCCATAACAGAATGCTTCTAAAACTAAATCTATGACTTTTTCATTGAAGAATGATAAGCCTTGTAACCCTGTGTTATCGATCAATGGTGAAGCAACTGAGGTCCTTAAGAAACACGAGCATTTGGGAGTTTTGCTCACTGATAATTTGTCTTGGAAAGCTCATGTGTCTAAATTATATGAAAAAGCTTCTAAAAAATTAAATTTGTTAAAAGGTTTCAAATATATCTTATCCAGATATACTCTTGAGATCTTGTATAAGTCACTTGTTCTTTCTATGCTTGAGTATGCCAATGTTGTCTGGGACGGATGTACTTTGGGTGAATCTGATTTATTAGAAAGTCTCCAGTTCGATGCCTTAAGGCTAATAACTGGAGCTATGAAAGGCACTCACCGTTCGGACTTGCTGGTGGAAGCTAATTTTTTGAGGTTAAGTGACTGTAGAAAGTTTCACAAACTGATATTAATGTATAAAATGGTAAATTGTTTGGCACCAAATTACCTTTTATCTCTTCTTCCATGTAATGTTTGTCAGTTGTCTTTTTATATGTTACGTAATCAGGCAGACTTGGTACTACCTTTTGTGCGTACTGAAAAATCCAAAAATTCTTTTCTTTTTTCTTCAGTTAAGCTATGGAATTTGATACCCCATGTAGTACATAATAGCCCTTCTGTTGCATCTTTTAAAAGAGGCTTGCAGCATGTTCCTCTTTTCTATACACCACCCTGTAATAAGTTATTTTATGAAGGCGATCGGTACTTGTCTATTTTGCATTCTAGGCTTAGGCTTGGTCATTGCGGCTTAAATTATTATTTGTATTCAATCAATTGAAGTCCATCTGCTTCGTGTGCTTGTGGTGCTCTTAGAGAAGATGCATTACATTTTCTTTTGATGTGTCCTCGTTTTGATGTTCAGCGTTCTCATCTACTTACTTCTGTCGAGTCGATCACAGGTAGTATATGGTCTTCATTCAGTTTATCGGAAAAATTCAAGCTTTTACTTTTTGGTAGCCTTTTGCTTAATTTTGAGAGCAACACTGCTCTTTTTTCCGCTGTTAGATCTTTCTTAGAGCAGACTAAGCATTTTGTTATTAATCACTAATATTTTACTTGCACTGTTTCTTTATTTATTTATATATTGTTTTCTTTTTCTTTTTTGTTTTGTGTCGTGTCTTTGTGGTCTATTTGGAATTGTATCTCGTGTTTAAAAAAAAATGTGAAAAAAAAGAGAGGGAAAAATATGTAAATTGAATGTTTGTGGCACAAGTCCCCACGATGAGCCTATGCTTTTGGGACAAATGTAAAAATACTAAAATATGGTTTAAATTACAAAAAAAAAAAAAAAAAAAAAAATGACAAAATGGTGGTGGGATCTAATTAGGAGAGAGAAGAGAGAAGCATTGAGAGAAGTCAAAGTTAGGTGCTCGGAACTGATGAAATTGAGCCAGAGTTAACAAACTGGTTTTGTAGGTGCAGCAGCTGAGATGATCAGCTCATTAGAACCAAACCCGAACTGATTTGTCTTAAATTCTTTTTGACAACTGCATCAGTTTGTGACAAAATTACCAGGAAGTTAGACACATCAATTTTGGTCTGTGGTACTGGTTTTAACTGTAAACTGGCAAATTAGCCTCTGAGATCCGATCAGATCCAGTGCATCACAGAATATTTGCAAATTCCCCGTGTTGCTGATAGAAACACCCATAAGTCTGTGTGTTAATTTGTCTGGTCCTGAATTTGCTTTTTGATCATCTGGAATCTACAAACAGTTAGTGCCATTATAAATGAATTACAAAATTACTAAGTGAAGGACATGTTAGACATCTACCAATTTTGATGACTCATGTAATGTGGTAAATAGCCACTAGATGGCAGTACCTAACTTTTTTTAACTCATCAAATTAGGGCCTCTGGTCTGTCCAGGGCATGCAACCCAGAAATGATCCAGTGCATATACAGAAAAATTGAGAAATTCAGTAGTAGGAGAAATTGCAAGATACATTTGAAGACCTGTCACCATTTTCAAGATCTTTTGCTTTTGTGTGATTTTGCCTGTGTTGGAAATTTTCCTGTTTTCACAACAGGTCCATCTCCATTACAGAGAAATTCTCATTTTTTTATTTTGCATCATCTGGAATCTAGTAAGAGTAAAAGTTCTAGTGCCATTTAATTAAATCTGTTACATCACTTAGAATTTTAAGTCATCATTTGCTGTCCGTCTACAAATTGACCAAACAAATTAGAGATGACACTCAGCATCTGAATACTGAACCAGACACACAGTGGTACACTATAATATGAGAAGGTTGCAGGCACTGGTCTTTGGCCTTCGGTTTGTCATAGATCATAGAATATATACAGCATGCATTATGCATTAATAAATGTCGAGAGACATTTTCTGGAAATCCAAAGGTCCCCAATCATGCCACAAGGTGCACAACCAATAAGCTAAATATGAGCTATTCCAAAATCTGTTCCTTTGTGACATCACATGGAGAAGTGACTGCCGAGAAGCAAGAAGGAGTGATCAACTTCAGCCAACCAGTTAATCAGTTCCCTCAATATTTCGATGATCTTTCCCTTATTATTATGTAAAAAAAAAAAAAAAAAAAAAAACAGATTTTGAAATGGGTTGTGATGGCTAACTGGCTGTGCAACAGGTGGCATGAAAAGGGATCTTCAACTAAATGATGCTATCAGTTCTACAAGTAATCAGGTAATTTTGCAGTTTGCTGGGGATCGTCCTCATGTTATTTTACCCCTTAATCCTGCAAAATCCCTCTCTGCTGCCCCCTGTCTGTACACTCTTTTACTGCACCCCCATCAGTACACCTCTCTACTGCCCCCTGTCCGTTCCCCTCTCTATTGCTCCATCTGTACCTCTCTCTACTGCCCTGTCTGCCTGTCTGCGCCCCTCTCTACTGCCCCCTGTCTGTTCCCCTCTCTATTGCCCCCGTCTGTACCTCTCTCTACTGCCCTGTCTGCCTGTCTCTACTGCCCTGTCTGCGCCCCTCTCTACTGCCCCGTCTGTTCCCTTCTCTATTGCTCCGTCTGTACCGCTCTATACTGCCCCCTCTCTGTGCCCCTCTCTATTGCTCGGTCTGTACCTCTCTATACTGCCCCAGTAGCACCCCACAACAAGTAGACCTGGACAGGCCAAATCATCATAGTTCTTTATTCAGAGATGCACTAAACACTGATATTTTGAAGAAAATAGTATTTAAATACTTGAACATTTTTTTCTACAACTCACCTGATTTTGTTGAGGTGCCGAAGGTTGATCTTGTTTTTTGCAGCATGTAAAGAGGAGCTCCAACTGTTTTGTCAGTCTAAGTACAAATCAAATGAGACCATTACAAAAAAATAAAAAATTTGTTTTCTAAAGTATCTGTAATTTGAACATTTTACATCACTCCCTATTGTCGCAGGTTAAGGTTAAAAATAAGACCTTGGAAATATATATTGTATTAAAAAAGAACAAAAATTCAATGATTTTAAACAGATATACAAACTGTAGTTATCATTCATGCAAAGTAATTCATTTCAGGAATTTTATACTTACGTTTCATCTTCTTTGCCTGCATTTCAGAAATTAACAAATATGGTCAGTATTTATCAGGATTTGAAAATACTGAAAGAACACTTGTGTAACGTTCCTTTCAGTTTGTTTTGCACATACTTGAAACACAAAGTCTTAATCAGGTTTCCAAAGCATACTTACAGAATGCATACATCTGTAAACCAAGCCAGCAGGCTATAAACAAAGACTCGAGGAGCATGACGATCACTCGAAGATCTTCCACAATCCGCTGGCCTTTTCCTGAAAATAAAGACATGCACAAAATTCCTCACAATTTTGCCATTCCTTTTCACAATACTTAAACGCTCAGGGACTGAAGACACCAATTTATTGCAAGTTTCATGAGAAATTTTCTCCCATTATCCCTGCAAACATGTCTTAAGGTGTGCGACAGTATGGGGTCTCCGTTGTTACCATTTGCATGTCAAAGTGTGCCACACATTCTCTGCACTTGAGACTGCGGGCAAGCAAGTCCACAGCAAATTTAGAAATCTCTACTTTTTTAATGTATTTTTCATACTGTCCAAACTTTTTCAGAGTTGTGTTCATAAAACTTTGCACGCTGTACTAACCTGCTTTCAGAAAGACTTCCGTTCCCAGAGCAACAGAATTTAGGACACTTAGGCCAGCAGAACCAAACACATACACTAGGATATGAGGTAGATCTGAAAAGCAATTAAGTCTTTTTTAGTATGCACGAAAGTTTAAGTCAAATATTATTTTCTGTGCTAGATATTCAGAAGAAAATATATCTTTGAGCAAGTAATTTTTTACTTGTGCAAAACAGTTCATAAACAAAACAAGTTATTAAATGCAGATGTAAATGATAAATCATTTGACCAAACTTACTCTTTTTAAAATTCATGTTAATACTTCATAAGTTCTCTAAATAGCAAGTCATTTCCAAATGCAAGTTTCAATATAAAACCAAAGGGGCAGTTAAATGGCAATGAATTAAAACTGGTTGTACAGTTAAAATATTAAATCAACACAAGTTTAAATTGCAGCAGCTTTGAATAAAATGAATCATATATAAAATCATACTGTACCAGGTAAATCACTCCTGTGGTTAAACTTCATTATTGCTTTTATGATGTAGAGGAATGCAGTGAAACACATAATGCCAGAATGTTCTGCAGTAACAGACACATCAGTTAATTCAAGTTGAGAGCAAAAATAAATAAGTGATTCTATCAAAAAAAATCATTAAAAAATGTGAACTTCATACAAGTGATCTAAAAATTAATCCCACTGACGGGATTAGAGAAGAAAATGTACACCACACTATATCAAACCTATTTTCACCAGTTTAATGTTAACATTGGGGTTCATATTTGAAAATTTCAGTCACATGAAAACGTTCACTTTTATTACATATAATTTTATGACACATGCACAGACTTGACATAGGAGTTACAGTAGATAGGGGCTGATAGGTTAAGGTAGGCTAAACAGAATTCTTGCTGGAAAAATATTCCCATCTGCTTTGCTAGATTGGCTCAATGTTAGCGCAGCAACCAATAACTGTTTACATGACTGGCCAATTTATTATTCAGCAGCATTACTGTTCATTGTGTTTAAGTTATGAAGCAATTTGACATAAAAAGTGAATACATCTTTGAAATACTCTGAACTTCAAATGGTCAAAAAAAAAAAAAAAAAAAAACAGATTTGCAAAAATTTGTGTGCAAGACTTTCTGCAGCCGATGTACTCTACAGCCAATTTACACCAACTTGTATATTAAGCAGCAGGTTCAACATGCTTTAAAAGATTTAAGAATTTAACAACTTAAAGATTCTGCTTTTAAATGCATTTAACAAAATCAAATGGTGTCAAACATCCACAATTTTAAATTTCTTTTTCTTAATCTCTGATGAGAAAATGCTACGACAGGAAATGGAATCAAGAGTTTTTTTCTAATCTGCTAGATGAGGAGATTATTGCCATTCTTATAGTCTTACACTGAAGTCTTGTATTCTCTCGTCATAAAATTTCTTAATCATTGGAGGGCACGATTTGATCTTGATTATTCAGTAAATGCCTTGTTTGATTAATACAGGGACAGATTGAGAGCAATCCTGCATTGTTGCATTAAATTACTGCCAGGAACATACAATGGTCATTTGTGTGTGGAAAAAAAAAAATGGCCAGTCCTATGAGAAAATGTCCAAAATAAATGTATAATTTTATTTTCATGTAAATATTTCATTCACACTTAATTGTGATTGTAAATTTTCAGTACTGTATATCAGTGACGGCTCGTTAAATGGCAACTGGGGAGGCCCAAAACAATCCCTTAAAATTAATGATTGGTCACGACCTGCTTTCAATCATTCATTTAAATTACCATTACAGAAACTCCAAAAACTCTCAACATTATCAGGTGTGACCAGTTCATTTATAACGCATATCGATTACGACTTCGGACTTCTTGCGTTTTTCTTTACTCAGCGGTTGGAAGCAATGCATGTGTTTCACGATCTTTTGAATGAAATTAGATCACTTGAAATGTCTTTTTGCAATTACATTGCTTCCAACCCCTCCATGCATAAGCACTTCAATTCCGCGCGAGAATCTCTTTCATAGCCACATATTGATTGAATAATTGCTGACTACAGCAGGGGAACGTAAATATGCATCTTAAACTCACACCGAATGCGCGAGAGTTGACAGGTGTGTGTTATAAATGGACACTGGCCACACCTGATAATGTTGAGAGTTTTCGGAGTTTCTGTAATGGTAATTTAAATGAATGATTGAAAACAGGTCATGACCAATCATTATTTTTAAGGGATGGGTTTCAGCCTCACCTATCGCCAGTTCACCAGCCGCCACTGCTGTATATATAATAACAGACTGTAGACAGTGTAGTGATTAGTAATCTAATAAGAGGGGAGGAAATGTATGGGTGCAGACAGACAGCCTATAATCCTGAGCCGTGAATGAATATCCATGTGTGAGCAGAGATTCAAATCCCATAATGGCACCCACTGAACTGTCATCATCCCTCACTGTCTGTAACCCTCTCCGCTTTCACTTCCAGTATGAATCAATAAAAGCACACAAAAGGAGGGCACATTCTCCTGTAAGAAAACAACAGATGGGTTTGGTGTGGCTCTGTTGTTGTGCTGGGCTGGACCCCATAATCTGGTATCTGCTGAGCCACTGTTTGAGTGGATGGATGGGGCCCTTGATCTGGTATCTCTCAAAGCTTTGGTCTCGTGGTTGATAAGCTCCAGGATCTGGGACTAAAGCAGTGGTCACACCTTGCCGGATAGCGTTACGGACGTCTGACGGATAGAAACTTTGAGAAGTTGTCTCCGTTGCAGTTTGAGACTAAAAATGCTCTGAACTTTCTGCTGAATTGAACGCACCTTGCCTGACAAGAAACAAATGCGAATGGAGATGAACGGATGGAACATGTTGTTCTCCGTCCATTGACACCATCCGGCAAGGTGTAATCACTGCTTAAATACTAACTAGGCCAGAGACCCAGCAAGGGACACATAAATTGGCAGCAAAATTGCTCAAATTTAAGGGCCAGTTCAATCAGCCAGAATCCTTTGGCATTCTAAGGACCCCTGCTGGTCAATAGGAAACCTGCACTCTGTTCTTTGCTAAATTGCAGCACTGTAAAATATTAAAACTTCACTAAACCTATGAAAGTTAGGCAACCAGCTGCAATGCATTTTTGAGTTTGATCAACTGCAAGTCTGAGTGGCTACACGAAATTCAAATTTTGAACTCGGAACCTGAGGTTGAGCCAACTCAAAAATGCTTTGCAGCTGGCGGCCTTCCTTTTTCCAAGTTGAGCCAACTTTTCAATTTCTGCTGCGCACACAGAGTGTGTTATTTTGACTCATGTCTGTGCAAAGCTGGGCTTGTAGACAACAATGTGAAAAGAAGCAACTAGTGACATCACATGCGCTGGGAGAGACAGTGCGCTCACCATATACTTATTCATACTGGCTGCAGAAATGTCATGATAAAAATGTGCAGTCCAATAAGCATATGCCCTTTATGGAAATAATATTATGCAATGTTCAACCAATCTGAAACTATGCAAAAAAACATCAGAGCTGACTAAGCTTCACTGAGGAGCAAAAATGATTCACTTAATATTAACATGACAAAAAAAAAAACAAATTCCATACCTTTATCATTTTCTGAAACGAAAGCCAGTAATAGAAGGTGGATTGTACAATCAAGAATAAACTTCAGTACCTCAAGGGCACTGTGCCATAAATCTGAAAGAAAATGTGCAGTCATTATGTCAGGAAAATAACATCTGATATTCACTGTATTTATTATATTTTTCAGGCTATGAATGATGTTGAGCAAATCATGTTTTGCAGCAGTTCATAGCTCTTTCCATACGTCCAATTCTCTGTTGTGTGCATACACACTAACAGTGCAAAAAAGCGAGGGTTCATACAAATGTGACTTTGACTTCATGCTTTTTTTTTTTTTTAAATATTTAGTCCAATAGAAAACAAATGCAATGCCAACTGCCTTCACATTGTGCAATGGAAATATAAACAGTGGTCAATGGACATTTTGTCTTTTAGAACAAAACATGGAATCATGGGATTTAAATAACATCATCCAAAAGATGACTAATAATACCTGACAAAGTATGTGGACTTTAATAGATTAAAATATTGGGTACAATTACACAAAACAGACCATCATACGCATATAACCGAAGTCCATGTCTCTACACTATTCTGATCCGAGTTTTTAAGCAAACCAGCATAAATTTATCTCCCACAGTTCAGTGCGTTTTATGTTAATGAAGCTGTCGGAAATTACCAACATTTTATGAAATTCTCCGATGGTGGGCTTCTCTGCTTAAAGTGACGGATTTTGTGAGTTTACCGCGCAGATCATGTGATCAGACGTCACACCATGTGTTATAATTGGCTGCGGGTTGTCATTGCAGTCTACCCAATCTAAGTTACCGTTGATCACTTTTTGGATTAACAGACTTCTGACTCCATCAAAGAACAGCAGCCCTACTACGATGATGTCATGAAACCAATAAGGCTTAAAAACTCCAAAATACGCTGCTAGCAAGGACCTTCAGCTAGCAGTTTGAACCATCAATCTCCCCAAAGGTGAGCAATTTAAGAGTGAAAGTGAAGTGAAAATCATCTAAAATTTGCGCTGCAAAAACTATTCGGAGTTTTCTTGATAATATGGATCCCTGCATTTGCATGAATAGCTTGCAAACATTAGCCAGCATTCAGACCACTGAAATACATGACAATCATGAGCACAGAGCATCTTTTCAATTTGTGGACTATAACTTTACTCCAGGAAAAGCATTATTTTGTTGATCCAGGAACAACATTTACACGGTGAAATCAGATTGTGTGCATTCAAAACCAATGACAGGCATAACTGCGCTTGTATGAGTGACTGGAAGACTGACTGTCTCTTCGGTCACTTGAAACGCATTAGAATGCAATAGAAACTGATATGACGCCCCCACAGGCTAGATAAGATACACTTTATTGAATCCCGTGGGGTAATTTCTCCTCTGCATTTAACCCATCCTGTAGTTAGGAGCAGTGGGCAGCCACAGAGCAGCACCCGGGGACCAACTCCAGTTCGAAAGCCAGTTCCTTGGTCAGGGGTACTGGTAGGACTGTTCCTATAATGCATGTTTTTCTGGGTGGGGGAAACCGGAGTACCCGGAGGGAACCCAAGCTAATATCACCTAAGATGTCATGCAATACAACGTGAATACTTTGCTATTCAATTCAAGATGCTGGAGCATTCAATGCACTTCTACAGTCAGTGAACCACCATTCACAGCTAGTGTTTGGATTTGGGGAACTATTTTACTATGATTTAGTTTCTAACCAGAATGCTGGAAATGTGAACAGTTACATTTTCTAACTAGAACTGCGTTTCGTCAGGACAAACCTCGAGAGTGTGCTTGCTAAAATGTCTCTCTCTCTCTCCCTCTCTCCCTCCCTCCACAGTCTATATGGGTCCATCCATGCAAATGTGTATTTGATTGCCTTGTGAAACAAGCTCAATTGTGTGCAATAACAGTATGTGATATGAGGAATATTTATATATTGCCAAAAAGTACATCACTAGGGGAGATAACTTTTATAGTTTCAATATGCTCTGTTCCTTAGTATTTTTACAGCACTTGAAAATGCGTGAAAAATTGGTAGATTTTCAAACGCCATTTTGTGACATTTTCTGCATTGTATTTTTGAAGCTTTCCTGAGAATATTCAAAAGGCTGTAGTATTTGCATGCAGCAACTAATCATATCTTCAGCATCTGATCAACCACTCTCAAACTTGTTTTCAAAAATAAAAAAGCTTATTTTTTTATATTCAAAAACAAATTTCCCAGTGTCACTTTCATGATGAATTCCGTCAAACAAGTGCCCGAACTCTGACATTTGTTTTTGTGCTCAATGTTTGAATAAACAAACTTAGACCCCGGTTGTGATGTTCAGTTGTCAATGTAATAAATTCTGTTCATCCCCCACTTGTCAATACAACTGGCGACTTAGAGGAGCTCATTATAATTTCAATGCGGAAATTCCGTCAACTGTCACGTAACGTTCATGAACGGCTTTCACCGACCATAATTTCCACATTTCAACATCTACATCAGCGCTGAGGTCGTCAGTTCTTGTTTTCGATGCTACCTAGTCGTTGGATCTGAGGATAAAGCAGGAAGCAGCAGGATGGCGTCCCGCCAACTCAGGTAAGTTTTTCCGTCAACTCATTTCCACAAATCGCGTTCGTTCTCAGAATTACGTTTGTGCAAACAAGCAGTCTTTTGTGGATTATCATATAGAGGCACGATGTAACCTTCTGACGTAAAATTAGTGGGAATATCAAGCAAACTTTAGCGCGTTACCCTCGTATTGCATCCTAAAAGTGGATGCACTAGCGTTGTGTATGTTTTGACCGATTTTCAAACATGACGATGGACATCACTTCACGGCTGTCAAGGGTCACGATCGTTCCAAGTATTCTCATTTTCGGTGTTCTTTTGGCCTGTGACAGGTTGATTGCGTGTTCTGTACTTTTTTTGGTGGTTGTATCGCTAACGCTATATCCAGGTTCAGGGTAGTTAGCATATTGCGCGATTCACTCAAATTGTCCACGCAGTGCACAATCGTGATAATGGACTTCTCATAATCAACCGTTTTATTGTTGCAGGTATAGAAATAAACACTGATTATTTTGTGTCAACAATCCTTGCATATCATAACAAGAGGTACATAATGCAATACAAATTAAAGGGTTTAGGAGATTACAACTGTTTAAGGACAGTTCTGATGTATGTAAAGGTCAAATAAAACCAGGAACATATCGTCAAGAGTTACATCACGGAAGTGACATTCATCACGTAAGTGACGTTTCTCCGTCCAACATTTTCATCACGTATGTGACATTCACCTAGTCTATTATTATATAACCAAAGCTGGCTTGTATTTATCATTGAAAATAGATGCTCCTTGCCACCAATAGCAGAAAAATTATGTATTGGTACAACAATGAGGGTCTGTTTTGTAAAAAAAGAATCTTAACCGAGTGTGACCCAAGGCCAGCTCAGGGCAGCAAGTGTCAACTATATTTTCTAGACCTTCAAGTTGTATTTTGCAAATGTTTGAACCCTATCCTTTAGAAAAAAAGCATTTACTTACTGAAAAACAACGGAATCTCTTTCTTTTCATAATTTTGTGGATTTTTGGGAGGACTTACTTGTCAATGTCACGTAAGTGACGATTTTCATAAGGTCACACATCAAGCGAAATAACGACTTTCCAAACAGTAGCATTTTCTTGTCTTCTATTTCACTGAATAGTACATTAATTGAACTACCTGAACCCAAAAAATGGTTATCATGGGGCATGTTCTAAAATACCATGTCTGTGTCACACTTCTGTACCCTATTGCATGGATGGACCCATATACTGGTTGTGGTGTTGAGGCTGCCCTTGGAGCCTAGAGTGGGTCAGCGTTCTGTGATGTCATAATGGCAGAACTTCAATGTTGCATTTTAAATGGATAAAAAGTGATGAAAAACAGGGATTGCGAAAGAATGAAAAAGGGTTATGCAACCGTTTGTACAAGACCCAGAGACACGGTCGGCCGGACGTTTCGGCGTTTGAACAGTGTCTCTGTCGCAAACACTCGGGCACTTGATACGGGACAAAAAAGTGTGTGGAAATGGAAAAAGAATAAATAAATAAATGGACTTAAGAAGAACAATGGTTGCTTGCCTATGGCACAAGCACACAACTATTTCCTCTCATTTTTTCTCCAAATCAGAACTGACAAAGAGGATTTTAATACATTTCCCTGTCTGCTGGTGGTCTGCCTTCGAGGTGTATAAAAGCATTCTACAAGTGTTTTATTCCGCCTTTCTAAAGAATGACCACCATATACAGTATATATCATATTGAACATTATCATAACTATTACACCACTCTCTCACACAAACACACCCTCACTCAGAAACACAAACAAACTGTAGCAGATGCGCAAACATGCCTCACTATCCTGGGTCAGAACCACCGAAAGGATTCTAACATTCTCACTGCAAAAACAAAACAGCTCTTTCTCAAAATACACAAGTTAGACTTACGTGCATGTCTACTTTCACGCAAATCCTTATGCCAATGCGGCAGGGCGTTTCTCATTCGAGGCCCAATATACCAATACAGGAACACTGAAAAACAGAGTGTTAGGAAATCATGAGAGTCATGTCAGAAACACCCAACAGCAAAGCTATCTTTGTGGTGGAGGAACATGTGTAATCATCTTATAATGATGCAGGGCCAATTAATTTTACAGTGTTCAAACCAGTCTGAGACTATAGCCGAATATTTTTGGAAGTTGAGGGGTACAAGTGATAGACTTGGGAATAAATCTACCACACTTCATCTGGCAAGTACATGCTGTGCCTACCGCTGACATCACTTTAACTGATGCGTGAACAACACTCCATTTCCCCAATTCAGGTTTCTTTAACTCTCCCATACAATATTCACATCCACTTGTTGCTTCCTCCTCCTTGCCCACCCCGTAGGCTGAGCTAAGAGCAAGTAGAGGGTGCAGGAAATGGGAGAAAAGAGGAAAGTAATTAGAGCTTATAGTGAATGGAATGTTCTGGAGTGGGTTTTGAGAGGAGAATTATTGTTGGCAGTTTAATGAACAGTTCAAATTTTATTTTTCATTATTTGTAGCTGCATGGGTTGAAGTGTCTGGAGTTGATTGACTTTATTTTAGGCTAAAGCTGTGGGATTTTATGTGTTCTTGGCTAGGAGCCTTGTTCACCTTCGCAGAAGATGTCTAAGATTCAAGATCTACTGTACATACGGTGGCTGACGAGGGCAAACGCCTAGATCAGAGAGTGAAAACAAATATTCAAAACTGCAGTGCGTTTCTCCAATTGGAGATGTTTTGGGCTATTGCAGTGCATTTGTCCTCGTCGGCAACCGTAGATAAATCTTGAATCTTTTGACTTCTTCCGCAAAGATGGACAAGGCTCCTAGCCAAGTGGCCACATTGGACATTTAGGTTAAAGACATGGTGAAAAGACGTGTCTTCGAGTCAAATTTGGATTGAGCTGATTTAAAGTGGCACCGACATACATTTTAAACCCATAAAAGACAATACTTTTTATGTTTCCGGATATTTTTCCAGTCATTTGACACCAAATATACAAAAATCTGTTCAGTGGGTTGGTTATAATAAGCTTTTTTATTCCGTGTATTTTGCCTCCCGTGGATCGGTTTCATATTTTCAATGAGCATTTTGTTAATGCAGGCCACCTCTTTGAAAATTTAGGGTTATTGCCGGCTGCTCCTACCTGTGATAGCAGGCCTTTTGTACCTGTACCGAATAACTCCGGTTGTTTTTCCTTGCGTCCTTTTTCTGAAGAGGAAGTGCTTGAAGAACTTTTTAGCATTGACCCTAAGCAATCCACTGGGGCGGATAAATTGGACCCAAGCCTCTTATTGCTGGCTTCACCTTTGATTGCTATTATCCTGACACACATTTTTAACTTAACCCTGTTGATCGGTTCGATTCCTGTCTTGTGGAAAACGGCTTTTGTTCTTCCCTTTACATAAAGGTGGTTCTTCAGATGTTCTGAATAACTATCGACCAATTTCAAAAGCTGCCGTGCTTGGCCAAGGTTTTAGAGAGACTCATCAATAATCAAGTTAGAGCATTTTTATCTGAGCATGCTATCTTGAATGTGTTTCAGTCAGGCTTCAGACCAGGTCATAGTACTGTATTAGCTGCAGCCAGGGTATTAAATGATATTATTTCTGCCTTGGACAATAAGCAAGACTGTGCTGCCCTTTTTATTGACCTATCAAAGGCGTTTGACACAGTTGACCATTTAAAACTCATAGAGCGGCTAAGTGCAATTGGGTTTGATATTAAATCTCTCAATTGGTTTAAAGATTATCTATCTGGTAGGTGTCAAGCTGTTATGGCCGATGGCTATCAATCCAACTTTATTTATCTTAGCAAGGGGGTTCCACAGGGATCAATTTTGGGGCCCTTGCTGTTTGCACTTTTTATTAATGAGTTCGGTGCTAATTTTCTCAATAGTAAAATCCACCTCTATGCAGATGATACAGTCATCTACTCAGCTGCCCCTTCTGCTGATTTGGCTCTTAAAAATTTGCAGTCAGATTTCCAAATCTTCCAGAAGGATCTTTTAGACCTTAAACTAATTTTAAACTCTGAAAAAACTAAATTCATGCTATTCTCTCATAAACCAGCTGCTAGGTTCCATAATGGTAGCATCACGACAGTAAACGGAATCCAAATCGAAAGAGTTCCTTACTACAAATACCTTGGCATTTGGGTGGATGACAATCTTAATTTTAAGAAGCATACTGATGAGCTGGTCAAGAATTTGAAGCCAAAATTGGCTATGCTGTACAGGAATAAAGCCTGCTTTCCGAGGAGTTGCAGAAGACAGATTGTTCAAGCAACTGTTCTCTCTAGAATAGATTATGGTGATGTAATTTATATGCACGCTGCACCCTCCTTGCTGAAGTCACTTGACACAGTGTACCACGCTGCATTAAGGTTCATAACTGGAGATGGCTTCCGAACACATCACTGTACACTTTATTTTAACGCTGGTTGGTCTTCACTGGCCGTGAGAAGGGAGCAACATTGTTGCCTTTTTATATACAAGGCATTGTTGGTTAAACTGCCTGGATATTTGCCCAGTTTGCTTAACGTGCGGAAGGGTGAATACGGTCTGCGCACTCTTGACTTTTTGGTTTTAGATGTCCCAAGGGTGCATACTGAACTGCGTAAAACTGCTTTTATGTATTATGCTCCACAGAAGTGGAATAGGATTCAACAGTTTTTAAAGTTGGAAAGTCTTATTTCAATTGATTGTTTTAAATGTCTTTTATTGGCTGCCACAAAGCAGGAATGTACATGTGTAATGTAGTCATTGTTTTTATTCATTGCACTTCGTGTTTTCTGTTTTTTGCTACTGGGCTCCGTTGCAAAAGAGAGCTTGCTCTCAATCGGACTCCCAGTATAAATAAATAAAAATAAATAAAAAAATTAAATATTGCCCGAGGCCAAGCTCCAATTTGTGCTCACTAGCATGCGTGACGTCACATCAGCGTGTGCGTGAGTGTGTGCGTCCAGAATGTCAATCACATAGCTAACTTTAACCTTGCCGTTTAAAATCAGTGGCCCTATGCGTATAATAGGATCCGAAAAAGCCAATTAGACTGTTAGTAAATTTTAGTGTTCTTGACCAATTAACACAATATCACAACATCAACAATTAACATTATTGCTACAACGTAAGAGGAGTAGCATGCTGGCTACCTATGGGTCATACTGTGATCTGTAGCTAGGTGGCTAGTCTCTGCTGCTTTCGCCTGAACAAGGATAAAAGGATGTCTTGTACAGTATATCTCGCGAACATACTTTAATGCATTTGGCCTCTAGATATCACGTCTCTGAAGCTTATAATGAATTGTTTAGTAAACATCAGTAAGTTGTGGATGGGGACGTCTGGTGGATAACACATTTGTAGGCGAATAGTTACAAGGACCACAGCTAACAGTAACCTTGGTCACCCTATAATTGCTGCATGGTATAAGTAAATCAGTGTTTTATTAACTTATTGCTTAAACTGACATGGTTGGAACCATTTATCGGTATTGTACACGGCTAATTGCTTTTGCTGCAAAATAATTGATCGTATTAGTAGGGTAGAATTCCGTGTCCAACTTCCACTTCTTCCGGCTTTTTTTATTTGCCGAAACAATTTTAAAAGTGGCGCCAATATATTTGGGGGTTGATCAGTGGGAAGGGGGTTTAGAATATTAATATTAATATTTAATATCTCCAATGCATATGCTGTACACGCCCTCGCAACCCGGTGTCATCAGCATAGACTGTATAAAAAGATGGACACCGTGTCCGAAGTTACTTGCCCCAAAAACACAGTCTGCTTCTTGACCGTAGGCTGTTCGTGACACAGGCTCCTATTTGGGGCATTGAGCTGATAAGCATATGCTTATCACAGGAGTACATTGGGGAGGCGTTACCAGTTATGGATGCATGTGTCCAGTGGCAAATGGTTTTATTTACCTAGCTCGCATCAATATCAATCGCTAACCTTCTATCCTGATGGATTAGATAGGATGCTTTCTTCCATTCGAATCAGAAGTCCCGCATGTACATCATTATTCGCGCAGAATATGAAATCGGTGACTGGTTGGTCCGGGTGCAAGATTATTTATTTCCATGAGAGTACGACAAAGATGAGGAAAGCTGCGGTTCTAAGATTTATAGTCTATTTTCTTTGGTGTTCCGATAATTAGCCAGCGGTCAATTGAATAATATTTTATCGATTGCAGCAGATGTTCAAAAAATAACTGGTAACGTCTAACCAATGTGCTCCAGTGAAGAGCATGTGCTTATTAGCTCAATGCCTCAACTTGGAGTCTGTCACAAACAGTCTACGGTCACTAAGCAGACTGATTTTGAGCTGATAACGTCGGACACCGCCCTCACTTTCTGATATCACAGAAGTTGCTCTCTGATCTGCAGTATTAGTCACCGAAGACAAGACCTAACGAATTTGTGCAATTTCACACCCCGATCAGTCGTGTCGGAGCAACCAAAAGCGACACCAATTATTCCCTTCCTTTTTTACCAGTAGAAGCTGATCTGGGTTTCAGTAGAAGATACCCAGTAAGACGGAGTGTTTACATTTCCCGCCATTGCTACTCCAGCAAACTCTAACGAGAACCCACAAGATCAATAGCCACTGCATACACACAAATTCACTGATGTGACGGCAGATGACTGCTCTCTGCCAGGCGGCAAAAGCCGCAAGTTTTCGAGTGATAGAAATTTTGTGTGGGAAGTTTAAACAGTGATAAATCTATTAATATGTACAGTACATCAAAATATCAATGTGCACGAGTGTACTTATGTTTCAGAGATTACACTTATCACCGATGGGTTGACACGTGTCACAGCTACTTTAAATTTGTCTTCAATGCTGTTTTTCTTTGAAACTCCAAAAGTGTCTTGATGACGAAAGAAATTCACCGACCCTTCAATTAGCCTTGGGGTGAGTAGATAAGTGAATTTTCATTTCTGGGTGAACTATCCCTTTAAACTCTTGACCACATTATGGGCCCTATTTTAGCAATCTAAGCACAGGATAAAGTTCATAAAACAAGTGGATTTAGGGCGTGTCCAAGTCCACTTTTGTTAGTTTACCAACAGGCAATCTGAGCAGAAAGCTGGTTCAAGTTGGTGCACGGTTCAAAGGGGTTGCACTTAATCTCTTAATTAATCATAGATGTGTTTTATGTGTAACATGAAATACACCAATCAGAGCATCGTCTCCCAATTCCCTGTAAAAGCCAGGTGTGCTTGCACCTTGGCAGATTGCCATTATAATGGCAGATTTGCCAAGTAGAAAAAAGAGCGCTTCCCTCGCGAGGAAATGGATCTGCTCGTACGCAAAGCGGTCTGTGCACCGACCTTCCAAGCCCGAGTTCAACTTGGTTGAATCACAGAATAAAGTATAATGCATAATTTTGCTAATCCATTTTTTGTTGAGATAAAAAAAAAAAAAACTGGAAATCCACACGCACTTCCCGTTAATGATCTCAAATTGGCTTTGAGATAAAAATTAAACCGAAGCCAGAAAATGAAGGGTTATTTGCTTTTATAGCAATACCTGTATTATCAGGTCCTACAGCATCTCAACAACAAAATTGGTCGTGGTGATACTGGTCTTTTCAATGCAACTTTGATCATCTGATCATGCCAGGATGCATTAACTGTCAAGTCAGTGCGCCCCGAGATCGGATCCTGCTCAGAATTGAAATGCAATCAGCCAGACCACATGCCGACGTGGTCTGGATCACATTGACTTCAGATCCCAGTGAGGTGCAGACAGTGCCAGGGCTAAATCCAGACAATTTACCAAACGCAGGTCTAATGTCATCATCCGGCAACATGTGAATTCCTCTCCCAAGTGCATAAAGCGAAGATATTAAGGGAATATATTCAAAGATGGAGGAAAACTGGGGCTGGAGCACAGCTGAGATCCACTGTCCTTTAGCACTGTGGTCCAACAGCATTGTGCAAGCTGTGACAGCAGTTACAGAAATAAAGCAACATTTGAGAAAACTGCCGACTTCCCAGCACTGAGAAACAGTTACTCGTTACTCGTCTCGGCTGCTCTCCCCTCAACAAAACGCGTCATTCCAGCCCAGCCACCATTACAAAATAAACGAAATATTAAGAAGGCGGGGCTCTTCCTCGCACAAATATATCTGATCATTGTCTGATAAGGCACGTCACACTGAACTGTCAAGCGTGGACACAGCTTTTGCCACTGGTTTTGCTTTCTATGGCCCAGATATACAGACAGATAAATACTGTGAAAATCACATTAATAACTTCTAAACTACAGAAATTTCCTATCAGTCATTCTGTCTGTCTGCCAGTTCGTCAATCTATCTACTTGCGTTACATCACATTCAGCATTTTTTTTTGACGAAATCTCCTGCACTGGCACCATGCATCAGTCACCATAATCTTGGCCGTGTCCCTTCTTGGTGCACTCATCCGTTTTTCATTTTCTGCGACTCTGACTGTGTCACCCTGATCAGATGCACTCTCCGGTGTTACTGGGTATTCAGGCTAAGAGTGCAGATATCCTTCAGTTTCAATGACAGCTTGAGCTCAACTCATATTGCTATGGGGTGATGGGCCGGAAAAGCAGTGTTTTCTTCCTGTAGACAAGCTAATGCATTCAGTGAATCAACATTATGATGTCCTATCTCATGCAACAGTATTGTCCCCATTTGTGACGATGGGCTACATCAATCAAGTTAATTTCTTCTACTTTTAGACACTGTATCTTTCCTCATATTCCCCTCACCGCATATTACATTTATTTTGAAGTTCTGAAGCCGCATAGTGAGATAAATATGCAAAAATAGAGAAATCATAAGGGCAGCAAAAACTTTTTCATTGCTCTGTAGATGGAAGACATATAAGATAAAGCAACATATTTGATTTAAAAAAAAAAACAGCACAATAAAGCATTTTTACACCCTAACTCAAAAATCTCAGAGTTATTTTCTAAATGTGATGAACTAGTTGGCTATGACAGTGACTACCTAAGTGTAGCATTTTCCCTACAAGCTATTCTTGGTGCCATAAAGTTTGAATTATTAAGAAAGGGAACTTACCAGCAGTAAAACCGTATGCAGAGCGTGTAAAAATTAGAAAGAATATTTCATATTCGATGAGCCAATCTGTGTGTCTGAACACGAAGGAAAGCTTTAGTCCTGTAAGCACACAAAAAGATAGTGTTTGAGACATTTGGTCAATAAAGCACGTGAACACACCTCTCAGGACTGGTTTTCGCAGCATGATAAAGCTGTGAGGACCAGGTGCTGCTTTTGGACTCGCTCTGTAAGGACACCAGTAAGGTGAAACTGGTATGTGCTCTCAGAGAGGACCAGCGCTATGCACAAGACTATACCCACAGCATAAAGGGCTCCAACTCTAGCAAAGGGCTCATTTTATTTAGCTCATACCCAAATGGATCCCCTCCGCACAATTTAGGTTCTCTCTCCATTCCCCTGATCTACACTTGTACACCCTAACCCACTCCCAACCCCATCTCCATAAGGGAAATATAAGTTTGCCAAGAGCCCCATAGACACAGGATCATCTCTTCATAAACAGATGGGTAATAATGACAAACTCCACTAATAACCAGAAAACAAAATATAACAGCTGCATCTCTACCTAAAACATCAACCAATCACCACAGAAGTCCACAGAAAAATACACAGTTAGCAAAGAAGGTCCATAACAAAGTAACCATGCCATTTGGTATGAACAATATTAAATTTATTTATCAACTATGCTATTCAGAATGAAAAATATCACATTTCTTTATAGTTACGTATCACCATCACCAGTATCTGCTAGATCCACATATGAACTTACAATTTGCCATTAAAAAGCTTGGGACCTTTTCATTCCAGATTCTGGTGAAGGTCCACCTGGGGGTCATGCAGGTTTTAGTAGGCGTGGCTCGAAGTTGGGTGACCACGCCTATCTACCCCACTTTAGGTCCCTTATTCTCCTTCCTGCACAAAGGTCCCAAAACATTTATGGCTGATTATTGATGTTTGGCATGCAAAGATTGGAAAACAGTTGTAGTTTGTTTGGGACCTTTATGTAGGATGGAACTAAGACCAAATTTCCGTGTGTCGGAAATGGCATCGCTTCAGGTGGCCCTAGTGTCAGCCTACATGGAGGTCCCAGGATTTTTTTCACTTCAAGCTGCAGTCCGCCAACTCTAGTTTCTACTTTGTAGAATAATTGATAAGAACTTGGGACCTCCATGTTGGTTGAAATTTGGAGCAGTCAAATTTGTTACCGCTCAATACGGCAGAGAAAAGTGGGCATGGCCTGCTCAGCAGGGGAGGGGCCCAAACTCAATAATTAAGAAGTATGAAGAGATTTGGAGATGGTGAATTGGCACCCTTGGGCTGATCTTAGAAAAAGGCACTCTTAACTGAACAATTCGTGTTTTTTAATGATCAGACTGTCTGTACACCAGACTCCCAGGTATAGAGAGGGGATAAAACCAGCAGGACCTTGAGGACCCCGAGTTTATGATCCCAGACCCACACCCCTCCATGGGGGAGCAGCGCAGTGCTGGACCAGAGGAAGAGCTGCAGGAGATCCCCTGATTTCCCAGCTTCATATAATCAGGATGAGGCAGACAAACCGAGCCTGGGGGAGGGGCCCCACTCTCTGGCACTGAGCGTGCTGCTTTATTCTTGTATTTCAGGCGGTGATGCTTGCAGCAGCGAGGGCCAATCAGGGCTGTGGTGGGACTACCAGCCAGACCAGGAATATACCCAGCCCCCAGAGTCCCTACTGCCTTCTCCATGCCCGCTGCTAGAATCTGATTTAATGTTGGTGTAATTTCCCCAGTTTTTCAAGGGGCATTAAAGTTTTCTTTTCTGAGAAGCCAATCAGTCAGTAACAATATTTGCCTTTCTTTCCTTTGAGACTTTTTTTTGGACAGAGTAAACACTACCCAGACAGCACAGCAACGTAGCGCCGATGAAGGCCCGACGTGTGCCGAGATGCTGGCACAACCTCGCATAGTTCACCCATTGGTTAGATATTGCAGAGACATTGCTTCCGTCTACCTGACATTTCTCCGCTGTTTCTGCGATGTTGATCAGCGACCTCCGTGCGTTAATCCTTCCGCACTGCAGCGCATCGACGGAGGCACGCTCTGTACCTTTTGCCTCGTTTTTTTCAGAGTATAAACATGCTTTTTCTTGTAATCAGTTTGTTACTGAAATAAGTGTTCTGTTGAACAAATAAGGCAAAGTGAACAAATATTCAGACGCAGGCTCATTTTTCATTTTTAAAGATTTAATATTTATCTGCCCAATTCCACCCTACATTCCTCCTATTTTTGAAAATGATAAGTGCTTAAAAGTGGATCTTCTTCCTCAATGCCGACGTCACAGCGACATAGGGTGCTGGCTGGGTAAGTTGATTTAATGATACTGTGATTCGGATAATATTGCTAACTTTTATTAAAACAGTATAGACTGACTAAGCAAT
The DNA here is from genome assembly GCA_029692085.1 of Gymnothorax javanicus. Classification (NCBI taxonomy): domain Eukaryota; kingdom Metazoa; phylum Chordata; class Actinopteri; order Anguilliformes; family Muraenidae; genus Gymnothorax; species Gymnothorax javanicus. Next base: position 178,520,700 of record CM056194.1, read on the forward strand.
GGCTAATGGTTTATTTGCAGCATCACCCTCCACCAGTTGTCTAATTACGGTGCATTAAGGGTGCCTCTACACTAGCGCGGCGCGTCAACGCCCGCAGAGGCCAAATTTCCCGCGGTTTGGTCGCTTACGGGCGGTTTAGCATTCCCAGTGATGTCGCTGTAAGTGAAAAACGTCTATCAATTAAGTATTGGCCAATGTAATGTTGGCCAAAGTAAGCTTATATCAATTGCGATATCAATTCATTCAATTGTTATTTTTTCCCCCTTTGATTTTGACTTTGAGAGGGACTGCAGTCGTGGATAAAAGCTCACGCAATTAGAATGCTGAGTTTTAATCCTTCCGAATGATATGAAGTCTTCCTACGCAGCGCATATCTCACCGTATAAAAACGCAATTATGCTGCCCTCCCCTGGCAGCACTGAGCAGTATATTACAGGATTTTATTTAATTTTCAGCTAAAACGGCAAACTTAACTGAGACACCAACCATCTCTGCCACCTCCTCGCATGGTTTCTTTTGCCATTGTCTCCGTAATTAGGTAGGGAACCCTCTAATAAAATTGGAAAAGACGAAACTACTGTAATCAGCATTTCTTTTATATCTTTACAGGGCACTTCCGAGAAGTGGAACCAATTTCGTAGGCTCCGTAGCCTGGAAGACAACGTAAACCGTGTCTGCAATCACTTGATTGGATATTCGCTTCAGGGTTGCCGGATTCATTACCATAAAACTGAGCTCCCCCAGCTTCTTCAATGCGCCGTGTGCACATAATTTGACGCGCCGCTACAATCATGCATTGCTCCACTGCATCGGACCGGACGGTCTCGCCGCTCTCCGTAGAAAATGAATTGGGAGGCGTGGGCCTCAGCTGATGCGCCACGCCAGTGTAAATGCACCGCAACTTCTAGAAGTCATTTCCCGAAAAGGAGGCAGGCTGCATAAAAGAAGTTTATGAACTCATCGTTATCCAATTTCAGCACTGTAACACAATGCTGCAAGATCTCCTGCTGGCAAACTGCTGCCAGACACTGCCTCTAGATGTAATGTATGAACATAATGTGCATTTTGCAGTTGTAAAATATAGTCTTACCTGAAGAGCCAACTGCTGACAAAGCACGGAATAAAATCACTCCAAAAAGCAGCCCATTCATTACTTTTGTTGTGACATCTGCCCCACGGTGTGTCAAAAAATTCTCAATAAGACCTGATGATGGAGAACAAGACAGAACTGAAATTCAATCAATTGTAAAAACATTGTAAAAATAACAGAGTACAGTTCCAACATTCTATACAGAACTGCCAATTACCATTGTTATATTGACCATAATACCACTATCCATCCATCCATCCATCCATCCATCCATCCATCCATCCATCCACACATCCATCCATTTTCCTCCGCTTATCCGGGGCTGGGTCGTGGGGGTAACAGACCAAGTAGAGAGGCCCAGGCGCCCCCCTCCCCAGCCACTTCCTCCAACTCTACCTGGGGGACCCCAAGCTGTTCCCAGGCCAGCCGGGAGATATAGGCCCTCCGGCGTGTCCTGGGCCTGGGTCAGTGAAAGCCCTCAATTCTTATATCGCAGCTTATCTGATCTCATTTCAGGGAGACATAATTCTCACAGTTGCAACAGAGGGCCACCAAAGGCCACCCGTTCCTAATTTGCCTGAATTTCACCTGCCCCGTGTCCTCTCATGATTTAAATGTCACTATTGTACTTTTTATTTTGTCTAATTTTTAAAGCGTATTCTGCATCTCATTTGTTTGTTCCATTGAAGGGAATTCGAAAGAATTCGAACGGCCAACAAAATATGTTAAACAATGAAGCCTGTGTGGTAACAGGTAGTTCTCCATTCCCATTGCTTCAGTTGCTTGTGAAAACATTGCTTTCCGTCACTGAGAAAGCAGCCTGGTTGAAGGTGTCGATTCATTCAAAAGTGTGTAAAGTGCGGCGCAGTGCTTGTCGAGCGTGCAGTGGGTCGAGGACAGCAGGCGCAGCCTTGTTGAGGATTTTTTTGCGAGGGCCCAGTGCAGTGTTTACTCGGGCAGTGGATCAGGGATAACTAAAGCAGCCTGTCATCGCTCAGGTGGCCCTAGTGTCAGCCTACATGGAGGTCCCAGGATTTTTTTTTCAAGCTGCAGTCCGCCAACTCTAGTTTCTACTTTGTAGAATAATTGATAAGAACTTGGGACCCTCCATGTTGGTTGAAATTTGGAGCAGTCCAAATTTGTTACGCTCAATAACGGCAGAGAAAAGTGGGCATGGCCTGCTCAGCAGGGAGGGGCCCAAAACTCAATAATTAGAAGTATGAAGAGATTTGGAGATGGTGAATTGGCACCCTTGGGCTGATCTTAGAAAAGGCACTCTTAACTGAACAATTCGTGGTTTTTAATGATCAGACTGTCTGGCCACCAGACTCCCAGGTATAGAGAGGATAAACCAGCAGGACCTTGAGGACCCCTGTTTATGATCCCAGACCCACACCCCTCCATGGGGGAGCAGCGCAGTGCTGACCAGAGGAAGAGCTGCAGGAGATCCCCTGATTTCCCAGCTTCATATAATCAGGATGAGGCAGACAAACTGAGCCTGGGGGAGGGCCCCCTCTCTGGCACTGAGCGTGCTGCTTTATTCTTGTATTTCAGGCGGTGATGCTTGCAGCAGCGAAGGGCCAATCAGGGCTGTGGTGGGACTACCATTGTGACCAGGAATATACCCAGCCCCCAGAGTCCCTGCATTGCCTTCTCCATGCCCGCTGCTAGAATCTGATTTAATGTTGGTAATTTCCCCAGTTTTTCAAGGGCATTAAAGTTTTCTTTTCTGAGAAGCCAATCAGTCAGTAACAATATTTGCCTTTCTTTCCTTTTGAGACTTTTTTTGGACAGAGTAAACACTACCCAGACAGCACAGCAACGTATAGCGCCGATGAAGGTCCCGACGATGTGCGAGATGCTGGCACAACCTCACATAGTTCACCCATTGGTTGATATTGCAGAGACATTGCTTCCGTCTACCTGACATTTCTCCGCTGTTTCTGCGATGTTGATCAGCGACCTCGATATGCTAATCCTTCCCACTGCTACGCGCATCGACGGAGGCACGCTCTGTACCTTTTGCCTCGTTTTTTCAGAGTATAAACATGCTTTTTTCTGTAATCAGTTTGTTACTGAAATAAGTGTTCTGTTTTGAACAAATAAGGCAAAGTGAACAAATATTCAGACGAGGCTCATTTTTTTCATTTTTAAAGATTTAATATTTATCTGCCCAATTCCACCCTACATTCCTCCTATTTTTGAAAATGATAAGTGCTTAAAAGTGGATCTTCTTCCTCAATGCCGACGCCACAGCGACATAGGGTGCTGGCTGGGTAAGTTGATTTAATGATACTGTGATTCGGATAATATTGCTAACTTTTATTAAAACAGTATAGACTGACCAAGCAAATGGCTAATGGTTTATTTGCAGCATCACCCTCCACCAGTTGTCTAATTACGGTGCATTAAGGGTGCCTCTACACTAGGCGTCAATCGTATCCGCAGAGGCCATTCCATGGTTTGGTCGCTTGCATTACGGTTTAGCATTCCCAGTGATGTCGCCAAGTGAAAAACGCCTATCGATTAAGTATTGGCCAATGTAATGTTGGCCAAAGTAAGCTTATATCAATTGAATATCAATTCATTCAATTGTTATTTTTTTCCCCTTTGATTTTGACTTTGAGAGGACTGCAGTCGATAAAGCTCACGAATTAGAATGCTGAGTTTTAATCGCTTCCAATGATATGAAGTCTTCCTACTTGCAGCGATATCTCACCGTATAAAAAGTTAATTATGCTGCCCTCCCCCTGGCAGCACTGGAGCAGTATATTACAGGATTTTATTTAATTTTCAGCTAAAACGGCAAACTTAACTGAGACACCAACCATCTCTGCCACCTCCTCGCATGGTTTCTTTTGCCATTGTCTCCGTGAATTAGGTAGGGAACCCTCTAATAAAATTGAAAAAGACGAAACTACTGTAATCAGCATTTCTTTTTATATCTTTACAGGGCACTTCCGGAGAAGGAACCAATTTCGTAGGGGCTCCGTAGCCTGAAGACAACGTAAACCGCGGTCTGCAATCACTTGATTGGATATTCGCCCAGGGTTGCAGCACTGTAACACAATGCTGCAATGACCTCCTGCTGGCAAACTGCTTGCCAGACACTGCCTCTAGATGTAATGTAGCTGAACATGTAATGCACCGCAACTGCATTTTGCAGTTGCAAAATGTAACACAATGCTGTCTTACCTGAAGGCCAACTGCTGACATCGCACGGAATAAAAATCACTCCAAAAAAGCAGCCCATTCATTACTTTTGTTGTTACATCTGCACCACGGTGTGTCAAAAAATTCTCAATAAGACCTGATGATGGAGAACAAGACAGAACTGAAATTCAATCAATTATAAAAACACATTGTAAAAAATAGAGTACAGTTCCAACATTCTATACAGAACTGCCAATTACCATTGTTATATTGACCATAACCACTATCCATCCATCCATCCATCCATCCATCCATCCATCCATCCATTCATCCATCCACAAATCCATCCATTTCCAACTCCCTGGGGACCCCAAGCTTCCCATCCAGGGGCTGGGTGTCCTGGGGGGTCAGTAACAGACTAATTTTATATAGAGCTTATCTGATCCATTTCAGGGAGACATAATTCTCACAGTTGCAAACAGAGGGCCATTTTTTGCCTTGAATTTCACCTGCCCCTGTCAGTCCAAATGTGTTTTTTATTTTGTCTAATTTTTAAAGCGCATCTCATTTGTTTGGATCAACGGGGAAGCCTGTGTGGTAACAGGTAGTTCTCCATTCCCATTGCCTGTCATTGCTTTCCGTCAAGCCTGGTTGAAGTGTCGAGGGGGCTGTCAGTTGGGTAAACTCACATATTGGTTTGGGCAGTGGATTGGGATAACTGCAGCCTGTCATGAAGTATTTAAAGGGGGCCGCCGAGTTTTTCTGGCGCTTTGAAAGAGCCTGTCTGTAGCAAGCCAAATCTTCCATAATTCATCTGTTTTCATGCCATGCACATTAAAATGGTATTTTTTTTTTTTACGTAAAAAAAGCCACCAAAAGATGGCTTTTACTGCGCGCTAGTAAGGCACATTAGTGAGGTACATTAACACAACGGTTTTACGCAATTGAAAAAAACTGTCAAATGCGCTGCTTTCTACACCATCTTTCTGTAAGGTAATGAGCTCTTCCCACCGTTTTGCATTGCCTCCAAGTTATACATTTCTGTGACCAATCGCTGAAGAGTAAAATACGGCAAAAGTAGCCACTCCTATTTTGAATCGCAACACCTAACTCCACAAATACATGTTTAAATGATAACTGCTCACCAGTAACTTACATACTGTATGTAAACAACACCGTGAAAACTGCTGCAGAGCATTCACTCACCAGAATTTATCCCTGTGGTGAGGACAAGCATTTCCAAAGGTAGAGCCATGTTTGTGAGTCCCTCGAAACATTTACCTGTTAAAAGAAACCAGTTACTTCAGCAACAGCATCGAGAGTTTACGATACTCTTGTATTGCCCTGTTTGGTGGCATCCAGTGTTCTACACAATGACTCGATTAAGGAGCTTTCAGCAAATTATTTCCTGTTGCAAATTCCGGATCATTATTACAGTGACACCTCTGCACCTCATCAATGTGTCAGGGTACCGCCCCAGCGGGCTCCTCCCCCAGGAAAACCATAGCCACTCCTGAAATCACTCACATTTACAATTAAAAAATATTCAATTACATTACATGTCACTTCAAACTCAGGCACTGTACTATTTCTCAGCTTTCTCACACAATGTATATTACCTTTAAAAAATGCAGCATTAATTTCAATGAAGAAATGATGGTATTTAATTGCAAAACACATAACTGAGAATTGGACTAATTTGGACAAATCAGGGAATTATTCCAGATGGCATATGTGGCTGCATTTTGACCATCATGTTTTTGAAAGTTCTGAAAACAGAAACTGAAGCTTTAATTACTCACCGGTAGCTGCTAACAATTTTTAATTTTTTTTAACTGAAAATGCACTTTACATACGGAGAAAAAGAAATACTTCAAGGTTGTCAGGGTGTGAACATCTCTAGTCATGTTTGATGAGCATTTTCTCATTATGGTCATTATTGTAGCCCCTGACGAAGTTGGGTGGCTACTATGGATTCACGCGTGTTGTCTCCGCCGCCGTCGCGTCTGCGTCCGTTGACATTTCCTCGTGGACGCAGTACAGGCTGCAATTTTTGACCGATTACTTTCATATTTGGTACGGACATTTGTTATACTTCATTTATGACACCTATCGATTTTGGTTGCCATGGCGACAGAATTGGCCGAATAATACTAGTGTTGTGTCGTTCGCGAACAATTCGTTCAAACGAACGAATCTTTTGAGTGAAAATACTGAATGGAATCACTTCATGAACTGATTTGTTCCTTTCTCAGTTCAGTTGAGCTCAGCCATGAGCGTGCCGGCCGGGAGTGGAACTGCCGCGTTCTGTCACTGTGACTCACTCGTGAATCTTAGGCGAACGACGCAGTCAGCGTGATTCACTTCGCGCTGCCACTCACTCATGATTCGTGAACCTATTGAACACACAGAGAAATGTGACTGGCTGAGGTTCACGTGATTCACCACTCACTGTTCATGAACCTGTGCACACAGAAAATGTCACTGAGGGCGTGTGTCACGTTCATGTACTGTGCTGAAAGTGGCGCTGTGTCACTCACTCGCATAGCTACTGCACAGAGAGAACTGCCACTCAGTGACGTGCCGTTGGAGGTCAGTTAGGGGAGGCAGAATCCTCACCGTTAAACACACGATAACTCGTTATTAATTTGCTTGATTAGCAATTTGAGAATTGATGAACTAATTTACAAGACTAGACGGCAGAATGGCGTGCCAGTTTCATCCGCGACATTATTGCTCAGTGCATCGAACTTAAAATGCCCATGAGACAGCAAATTTGTTCATATTTGCTGACAGGAAGCTAAGCAATGCCAGTAACAAGTATTTAAACCTTTCTTATTCAGCGTTCAATGTGTGGCCAGTATGTTTACGATAATGTTTTCCCCCTTAAATATGTACTTCTTAATGCCATTCAAAAAAAAAAAAAAATTGGGAGTTTATTTCCAGTCTTCTTTCATAAACCGATAAACAAAAGGTCAAAATGATACACTGAATTACCGAGGGAGTTGAGTTTTTTTCTAATTAATTATTAAGATTTACATACTTGTAATCTCGAATCAAAGCGTAAACGGAAATGAATCTTTTTGTCCCTATCACCTCTTAATCATTACAGGCTACATATAGCCTAGGCTAGATCTTAATTGTTTGGTTTAAAAAAAAAAAAAGTTAAAATTGATTGATTGTCAGTCAGGCATAGTACATGGAAAGAGGTTGACAAAATCTAGCGATAAAAAGGAGAAGTAACTGCCTGCCCTGACCGCACGTCTCTGCACTCAAAGTAAAGCTGCATCTCCTGCGAATGACTGTGTACTATGGTCCGTGAACGAACGCACCGTCCCTCAGTAAGTGAATGTGTTACAGAGTGAATGTGAACCTCAGGCCAGGCCTGAATCATGACCTGAATAACAGATCGTTCGGCTGTTTATCAGTTCAGGGAGTCGGAGAACAATGCACTATGCAGTCAGGGGTCCTGCTATGCACTGAAAGATTCGGTGAACAAATCTTTTGAACGGATCATTTTAATGAACTGATTCTAGGGATTCAGTACAGTCAAAAGAACTGCCATTCCCATCACTGAATAATGCGCAAATTAGTGGCAAAACAGATTTCTTTATGGACGCAGTACAGGCTGCAATTTCGGACCAATTACCTTCATATTTGATACGACCATTTGTTATACTTCATTTATGACACCTCTTGATTTTGGTTGCCATGGTGACAGTATTGGCTGAATAATGCGCAAAAAAGGGAGAAGTGGGCTTTCGGGGGCTACACCCATGTCAACGAGTGTGCCTACACTGGCTCCGCTGCGTTGCATTTCTTTTCCGTCGTAGCTCCGGCAATCCGGAGCCCTCCGCAGCAGATACTCAAGGCTTCTATTTTTGCCAGATGGCAGAGCACAGTGCAACAACTCAGCACAGAGCAGTTCGACTGGGACACAGATTCAATACCAGACAGTCTGGACGGCCGCAACTGCATAAGTGTAGCCCCCGAAAGCCTGCTTCTCCCCTTTTTTGCGCATTATTCGGGCAATACTGTCACCATGGCAACCAATATCAATAGGTGTGATAACTGAGGTATAACACATGTCCATACCAAATATGAAAGCAATCGGCCAAAAATTACAGCCTGTATAGCATCTAAAAGGAAATGTTGATGTTTTACCATACATTTGCACAACATTTGGCCCATACGGTCGCCATGGCAACCAAAATTGATAGGTGTCATACGTGAAGAATAATACATGATGTCAATACCAAATGGGAAAGTAATCGGTCAAAAATTGCAGCCTGTACAGCGTCCACAAGGAAATGTCCATGTTTTACCATAAATTTGCACAACATTTGGCCAATATGGTCGCCATGGCAACCAAAATGTCATAGGTGAAGTATAATACATGTCAAGACCAAATAAGAAAGTAATAGGCTCCATGCACGGCAGCTCATGACGTATTTTCTGGTCAAGTATTTGGCCGCTTGGTAACTTCTGCCAAGCGTTGAATCCTGTGTGAGTGTAGGAATGCTAGTCATTGTCGCCTAAAACGGCCTAAACAAATTAATTTTCTAAATATTTTATTTAGTCTCTTTGTGTATTTTATTCTGATTTGTGCATCAATGTTTATGTCATGACCTCAAAACGAGCGAAACTGTCTTTTCAAAGACACGAGGCAGCACTTCAGGACACTACTGCTGTGTGCTGCTATGTACAGCTTCGGCTAAGTTTAATTATTTCTTTAGTTTCCTCACATTTCCCAAAGACAGGTGGATAGTGAAGAAACGACACGACAATTTCACCAATACGAATCACACCAGAGTCCACAGCCGATATTCTAGATGACAGACCTGATCCACTGTATGTCACATTCGCTCGATCTGCGTTGGGCTCCCAAACAAACAGCTTTTCCTTTAGCTGAAGATGATGGAGCTACGAATCTGGGGTTACAATACGTAACCAACGTTCTGTTTCGTGTAGTTAATGCCCCACTGTGACACCAGTTCAGCATTCACTCACACACACACCCGACTTACACCAGGAGTACAGGAATCAAATAAATTATCAACATGACTGTGCTAGCTAAACCCATTTAGCAAAAATATGACACAGTGTTTTCAGCTTGGACGCAAACCGGAGTTTCAAGAGACGGTCGATTATCCAACTGGGATAACCTATGTTGTAATGAATAGATTAGATCCAGTCTTTCCATTTGCATTATGTACCTGCTGCTGTGATAGAGGAGGACGAAAGTTACGCATTGTACCTACTCCAAA
>CM056194.1:178530309-178545733 GCA_029692085.1 Gymnothorax javanicus
CTTGATCAGCCTCTCAAACTGATCTTTCTGTGGGGTTCTAAGTACTGGAGTTTTTACATCAAGATTTTGCAACAATTCAGAATTTGACAATTTCGTGAAAAGAACTTCAGCTTTAATTCTAGGTTCATCATCTTGAAACTCCCCCTCATCTTCAAGTCTCGGCCATAGGAGGATCTGAAGTGACAGCTGCAACCCTAGCATTCCTATCATGATAAGGCTTCAGCATGTTATGTGACACAACTGTTTTGGCTTTCTCCTATCTGGAGTCTTCACATTGTAATTGAAATCATTGAGTTTTGTCAGAATTTTATAAGGACCATGAAATCTAGCCTGCAATGGATTGCACTTGTGTATATATACATATAATACAATATGCTAATAAACACATGATATATATACACATACTCAAACACGGGATAAGCAATGAGCAATTACACTGTCAGTACCCTTTACATGCTTAATTTCCAAGTCAAACTCCTGTAAAATCAAACTCCAATTCAACAATCTCCGATTCTAGTTTTTCATCTTACTCAAAAACATTAACAGATTGTGGTCAGTATATACAATCATTGGCTTTTGCCCTGTACAAACATAAACCTCAAAGTGTTGTAAGGATAGAACCAGAACCAACAGCTCCTTCTCAATTGTGGAATAGTTCTTTTGGTGGCGATTGAACTTCCTGGAGAAGTATGCCACAGGATGCTCAATGTCATCAGAGTCACTTCTCTGTAGGAGCACAGATCCACAAGCTTGTCGCTAGCATCGACCGCCATGGAGAAGCGGTTTGTTGAAGTCAGGAGATTTGAGCCGCGGGGAAGTGACATAGCAGAGACTTCAGGCGTCGAAGGCTCTTTGGCATGCTTCATCCCAAGTGAACTTTCGCCTTTCTTCAGTTGGTTGGTGAGACTGAGAGCAATCTCAGCAAAATTCTTGCAGAACTTGCGGTAGTACCGATCATTCAAGGAAGCACAAAAGCTTTTTAGTTGTCAGGAACTGGAAAGTCCATGATGGCTTGGACTTTAGCATTTATGGGTGCCACCTTACCTGGCCTATAGCGTAGACAAGATCGTGACAGTAGCACAACCAAAGTCACTCTTGTTCAGGTTAACAGTCAGGTTAGCCTGGGTCAAAAGCGCTGGAACAACGTCTCTACATCTTTCAGATGTTCTTCCCAGGAGTCCTCCATGTGATCAGGTCGTCGATATGCGCACCCGTGTGTGGCAATCCGGCGATTGTAGACCTATATCATCCTTTGGGCGTGGCTGGGGCATTTTTTCATGCCAAAGGGTAGGACTTCATACTGGTATAACCCAGATGGTGTGGCAAAAAAGCAGAGGCGCTCTTGGCCCTCTCAGTTAAAGGCACACACCAATAACTCTTCAATAAATCAATCTTGGTCAGAAACTTGGCTTGCCCTACTCTATCGATACAATCATCAATCCTAGGTATTGGAAACACATCAGTTCTAGTTACAGCATTGACTTTGCGATAATCTGAACAGAATCTAGTACTTCCATCAGGTTTTGGAACTAGAACACAGGGTGAACTCAATCTGAGTTAGAGGGTCTGATAATATCATGTTCTAACATGTACTCAACCTCTTTCTCAGCAATCTTTCTCTTTTCAGGATTCATCCGGTATGGATGCTGTTTTATTGGTTTGGCATCACCAACATCTACATCATGAGAGGCTATAGAAACTCTCTTTGGAACATCAGGAAATAGATCTTTATATTTCTTGATCAGCCTCTCAAACTGATCTTTCTGTGAGGGTTCTAAGTGCTGGAGTTTTACATCAAGATTTTGCAACAATTCAGAATTTGACAATTTACATGAAAGAACTTCAGCTTTAATTCTAGGTTCATCATCTTGAAACTCCCCTTCATCTTCACAAGTCTCGGCCATAGGAGGATCTGAAGTGACAGCTGCAACCCTAGCATTCCTATCATGATAAGGCTTCAGCATGTTATGTGACACAACTGTTTTGGCTTTCTCCTACCTGGAGTCTTCACAATGTAATTGAAATCATTGAGTTTTGTCAGAATTTCATTAGGACCATGAAATCTAGCCTGCAATGGATTGGACTGCAAGGGAAACAGCACAAGGACCTTGTCTCCTGGTTTAAACTCACGGCTTCTAGCCTTATGATCATACCAAGTTTTCATTTTTCCCTGACTTGATTTCAAGTTCTCTTTGGCTAGGTCACAAGCTGCACGCAGTCTTTCCTTGAACTTGCTAACATAGTCTAACAGACTGATATGCGGCTCTTTCTCTTGCCATTGTTCAGCTCAACAATAGCAAGGTCCTCTCACTTCATGGCCAAACACTAGCTCAAACAGACTGAATCCAGTAGACTCCTGCACTGCTTCTCTAGCTGCAAACAACAGCAAATGAACACCTTCATCCCAGTCTTTCTCATGGTCATAACAATAAGTCCTCATCATTGTCTTGAGAGTGGAATGAAACTGCTCTAAGGCACCCTGACTCTCTGGATGATAGGCACTGGAAAGAATCTGCCGTACCTAGTTCATACACAACCTGCTGAAACAATCCGGAAGTGAAATTGCTACCGTGATCTGACTGAATTTCCTGGGAAGGCCAAACAACGTGAAGAACTTTATCAAAGCCTTGAGACTGCAGTTGCCTTGATGTTGCGTAGAGGATGGCTTCAGGGAATCTGGTAGATGCACACATGATTGTCAACAAGTACTGATTTCCAGATCTAGTCTTGGGTAATGGACTAACACAATCAACAATGACCTTGGAGAAGGGCTCCCCAAATGCTGGGATAGGCTGCAATGGAGCTACAGGTGGGTCTAACTGGTGTTTTCCAACTACCTGACAAGTGTGATAGGTTTTGCAAAAGTTGGAAACATCTTTCCGAAGTCCAGGCCAGAAGAAGTGTTTCATGATCTTGTCAACAGTCTTGTTAACACCAAGATGACCTCCTCAAAAGGCAAACTTTGAGCCATTGTTAAGATCTCATTCCTGTAGACCTTGAACAACAATTTGTGACCACTGCCCAATCTGCATTGGCAGGGATATCAGGAGGCGCCACTTCGCATCAACACTCCATCCTTGAGATAATACCTAACTGGAACTCGTCTATTTCTTCATCAGGAAGGGCTCCTTCTTTAGTACACAAATTTCAGGATCATTGGTTTGCTCCTGAATCAACGCTTTCTGGACAGAGACAAGTTTCCAGACACATCAGAATCACCAGACCCATCTGGCTGGCTGAACAGAGAACTGATAAAAGTGTCTGATAAGTCCTCAAACGGAGAAACCATAGTAGGCTGAACAGAGTCATGAGGCAAACCACCTGAGTCATGACTATTCAAGGTGCTGGGCGGCACCACATCATCCTCTTCTTGAGCCTTCTTGGCCATAGCACGAGTCACTGCACAGGAAGGATACAGAGATGGGTCTTCATCGCCATCTTCAGTGCTCGGCTGTGAAGTAAGATGAACAGGGGGAACTACATTGCCTCCAGTCAGGTCATTGCCTAGCAACAGAGAAACACCCTTGATAGGTAGACTTGACATAAGTCCCACCTTTACCTGTCCTGTAACTAAATCTGACTTCAAGAATACAGAGCGCAGAGGTACAGATACAGTCCTCCCTTCAATACCTTGTACAAGTATGAAATCCCCAGAAGCGGTCTCATCACGTAACTCCAAGGAGTCCATCAACAAAAGTGACTGAGACGTTCCGGTATCCCTTAGGATATATATGGGGACAGGAGGAGAATGCTCATTCAGAGCCACAAATCCCTCTGACACAAATGGAAGAAATTCCTCCCTCACAAAGTCAGCAGTATCAGGCTTCTTAGCCTCACAAGGAGCAGGCAATTTAGCAGATCGGTCATATACTACAGGGGTTTCTAACCTTGTCTTCACAAAGGCATTGGGTTTGGTATCCTTTTCTTTTTCTTTCTTAGCTTTAAGGAACCAACAGTTAGTTGTAACATGACCAGATTTCTTGCAATAATTGCAAAGTAGACCACTTTTGTCACTGTCAGCTTTCACACTTTGATCAGACCTTTGACTGGATTTCTGAGCACCATCACCAGATTTGTCTTTGTCTTTGGGTGAGGAATCTTGGGTATCACCGTTACCTTTCTTCTGAAATTTGGACCATCTATTCTTACTGCTGGACTGAAATTTGGACTTATGTGTGAGAACATATTCGTCTGCAAACTTGGCAGCTGATTGCAAATTCAGTGCTTGCTTCTCATTAAGGTAGGTCTTAATATCATCCTTGACACAGTTCTTGAATTCTTCAACTCACACCACCTCTTTTAGTGAGTTGAAATCATCCTTGACCTCCATAGAAGTACACCAGCGCTCAAAGCAAACCTTCTTCTCGTTAGCAAATTCCACATAAGTCTGATTGTCAGATTTCTTCAGACCTCTGAATTTCTGTCGGTAAGCCTCTGGAACCAACTCATAAGCTGTCAAAATAACCTTTTTTGACAATCTCATAATCAGAGGAATCATCTGCAGACAAAACCCGAATAGGCTTGTTGAGCTTACCCTTGAGGACAGTTTGCAACATCAGAGGCTAGTGTTCCTTTGGCCACTGACAACTCTTAGCTACCTTCTCGAAGCACTGGAAATACTTATCAACCTCCTTCTCCGAGAATGGAGGCACCAGCTTTACCTCCTGGCTAGCCGAAATTTGTTTTCAGCTTGCATTTTTGATTTTTAGTAGCTCCATGTGGAGCCTTTCTTCTCTAATTTTTCTAAATCGAAATCACTCTGTCTCTGTCTCTCTCTTTCTGCTCTTTCCTCTTTCTCTCTCTCTTTTTTCAATTCTCTTGCTAAAACTCAAACTGCCTTTGTTTTTCTTTTTCCTCCCTTTCTATCTCTAGCATTTTTAATTTAAGTTCCATTTCTACATTTGGATTTTCCACTGGAAACTGTTCCAGATCTCCTGGTGCAAACACATTTTCATCAATGTAATATTCAACAATCTCTCTAGCCAGTCTTGCTTTTTCAAGATGGCTGGTTTTACATCTGTCAGCTCTAACTGTCTGCATATTTCTTGCAGTTCTGTCTTTTTAAAAGACTTCAAAACCCCTACGGTTGGTGATGCCAAGAAATCATCCATTGCTGTTGATCTGTCAATATAGATCTAGGAAAATTCAAAAAACAATTTCAAAATTTGAAATTTTAGATTTTCAATAAATGACTCGCACAATGGTCTATCCCGGACCCGAGCCCCCAATTTGTTATGGCCTCAATTTGTTATGGCGTCAATTTGTTATGACATCACGGACAGCAAGGGATGACAGACAAAATTCTTAAACTTCAACAGATTTAATTAAACAAACACTTAGAACTAATCTACACTCTACCCTCCTGACCAAGATTGAAATTAAAAAAAAAAAAAGATATTTACAGTCCCTTGGTAATTGAGATGGGCTGCTGTGTTGCGATGTCCTGGGACAGGAAAATGCTCCAACACAGGCAAAAATCCACAAAAAAGCTTCACAGGTCTTGAAAAAGAGTGACAGGTCTGGTCAAATGTATCCTTCCACAATTTCTCCTTGCAATTTCTCCAACTACTCTTCCACTCTCTCAATTTTTCTCCTTATATACTCTTGTCCAGCCCCCTCTGAGGCATGCCCAGGACATGCCCAACCTAGCTCAGACTGGGCTTAACAAAAAAAAAATTGTCAATACTGCCATCTAGTGGTTTTTTTTTTTTCCCCATTACATCCTATAATGCATGTTTTTCTGGGTGGGGGAAACCGGAGTATCCAGAGGAAACCAAAGCTAATATCACCTAAGATGTCATGCAATACAACGTGAATACTTTGCTATTCAATTCAAGATGCTGGAGCATTCAATGCTCTTCTACAGTCAGTGAACCACCATTCACAGCGAGTGTTTGGATTTGGGGAACTATACTACTCAAAATTTGATAGGGATCATAGGAATTTTTCTGTGAAATGACATGCAAATTTGGTAACTGCCACTGATGAACAATATATTGGATAAATGACATGCAGTCAGACACAAATCACATTTGCACGTGCATTTCATGACATTAAGTGAGCGTGCAGCCTCACATTTTGGCTTTGACTAACACTTCACCATTTCAACTCAGACGTGTGTGTTGCTTGTTGGTGAAAATTTGGAAGTTCCCAAATTTTTTGCATTACATTTAGCAATAACAATGTCTCCTCAACGTCTTTGACGTCGATTGACTTCAGAGCAATTGGGAAGATGCATCGGAATGCTTGACTCTGGCTTCTCACAACGACACGTTGCTAATGCACTAACGTCAGCCAAAGCGTTGTGAAAAGAGCGTGGAACCGGCATCAAACGTTTGGCACAGCAGCACACAGTCATGGGGGTGGTCGTCAGAGATCGACTACACAACGACAAGACCACTTTCTCACACTTCAGGCACGAGCGTCATCCTTTCTGGACAGCCACCACCCTCTAAACGACCTTCATAACGCCTCGGGGTCAGGGTATCCCTCAAAGCGATATGGAATCGTCTTCATACTGCCGGCCTCAACTCAAGAAGGCCATGTGTTCGAATCCCACTGACCCCGTCGTCATAAGGCGTGACCGTTTGGATTGGGCTCACGATCATGTCACATGGACACACAACGATTGGGCTCCAGTTCTCTTTACTGATGAGTCCCAATATTGCTTGGACTTTATTGACAGGAGGCAACGGTGTGGCGAAGACAACGTGAGCGATTTAATGATGCCTACATCACCCGAACACGACCGTTATGGTGGCGGATCAATTATGGTCTGGAGAGGAATAAGCAAAAAGCGGCAGAACGGACCTGCATGTCATGGGGAGAGGGCGATGACAGGGTGCGGTACAGGGATGAGATCCTCAATGTGTGCGTAAGACCATACGCTGGTGCTGTTGGCCCTGATTTCATCTTGATGGATGATAACGCCCGTCCCCATCGTGCTAGGGTGGTGAATCAATTCCTAGAGCAGGAGATAATTGTCCGCATGGACTGGCCTAGCGTTCGCGGACCTAAACCCTATCGAGCATGTGTGGAACATGCTGCAGATCGCCATTTCCAGTCGAGGGCACAACCCACAACTCTAGAAGAGCTCGAAATGCCCTTGTTGAAGAATGGAACAACATTCCAATTGCAAGCATCCGGGTTCTGATTGACAGTATGACCCGGCGTTGTCGAGCCGTCATTCAAGCTAGGGAGGCCATACCCGTTATTGACATTAACTGTGGTAATGAAACATCAAAGCGAACACTGTCTGTTTTCACTTTACATGTCAGAGGTGAAACCATGAAGTGTTCGTGAAAGCCAAAAGTGTGAGGCTGCACGCTCATTTAATGTCATTAAATGCACTTGCAAATGTGTTTTGTGTCTGACTGCATGTCATTTATCCAATATATTGTTCATCAGTGGCAGTGACCAAATTTGCATGTTATTTCACAAAAAAATTCCTATGATCCCTATCAAATTTTGATTAGTATATTTTACTATGATTGAGTTTCTAACCAGAATACTGGAAATGTGAACAGTTACATTTTCTAACTAGAACTGCGTTTCGTCAGGACAAACCTCGAGAGTGTGCTTGCTAAAATATCTCTCTCTCTCTTTCTCTCATCTATATACTGGTTGAGGTGTTGAGGCTGCCCATGGAGCCTAGAGTGGGCCAGCGCTCTGTGATTTCATAATGGCAGAACTTCAACGTTGCATTTTTAATGGATAAAAAGTGATGAAAAACAGGGATTGCGAAAGAATGAAACAGGGTTATGCAACCGTTTGTACAAGACCCAGAGACACGGTCGGGCCGGACATTTTGGCGTTTGAACCGTGTCTCTGTCGCAAACACTCGGGCACTTGATACGGGACAAAAAAGTGTGTGGAAATGGAAAAAGAATAAATAAATAAACGGACTTAAGAAGAACAATGGTTGCTTGCCAATGGCACAAGCACACAACTATTTCCTCTCATTTTTTCTCCAAATAAGAACTGACGAACAGGATTTTAATTCGTTCCCCTGTCTGCTGGTGGTCTGCCTTCGAGGTGTATAAAAGCATTCTACAATACTTTTGTGTTTTATTCCGCCTCTCTAAAGAATGACCACCATATACAGTATATATCATATTGAACATTATCATAACTATTACACCACTTTCTTTCTCACATAAACACACAAACACACGCTCAGTCAGAAACACAAACAAACTGTAGCAGATGCGTAAACATGCCTCACTATCCTGGGTCAGAACCATTGAAAGGATTTTAACATCCTCACTGCAAAAACAAAACAGCTCTTTCTCAGAATACACAAAGCAAGTTAGACTTACGTTCATGTCTACTTTCACGCAAATCCTTATGCCAATGCGGCAGGGCGTTTCTCATTCGAGGTCCAATATACCAATACAGGAACACTGAGAAACAGAGCATTAGGAAATCATGAGAGTCATGTCAGAAACACCAAACAGCAGAGCTATCTTTGTGGTGGAGGAACATGTGTAATCATCTTACAATGATGCAGGGCCAATTAATGTAACAGTGTTCACCGCAGTCTGAGACTATAGCTGAATATTTTTGGAAGTTGAGGGGTACAAGTGATAGACTTGGGAATTAATCTACCACACTTCATCTGTCAAGTATATGCTACTACCGCTGACATCACTTTGAACTGATGTGTGAACAACACTCCATTTCCCCAATTCAGGTTTCTTTAACTCTCCCATACACTATTCACATCCATTTGTTGCTTCCTCCTCCTTGCCCACCCTGTCGGCTGAGCTAAGAGCCAGTAGAGGGTGCAGGAAAAAGAAGAAAAGAAGAGGAAATTAAGCAACTAGAGACTGTAGTGAATGGAATGTTCTGGAGTGGGTTTTGAGAGGAGCATTATTGTTGGCAGTTTAATAAACAGTTCAAATTTTATTTTTCATTATTTGTAGCTGCATGGGCTGAAGTGTCGGGGGTTGATTGACTTTATTTTCGGCTAAAGCTGTGGGATTTTATGTGTCCTTACCTAGGAGCCTTGTTCAACTTCGCAAAATGTCTAAGATTTAAGATCGACTGTACCTACAGTGGCTGACGAGGGCAAACGCCTAGATCAGTGAGTGAAAACAAATATTCAAAACTGCAGTGCGTTTCTCCAATTGGAGACGTTTTGGGCTACTGCTGTGCATTTGTCCTCGTCGGCAACCGTAGATAAATCTTGAATCTTTGACTTCTTCCGCAAAAATGGACAAGGCTCCTAGCCAAGTGGCCACATTGGACATTTAGGCTTAAAACATGGTGAAAAGACGTGTCTTCGAGTCAAATTTGGATTGAGCTGATTTAAAGTGGCACCGACATACATTTTAAACCCATAAAAGACAATACTTTTTATGTTTCCGGATATTTTTCCAGTCATTTGATACCAAATACACAAAAATCTGTTCAGCGGGTTGGTTATAATAAGCTTTTTTATTCCGTGTATTTTGCCTCCCGTGGATCGGTTTCATATTGCCCGAGGCCAAGTTCCACTTTGTGCTCACTAGCATGCGTGACGTCACATAAGCGTGTGCGTGTGTGTGTGTCCAGAATGTCAATCACATAGCTAACTTTAACCTTGCCGTTTGAAATCAGTGGCCCTATGCCTATAATAGGATCCGCAAAGCCAATTAGACTGTTAGTAATTGTGGGGTTCTTGACCAATTAACACAATATCACAACATCAACAATTAACATTATTGCTACAACGTAAGAGGGGTAGCATGCTGGCTACCTATGGGTCATACTGTGATCTGTAGCTAGGTGGCTAGTCTCTGCTGCTTTAGCCTGAACAAGGATAAAAGGATGTCTTGTACAGTAAATCTCGCGAACATACTTTAATGCATTTGGCCTCTAGATATCACGTCTCTGAAGCTTATAATGAATCGTTTAGTTAACATTAGTAATTTGTGGTCAGGGATGTCAAGTGGATAACGCATTTGTGGGCGAATGGCTGCGTGGACCCCAGCTAACAGTAACCTTGGTCACCCTATAATTGCTGCATGGTATAAGTAAATCAGTGTTTTATTAACTTATTGCTTAAACTGACATGGTTGGAACCATTTATCGGTATTGTATATGGCTAATTGCCTTTGCTGCAAAATAATTGATCGTATTAGTAGGGTAGAATTCCGTGTCCAACTTCCACTTCTTCCGGCTTTTTTATTTGCCGAAACGATTTTAAAAGTGGCGCCAATATATTTGGGGTGGGGGGTTTGATCAGTGGGAAGGGGGTTTAGAATTTAATATTAATATTTAATATCTCCAATGCATATGCTGCGCTGCCCTCGCAACCAGGTGTCATCAGCATAGACTGTATAAAAAAATGGACACCACGTCCGAAGTTACTAGCCCCAAAAACACTGTCTGCTTCATGACCGTAGGCTGTTCGTGACGCAGGCTCCTATTTGAGGCATTGAGCTGATAAGAATATGCTTGTCACAGGAGTACATTGGGGAGGCTTTACCAGTTATGGATGCATGTGTCCAGTGGCAAATGGTTTTATTTAGCTAGCTCGCATCAATATCAATCGCTAACCTTCTATCCTGATGGATTAGACAGCATGCGTTCTTCCATTCGAATCAGAAGTTCCGCATGTACATGATTATTCGCGCAGAATATAAGAAGTCGGTAACTGGCTGGTCCGAGTGCAAGATTATTTATTTCCATGAGAGTACGATAAAGATGAGAAAAGCTGCGGTTCTAAGATTTATAGTCCATTTTATTTGGTGTTCCGATAATTATCCAGCGGTCAATTGAATAATATTTTGTCGATTGCAGCAGATGTTCAAAAAATAACTGGTAACGTCTAACCAATGTGCTCCAGTGAAGAGCATGCGCTTATTAGCTCAATGCCTCAACTTAGAGTCTGTCACGAACAGTCTACAGTCACTAAGCAGACTGTTTTTGAGCTGATAACGTCGGACACCGCCCTCACTTTCTGATATCACAGAAGTTGCCCTCTGATCTGCAGTATTAGTTACCGAAGCCAAGACCTAACCAATTTGTGCAATTTCACACCCTGATCAGTCGTGTTGGAGCAACCAAAAGCGACACCAATTATTCCCTTCCTTTTTTACCAGTAGAAGCTGATCTGGGTTTCAGTAGAAGATACCGAGTAAGACGGAGTGTTTACATTTCCCACCATTGCTACTCCAGCAAACTCTAACGAGAACCCACAAGATCAACAGCCACCGCGTACACGCAAATACACTGATGTGATGGCAGATGACTGCTCTCTGCCAGGCGGCAAAAGCCGCGACTTTTCGAGTGATGGAAATTTTGCGCAGGAAGTTTAAACAGTGATAAATCTATTAATATGTACAGTACATCAAAATATCAATGTGCACGAGTGTACTTATGTTTCAGAGATTACACTTATCACCGATGGGTTGACAACTTTGAAACTCCAAAAGTGTTTTGATGACGAAAGAAATTCACCGACCCTTCAATTAGCCTTGGGGTGAGTAGATAAGTGAATTTTCATTTCTGGGTGAACTATCCCTTTAAACTCTTGATCACATTATGGGCCCTATTTTAACAATCTAAGCACAGTATAAAGTGCATAAAACAAGTGGATTTAGGGCGTGTCCAAGTCCACTTTTGCTGGTTTACCAACAGACAATCTGAGCAGAAAGCTGGTTCAAGCTGGCGCCTAGTTCAATGGGGTTGCCCTTAATCTCTTAATTAATCATGGATGTGTTTTAGGTGAAACATGAAATACACCAATCAGAGCATCGTCTCCCATTCCCTGTAAAAGCCAGGTGTGCTTGCACCTTGGCAGATTGCTATTATAATGGCAGATTTGCCAAGTAGAAAAAAGAGCGCTTCCATCGCGAGGAAATGGATCTGCTTGTACGCAAAGCGGTCTGTGCACCGACCTTCCAAATCTGAGTTCAAATTGGTTAAATCACAGAATAAAGTGTAATGCATAATTTTGCTAATCCATTTTTTGTTGAGATAAAAAAAAAAAACTGGAAATCCACACGCACTTCCCGTTAATGATCTCAAATTGGCTTTGAAATAAAAATTAAACCGAAGCCAGAAAACGAAGAGTTATTCGCTTTTATGGCGATACCTGTATTATCAGGTCCTACAGCATCTCAACAACAAAATTGGTCGTGGTGATACTGGTCTTTTCAATGCGACTTTGATCATCTGATCATGCCAGGATACATTAATAGTCAAGTCAGTACGCCCCGAGATCGGATCCTGCTCAGAATTGAAATGTAATCAGCCAGACCACATGCCGAAGTCGTCTGGATCGCATTAACTTCAGATCCCAGTGAGGTGCAGACAGCGCCAGGGCTAAATCCAGACAATTTACCAAACGCAGGTCTCATGTCATCGTCCAGCAACATGGGAATTCCTCTCCCAAGTGCATAAAGGGAAGATATTAAAGGAATATTTTCAAAGATGGAGGAAAACTGGGGCTGAAGCACAGCTGAGATCCACTGTCCTTTAGTACTGTGGTCCAACAGCATTGTGCAAGCTGTGACAGCAGTTCCAGAAATAAAGCAACATTTGAGAAAACTGCCGACTTCCCAGCGCTGAGAAACAGTTACTCGTTACTCGTCTCGGCTGCTCTCCCCTCAACAAAACGCGTCATTCCGGCCCAGCCACCATTACAAAATAAACGAAATATTAAGAAGGCGGGGCTCTTCCTCGCACAAATATATCTGATCATTGTCTGATAAGGCACGTCACACTGAACTGTCAAGCGTGGACACAGCTTTTGCCACTGGTTTTGCTTTCTATGGCCCAGATATACAGACAGATAAATACTAAGAAAATCACATTAATAACTTCTAAACTACAGAAATTTCCTATCAGTCATTCTGTCTGTCTGTCAGTTTGTCGATCTATCTACTTGCGTCACATCACATCCAGCATTTTTTGTTGAGGAAATCTCCTGCACTGGCACCATGTATCAGTCACTATAATCTTGGCCGTGTCCCTTCTTGGTGCACTCATCCGTTTTTTCATTTTCTGCGACTCTGACTGTGTCACCCTGATCAGATGCACTCTCTGGTGTTACTGGGTATTCAGGCTAAGAGTGCAGATATCCCTCAGTTTCAATGACAGTTTGAGCTCAACTCATATTGCTATGGGGAGATGGGCCAGAAAAGCAGTGTTTTCTTCCTGTAGACAAGCTAATGCATTCAGTGAATCAACATTATGATGTCCTATCTCATGCAACAGTATTGTCCCCATTTGTGACGATGAGCTACATCAATAAAGTTAATTTCTTCTACTTTTAGACACTGTATCTTTCCTCATATTCCCCTCACCGCATATTACATTTATTTTAAAGTTCTGAAGCCACATAGTGAGATAAATATGCAAAAATAGAGAAATCATAAGGGCGGCAAAAACTTTTTCCATTGCTCTGTAGATGGAAGACATATAAGATAAAGCAACATATTTGATAAAAAAAAAACAGCACAATAAAGCATTTTTACACCCTAACTCAAAAATCTCAGAGTTATTTTCTAAATGTGATGAACTAGATGGCTATGACAGTGACTACCTAAGTGTAGCATTTCCCTACAAGCTATTCTTGGTGCCGTAACGTTTGAATTATTAAGAAAGGGAACTTACCTGCAGTAAAACCGTATGCAGAGCGTGTAAAAATTAGAAAGAATATTTCGTATTCGATGAGCCAATCTGTGTGTCTGAACACGAAGGAAAGCTTTAGTCCTGTAAGCACAGAAAAAGATAGTGTTTGAGACATTTGGTCAATAAAGCACATGAACACACCTCTCAGGACTGGTTTTCGCAGCATGATAAAGCTGTGAGGACCAGATGCTGATTTGGACTCGCTGTGTCAGGACACCGGTAAGGTGAAACTGGTATGTGCTCTCAGAGAGGACCAGCGCTATGCAAAAGACTATACCCACTACATAAAGGGCTCCAACTCAAGCGAAGGGCTCATTTTATTTAGCTCATACCCAAATGGATCCCTTCCGCACAATTTAGGTTCTCTCTCCATTCCCCTGATCTACACTTGTAAACCCTAACCCCCTCCCCACCCCATCTCCATAAGGGAAATATAAGTTTGCCAAGAGCCCCATAGACACAGGACCATCTCTTCATAAACAGATGGGTAATAATGACAAACTCCACTAATAAGCAGAAAACAAAATATAACAGCTGCATCTCTACCTAAAACATCAACCAATCACCACAGAAGTCCACAGAAAAATACACAGTTAGCAAAGAAGGTCCATAACTAAGTAACCATGCCATTTGGTATGAACAATATTACATTTATTTATCAACTATGCTATTCAGAATGAAAAATATCACATTTCTTTATAGTTACGTATCAGCATCACCAGTATCTGCCAGATCCACATATGAACTTACAATTTTGCCATTAAAAAGCTTGGGACCTTTTCATTCCAGATTCTGGTGAAGGTCCACCTGGGGGGCATGTAGGTTTTAGTGGGCGTGGCTCGAAGTTGGGTGACCACGCCTATCTACCCCACTTTTGGTCCCTTATTCTCCTTCCTGCACAAAGGTCCCAAAACATGTATGGCTGATTATTGATGTTTGGCATGCAAAGATTGGAAAAACAGTTGTAGTTTGTTTGGGACCTTTATGTAGGATGGAACTAAGACCAAAATTTCATGGGTGTCGGAAATGGCATCGCTTCAGGTGGCCTAAGGCCAGCCTACATGGAGGTCCCAGGATTTTTTTTCACTTCAAGCTGCAGTCCGCCAACTCTAGTTTCTAGAATAATTGATAAGAACTTGGGACCTCCATGTTGGTTGAAATTTAGAGCAGTCAAATTTGTTACCACTCAACGGACAGAGAAAAGTGGGCATGGCCTGCTCAGCAGGAGGGGCCCAAACTCAATAATTAAGAAGTATGAAGAGATTTGGAGATGGTGAATTGACACCCTTGGGCTGATCTTAGAAAAAAGGCACTCTTAACTGAACAATTCGTGTTTTTTAATGATCAGACTGTCTGTACACCAGACTCCCAGGTATAGGGAGGGGATAAAACCAGCAGGACCTTGAGGACCCTGAGTTTATGATCCCAGTCCCACACCCCTCCATGGTGGAGCAGTCCGGTGCTGGACCAGAGGAAGAGCTGCAGGAGATCTCCTCATTTCCCCGCTGTTCCCCTTCATATAATCAGGAGGAGGCAGACAAACCGAGCCTGGGGAGGGGCCCCACTCTCTGGCCCTGAGCGTGCTGCTTTATTCTTGTATTTCAGGCGGTGATGCTTGCAGCAGCGAGGGCCAATCAGGGCTGTGGTGGGACTACCAGCCAGACCAGGAATATGCCCAGCCCCAAGAGTCCCTACTGCCTTCTCCATGCCCGCTGCTAGAATCTGATTTAATGTTGGTGTAATTTCCCAGTTTTTCAAGGGGCATTAAAGTTTTCTTTTCTGAGAAGCCAATCAGTCAGTA